>CM055102.1:43030743-43504475 GCA_029204225.1 Diphasiastrum complanatum
AAATCAAAGATTTTCAATCCCTTTGTTCTCCTTGCTTATAGATCCAAAGATAGCAGTGTTATAGCTCTTATAGAGGATAGGGATAGGTCCAAATCCGAGTGAACAACATTCTGATTTGATTCAATCTTGCTTGTTTTGAATCCAGTGTTTTGATCATCCTACACAAGAAACTGAAGATCAAGACTGAGTTTGAAGTAATGAACACCCTTTGAGCCTTTTGACAGTCAATTGTGTTTTCTTTTGAAGCACTTCACACATGCCAAAAGTAGGATTCAAACTAGCCAAAGTGTCGAAATCCACTTTGTGTGTCTAATCTAGATAACTTGTCTTGTGGAATATTTGAGATTCATCTCAAATACAGTTGCAAGTGTTTCACACAGGAAGGTAGTACATCCTTGAAAATACCTATAGTGAAAGAAAGCATCAACTTTAAGTCTTATTGGAACAAGCTCAAATATATTGCAGTCCAATAACTAAGAAGTCTTCATTAAAATGGCATCTCAAGGAGGATATCTTCTAGAAGCCAGTGAAAGACTAAACACTTTTAATTACTCAGTTTGGAAGTTTAGAATGGAGTCTATTTTAATACTCCAGGATGTTATGGATATTGTGCTTGGTGTTGAGGAGGAGCCTTAAGCACAGACTGAAATTCTTAAGTATAAGAAAAGAGCTAGAATGGCTCTACATTTCCTTAAGATGAATGTATCTAATGAAATTCTGAGAGAGATAGGATCTAGCACTACAGCCAAGAGCTTGGGATGCCACTACAGTCCATCTATGAAGCAAGAATACTTCTAGAATACGCACACTCTTAGAATCAGATTTTCCAAAGTTTCCAAAGAAGTGAAGAGAGTGCATCTAACTATGTTTCTGAGAGTTAAAAGATTCACATAGAGAGCTTTCCTGTGTTGGTGTTACTATTAACCAAGATGAGCTAGTTCAAGTCATACTGAATGGCTTGAGAGATTGACTATGATCATCTTGGTCATCAAGCATAGAGCCAATCTTGGAGTTATACCAAGATCCATGTTCAAATCAATATAGATTATTTTTAGGAGGAGTGTAAAATTTGAAAAAACTAATCATATTGATTTCTTGCTTGCTACAAATGTTGAGCCATGCAAGTATGTAGCTCATAATGCAGAATGCCAAGTTTGGCCTACATAGAACTCGAGCTACATGGTTATATAATATCTAGATTGAAAGAATACAACTTGCATATAGTTTGTAGAATAGAATTAGCAAAGTCATGCTTGTAAAAACTCGTGGCTATTCACATGCATTAATTGTAAGTGATCCATAGTGACATGCAAGGCATGCACAAAGTGTAATGGACACATGCATGATGATTTTGTACTTTGTTAGTTAGAACTAGCACACCTTGTAAAAAGTTGGGTAGAATTACATGCATGGCAAGTGACAATGTCACATAGACTCTAGATGTCACTATAGATGTCATTTTGTAATGAATGGATGTGGTTCCACCCTCAAGCTACCTCAAACTACATAAATATGTTGTAGCTCTCCTCACAATCAATGATGAAGAACCAAAGTTTTGTAGCTATCTCATGCCATTTTGGATCTAAACTATTTTGCTGTTATCTCTCTATCTTTCTCTCTCTACTTGTGTTGAAGCTAATGCCTTATACACTGATATCTTGTACTTTTGCTAATTATAAACTCATTGCTATCATATTCAGTTACTTAGCATGCTAGATTGTGGTTAAGCCATTTCTTCTGAACTAGATCTTGCTAATCAATCTAGAATCAGGTTAATGTGCTAATCACAAAGCTTAATTTGATCCATCATACTTGTGGACATTCCCCACACGTGTGAAATCTGGAAATTTTGTCAAATACCAAGCTGTAGAAGCTGTAAGCAAGGATCAAAAGAATTGTAGTAAATAGATCCTTTGGATCAGGGGATCTGTCAACAGAGGAAAATAAGGTTACATGTTGTTCCTTTCATGACTTTTTGTGAGAAAGTATAGTGAGAGAGAATCAAAGAAAGAGACCACCTTAACTAGGTGCCAAACCCTTAAAACATCAAAGAAAAATCATAAAAAATCACTAATTTGGCAATTTGTCTGAAAAAAAGCGCCAAGAAACACCTACCAAGCCAAATTTCTCTAACACCACACTCCCTCGATGACCTAGCAGTACCTTCTACCACAACAAAACTTATTATAGCTTGGGCAAAGGTTAGTTCCTAGCCATTATTTTGAAATTGCCAAAAAAATCCAAAAATCCTTTGTTAAAAAAGTCAAAAATTTCAAAGTTGTTCAAAATCCTCCAAACAACTCTCGCCCAACTGCATAATGCCCATCAGGAAATTAATTGAAATTGATGAAAGTTAGTCAGATGTGTATGAGCCTTGGTGAAGATTTTAGACACCAAAAAAATCCATAAACAGAACAAAAGAAAAAAAAAAATTCTTGCCAACCTCAAGTTTGGAAAAAGTAGTTGCTAAAGCTCCTCTTCACAAAGAGGGAGTCCCTTAAAAAGCAAGAGAGCTCCTTAGGTGGCATCATAGTGGAATTCCCACATTTCACAATTTACAAGTGGAATAATGCTCTCCACTAGAGGTCACCATTAAAAGGTGGCTCTCTCTACTTTCTTTAAGAGAGTCTACTTGCATTTATTACATTTGCTTAGAAATACTAGTTCCTACATGGTCATTCCATCTTCCAAGATTCACCATGAGGCTTACACAGTTCTTACTTGTCATTACTAACTAGTATTCCTCAGCTCTCATACTCGGCTCTCAGTCTTCATTAGTCTCGTCTTAGCAGACCCTCCTCAGTCGAACGTGAGAGGTGCTCTTTAGTTGCTCTGTCCAAGTATGTTGGGGATTCGTCCAGAATCAACCAACATCATCCCACGTCTAATGTGTTGTAGGACCCACTACAACTCATATTGGACGATGTCACTCCGCTTTGTATTGGCATCTTTGATCGTCACTTGGAAAAGCGTAGATCGTCGTTTGCTTACATAAAACCAAGTGCTTATTGTCGCCAGTCTTTATCACAAAAACTGATTTTCACGAATTGCCACAGTTTAACCAGAATGTCTTATTGCTGCAATCGGTTAACATTCTCAAAATTGGAGAGCTCTCAGCAGCTTCACAACTTGCATGCTCGAGTGCTTTCCATGTGTCTCTTTGTTTTGTCACTTGTATCTACCATTGACGGTTTCATCTTTGGTTTCCTGGCAGATTCTATCTTCTAGGAGGTCTGTATCCTTCATTTGCTTCTGGGTGTTTCCGCAGTTCTTCTCTCAGTTGAAATTTCAGTCTCAAGGAAAACCTTCGATCTACAGGTTGCACAAACTTTGATTATTAGTCTCAAGGAGATGGACTCATCAAAAATTGGTGGTAGGAACAGTTTTGGATGGACGGTTTGGTAACGATAAGGAGACATGATGAAGGCTTGGTGGTAGGTGAAGGGACTGATAGTTCTACAGTTGCAGCCTTGGTCCCTTGCAATGTCGAGCTTTGACCACCACTTGTTGGGTGAGGAGCTTGCTTTATTTGCAGGTTCACGGTTGTCTTCATCTTTCATTTTATGTAGCTCTTTCTTTTGATCCGTTACTTTTGGATCTCTCATAAGAGGGGATTCAACTACCATTACTCCAGAGAGTTTCTTTTGATCAAAATTGATCTGAATCATCTGTTTCTTAAGTTTTTTACTTTTCTCCTCAGCTTCTTTTCTTAATTTCTAATGTCTTCTAGCTGCTTTGCCTGCTTTTAAAACCATAACGGATGCAACCACGTACTCTAAACTATCTTTGAGCAACTAAGAGATGTACTCTCCCCCATTGTCGGACCTCAATGTTGTAATTTTCTTACTAGTTTCCACCTATGCACGCTCCTTAAATTGTTGAAAGATTTTGAAAGCCTCCAATTTCTACTTAATAAAAAAACATATGTTTTTCTAGAATATCCATCATGATTTGAAATTATCCATTCATCAACAGGGCGCCCTCATATAGGCTTTACATATCAAAGATAATTCCTACAGAGAAAGATCCAAGATTTTCTTGCTATAACCTTAGCAGTCATGAAGAGGATGATATCTTGGACATTTCTCAAGCTTTTCTTGAGCTTCCACTTGTAGTTATCTTTTCCAATGAGGTCGCCCTACCTCTAGTGCTCTGATCCCATTTACAGCTTCTCCAATTGATTCAGTATTGACTGCAAACAAGTCGCTTTTTGCTCAAAATCGTCAACACCCCTTGAAACCGAAAATTTCCCAAAATTCCTTAATTCTCCACCCAATCGATCCCTATAAATTGATATGGCTCTCAATCACTGACCTTTGAAAATCCTTTCAAGCCCGTTGCATCAAATGACTGTCCACACATGTGAATTATGAGGACCACCATTGATGATTTTCACAAGACCACCAAAACTGCAAGTTTCTCCGGAATTCTTCCTAGAAATTTCCTTACGACGATCATTCTGATCTTCTCCGAGCTCCAATCGAAGGAAATTTGATGTCTCTTGCCATCCGAACTGTTGATATCCCATATGGAGTCCTCTCTCCTGAGACGCCTCTTAGTGCCATTTTTTTTTATTTCTCGGTGACAGTCCCGCTATCTCGTAGCTCCACCGAACTATACATACCTGCAACACCCTAACCGCTCTGATACCGTGTTAAAATTCTATTAGGATCTAGTGCAGTATGTAGATCACATCAATCAATCACCATAGCCACTATTCACAAGCTCTCAAGATGGCACAACAAAAAGTTAATAGATTACAAAGATAAAATTATACATATAGCAACTTGGGCTAAAATATTGACAAACTAAGACTACTACCAAATTCTTGTACGAGAATATTATCGTGTGCTTTGGATTTCTAATTAGGATAGTCAGGGATTGTGGGAGCCACTTTTTCAATGATACCATCAAGGTTTTATTAGATGAGTTTTTCATGATCCATATATTCAATACACTCTATAATCCTTGTGATAATGGACAGGCTAAATCCTCCAACAGATCATGTGTAGCATCATCACAAAAACAATTGAAGCTAATATATCCAATTGGGAGATAAGTCAAAAGCTGCTCTTATGGGCATTCAAGAAAACATACAAGGGTAACACCGATCAAATGCCATTCCAGCTGGCTTATGGTCATGATGTTGTAATGCCAGTAGAATCTTTGATACCACCATTGAGAGTTGTCATCACACAGTGCCTGATGATTTCCAATCTCTACAATTAGTTTATGTGAGAGGCGCCTATTAGTTGTGCATGCACTCGTTTTTGAAAAAGCATGTTGCAAAGCATGGCCCATGATCGTAATTGCACAAGAAAGATCTTTGAGCCGAAGATCTACTCCTCATGTACAAAATCATGGCAATCACGAGAAAACTGAAGTTTGTAGGTGAAGGTCTGTACCCACATCAAGGAGATCCTCAACCATGGAGCTGTGACACTTCAATAGTTGGATGGGACTCCGTTTAGATACTCAATGGAAGCCAATTATGTAAGTACAAAAGAAGGCTAATGACTTGTGGATGGTGCAAAATTAGCATTCTAAGCTTCCACAAGTGGTAAATGTAGCAAGATTTGAACATAATGTAACACTTATAAGCAATAAAAGGAACCAAAAGGTGCAAGACATCATCAGAAGATAAAGTTGAACCCGATAAGGCAAAATAAAAGGAAAACCATTGCAGATGATGTAATGCCCAACAACCCATCATAAGAACCCTTGTAGAGTTCACCATAATCTTTTCTCACCCATATGGACCTCTGGTAAGCTCGATGAAAGTTACTTGTGGAGGAACAATAAAACAATAGACCTTGCGAGAGTTCAACCAGAGGGAAATTATAGAACCCTTGTAGGACTCCTAAAACACCAAACCAACCTCATAAGCAGCATAAATGGAGTCAAAATAGTCGAACTGACTTGCCTATAGGGTTGGGTTATAGAAAAATATTTTTAGAAAAAGGTTGTACAAGAGTTCCTCCCCTACGAAGATTGGACCCTCGCCAAGTCTTCAGAACCCTCACAGGCTATCAAGATTAGCTTATGAACCTTGCCAACTTCTATGGAACCTTATAATATCATAAAAGGCTCCAAGAATGTTTGGTAGTGAATTGGGCCTTGGAAAATGCACTTTGTCTAATAAGGCCTCTAATTCTCCATTATGACAATAGGCAATTTGACTCATTTTACACTTTCCTAGCAAAGCTCTTGCCAAATTTTTAACTTTCTCCAAATGCTTTGAAAACTTGCACTTTTCAGCTTTCAATCGCTTTGCATTCAACTTCATTTCCCTCTGTTTCACCCTGCTAATCTAGAAATTACCCATTCCACCTATATCACCCCCCTCTCCTAGTTATCCCTTGTTTCAAGCCTCCCTAGACCAAAAATTGTCAATCCATGTTTCTCTCCATCATCCATCATCATGGCCTCTATCATCAACCCAAACAACACTCCTTCTAGCCCTCTAACAAGTTTGATACCACTCAAATTGCCTGCCACACCATTCTTGTTGTTGCCCACATCTTGGACCTTCTGATTGATATCCAAATCACCCTTTGGATCCAAACGGCCCAACCCCTCTTGCAAGGAATGGGAATCTATTTCCCTATCTTTTTACTTGTGCCTTGAATCTAGAATTTGTCATCTAGGCCTTCGGAACTTGGGATGAGGTAAATCTAGATTCTACATCATCCTATACCAAGGTACCACACACTGAGTACATGTGAATCTAGAATTTTCTAGCTACCATCGGAATTGTATCTAGTGATAGACCAAGCCATCTTATCACCAAGCCCCTGTCGACATTGTGTGAAAATTGTCAACATTTCCAAGCTAGTTTGAGGCCTAAATTGGCCATTTTTGTACATAGTTTTGGATCTAACCTTACACATGTGTGAAATAGGCCTAGATACTTTTATTTTAGTATATATTTTATGTTGAAGAAGTCTCAAACTTTAGGACCTTCAAAATGACACCAAAAATCATGTTATTTGGACATATAGGCCAAAATTGGCTATTTTAGGCTACTGGTGTCCTAAAATTGGGTCCTAAGTTCTAGAGAGAGGAGAGAGAGTCATCTCTCTCACCTATACTAGGCTGAAATTCGTGGAGAATGGTTGGAGAAAATTATTGTATTTTTGAGAGAGATCAATAGATCATTGCCACAGTTTCTTCCTCCATTGAGAGCATTGCTTTGTGTATTGTCTTCAAGCTTTTGTGTATGATTTTAAGAGGTTTTCAAAAGTGGTAGACTGCTGTTGGGAGCCTTGTTTGCTGCTATTTTTGGCTGCCATTAGTACCTATTATTAGTTTCTTTTGTCTCTTGAATGCTTTGTCAAGTTCATGTGTATCAAAGGTAGCATTAGGATGCTTTGCCATTTCTAGCTTTTGTAGCTTGTTGTGCAAAGATCTTAGCCAAGTATTTTAGGAGTTTGGATCCATTCAAGATCCACCTTTTTCACATGGTATCAGAGCTAGTTGGCTGCTATTTTTAGTAAGGTTTCCATTTATGGTGATATTTGGATGTTTGATCAAGTTCTAGCATGATTATGCATTGCATTGTTGATCAAATCTTACTAACCTTTGTTTTGTGAGTTGAATTTGTGGATCAAAAGCATATTTCAGGTCTACTGAAGATCAGAGGCTGAGAAGAAGCTATTTTGGATCAGATCATAACACCTAATTATTTGTTGATTGTGTGAGGCTTGTGCATATTCAATACTAACAATGTTCTGTTCAATGTATTGTTGACAATCTCCACTTTTGTGGATGAACACTCTCCTTTGTGGATGAACACTCTCCTTAAGTGGGTGAACCTTCTCCTTAAGTGGATGACAAATACTCTTTGAGTGATTTTGTATTTCTCCAGAAGGCTGAGGAAGGGGTGAACAGATTGTCAACAATATTTTGCATAAATTTTGGTGTACTTTGTTGAGCATGTAAGTAGCTGTCCTTATGTAATTTGATTGGAGCATTTGCTGGAAGGTTTTAACCATTATGCAAATCTGTTTTCAGGTTCTTAACAGGTTGAGGAACATTCTCATGTGAAGTGATCTTAGATCTACATCTAAACACCAAGATTTGACAAGCTAGTGAAGCTAGTCTTGTGATTCACTAAGTGTGCTCTTTCATTCATCTCTAAAGCTTGTATTTATCATTTTTCGGAGTTTATAAACCTTTAGAAGTGTGGTTTACATGTGGTTTTACAGGTTGAATCAATATCTTAGTGTGTTGATCTATGTTGATCAAGTTTGTTCAATTCTAGGTATTCTTGGCAGTCTAGTCTTTGTATTTTCTAAGAATGCAAGTAACTCTTCACACCATAACTTGATTTGGTCACTTGGTGAAAAGTTTGAGAGCTTAATCAAGAGTGTGTTCAGGTTGGTTTGAGTTTTAATCCATTCTTAGTGTATGCAAAGTGTTGCATGTGTTTCAGTTAAAATTCCAAGGGATCTAGGTTCAAAATATATGAAGGACCAGTGCCATTGAGAGAGAGTAGTTTGCATTTTATTTGTGTAGTTACCTTGTATTTTTTTCCCTTGTGTACGTCATTTTTGTTTTTGAGATGTGGTGATGTGAGGGTAGATTGGAGAGGAAAATGTGAGGGTAGATTGGAGAGGATGTTGGCTGATTCTGACGAATCCCCAAGATACTGGGACAGAGCAACTCAAGAGCACCTCTCACCTTAAACTGAGGAGGTCTATGAGAAGATGAGACTAATGAAGACTGAAAGTCGAGTATGAGAGCCGAGGAATACTAGTTAGTAATGACAAGTAAGAACTGGTGTAAGCCTCATGGTGAATCCCGGAAGATGGAATGACCATGTAGGAACTAGTATTTCTAAGCAAATGTAATAAATGCAAGTAGACCCTTCTTAAAGAAAGTAGAGTGAGCCACCTTTTGATGGTGACCTCTAATGGAGAGCATTATTCCACTTGTAAATTGTGAAATGTGAAAATTCCACTAGGATGCCACCTAAGGTGCTCTCTTGCTTATTTAAGGGACTCCCTCTTTGTGAAGAGGAGCTTTTTGTGAATTGTATCAAATCCATGCTGAAATGAGAAGAGCCTTCACAAGTTTGGTGACTCCATGGAGCTCCTTGATCATTCTTGTTTATTGAGTGATGCATTTATGATGTTGTCCTTCCCTCCTTTTGTGTGTGGTTGTGCATTGTAGAGTGGATTAGATTTGCTGCTTTCATAGAGTGGATTAGCTTCTTTTCTTGTTTGTGGATTAATGTAGAAACCAACATTCAGGTAAACTAAATAGGCCAGATTTGTGGTATAGTTCTTGCATATCTCTTTACAATCTAGTTCTTGATGTTCTTGGGACGTCCAAGAATCAATAAACTGGTTGGTTTCTTGATTCTTGGACTTCTAACATGCTGTAGATTAGTTCTTGATTCTTGTTTTGTCAATTTATGCAAGTGTAGCTCAGTTTAGTAATGCTTAGGCTTTAATTTAGTACATTTTTAGGAGTAGATAGCTGTAGAATCTGCTAAATGTTCATTTGGGCTGCACTCTGATCTGTGAATGAGCGTTCATGGCTTGCATCTTGTTAAGAATGTAAGTGCATTCAAGAGAGTTCGTCTCTGAGTAGTCCTTTGACAAGCAGGACAAAAATATACTACAATGACAATATGTTCCTTCTGTCTGCTTTGGCATTGTAATCAAGAGCACACATAATGAATGTCCTGAAGCCTGATAACAGGCAGAATACCAAGCCTTAGAAGCTGTAAGCAAGGATCAAAAGAATCGTAGTAAGCAGATCCTCTGGATCAGGGGATCTGTCAACACTTGGCACCGTTGCCCATTGATTACATCTCAACACATTCACTGACAGCCCACCTCCATCACACCTAGCTCGCATCTACATTGCAATCCCCCGTCAACCAACGCACACAACTCACCTAACTACCTCCGCATAAAACACCTTCCTTCTTCATTAAACCACCTTCCTCACATCGCAACTGACCGCATGCCATCCCGTTAAACACACCTTCCACTTTAGTTGCAATAATCCGCACTCTCCCCACCTTACGGACCACCTCCACCTGCATTTGCAATCACACGTCACAACCATCGCAACCATCCCCATCCCGTTAAACCGCATTCTCTCACATCACAACCGTCATCCATCATAACCTGTAGGCATCGTAATATATCGTAACCATACAAATCGTAAACAATCGCAAATCACCATCATCCATCACAAATTGTACAGACTGCCATCCACCATAACCTGTAGGTACAGTAGCCCACCGCAAACCGTTGCCATCCATCCCAAACCGTAGGATCCGTCCACCATCGCAAACACACGCAACTCACTGTCATCCATTCTTGTCCATCCTCGCAATCGATTCTGACTGACACCGTTCGGACCACAGATCACCGCACAACTCCACAATCCACTCATCTTCGTTCTCTACCTATGGAAACCGCAAGCCATCTACACTATTAATTATAACCAGCCACATTCACACGCACTGACCCACACTATAGCCATTGCCACCACCTTACAGCAGTAGCAATCGCAGTGATCCCTAGTGACATCCCTTGAATCGTAGTATCACAATTAACCGTCCCCAACCCTTACACCGTACTATTAACATAGAACCGCACCAGCCGCCTTCAACAGCAAACAAGCACCTGCATTCACCATTCACCAGCACCAACCCACAATCAAACCGTAAACATCCACCTAGACCACACTAAACAGACTGACAACCAAGAACTGTAACCACCACATTAGCCTACATTCAATCGCCCCACTGCATTTAGCCATGTCATCTATCACAGAACACATGCATCCGTCCCAAACAAATCCAGCCGCCACAGAACGCACTCAACCACAACCACTGCATTCAACCCCACCCGTCCACCATCACCACCATAGTCAACCGTCACCAACGTAGTCACCACTAAGCCATAGTGCCCAACCACACTTATTCGCCCTACGACTACCATCGGCAACCTTCACCGCAACACACGGACACCGTAAACCCGCAACTGACTGCACCAAACCACAAATCACCATTAACCACAAACACCCACAAATATCCGCAACCTACCATAACCGTAAACCACACCAGACCATAGACCGTAAACTGTAGGACCGCAAAAAAAAAAAAATTTGAAAACACCAAAAAACTCGAAAAAACCATAAACAATAAAAAGCTCATACCAGTACTCAATGGACCAACAAAGAGACCCTGAAATCCCAGATGATTATCCATACGAGGTCGGGTCCCCTGTAGCTGAACAAATCAGACACCATAGATTCTATCGAATGCGGGCCGAACTCCAAGAGCCATCCACAAACCCATTCAAGGGACAAGAACCCGATAGAGCCGAGTCTTCACGCGCACGACCCCATTTTTATGGTGTTGAGGCCTCACAGGTCAGAACCAACCCTAATGCAGTTCCTGCTACCCACGAAGCTCATTCTGAAAGACGTACACCCGAGCTAGATCTACCAAAGTTTGACGGTATTTTGGACCCTCAAAGATTTTTGCAAATGTTTGAGAATGCATGTGATGTGTATGGCGAAACATCTCCCGATGCTATGGTCCAACTGTTTTCGATGACCATGATCGCTAAAGCACGTGATTGGTTTTTCAACCTTGATCGTGATGAAAAGATAGACTGGTCAATTTTAAAAGAGTCCTTTATCAAGAGTTTAAGGTCCTTTCGCTTGGTCGAGAGCCCTTTTGTCAAACTGAGTAACATCAAAATGACAAAAGATGAATGTGTAGGAGACTATATCGAGCGTTTCAAACACCTCAAAAGTCAAGTACAAGAACAACCCTCCGAACAAATGCTCATCATCTATTTTTTAGTCGTCCTTCCAAGATGGATTAGACACGAGCTTAAATCCAATGATGAATATATGAGCCTCAAATTAGCTATGTTTGATGCCTTCAAGGAAGAAGATAAAGGATCAGATGTTGACGAATCCAGGGAAAGACGAGCACCATGTGCTCCTATCCATGAGTTGAAGCCGATCGAGGATACTCGAGATCAGCTTTGGAAATCCCAGTTGGAGTTGTTTAGTAAGCAACATCAACTACAGATGGAAAAACTCACCAATGAGTTTCAAGCTACCCTAAAGTCTATCCAAAGCAGTATGCCTGGTCAGTCAAACCCTGCACAGGTACCTTATAGACGAAAAACAATATGGTGTCCACACTGCCGTGCTACACATCATGTTGATGCTTGTATTTCATATCCGCCTATCCAAGCATATACAGTCCAACAATATGAAACACAACCATCACATTCTCGACATTCCTTGACTTATCTTGAATATCCACCAAAAGGTCCAGAACCACTAGCCATACAAGATGGCTATGCCGTTATACAAGGGCCATTGCACACCAGATGTTTCATCTGTGGTGAAACTGGCCACTTCATGGTTGATTGTTTAGTCAAGACCAAGTACCATGCTGAGTGTCTTGACTGTATCAGAAAACACAGTTTCAAAGACTGTCCGAAACAACCAACTACGATCCTACCTGCCCATCACGTCAGTTATGAATCTCGATAGGATCTTTACGACAACAACACGAGCACTATAGCACCCTCCCACTCAACCTGCTGCTCACTCAAGAAGTTTCTAGCAAACTTCTACAATACCGCACAATACACCAACTCCATAATGAAAAAAGTCAATATGAAATGAGTCCTTTTCGAAAGAAAGTGAAACCGATATTCCGTCATCTGCTACAATGTCCAACCAAGAGCAACCTCCACAGGGAATTGACAGTTTTTCTCCACTTCTACAACCTCAAATCTATTTGTCTTTCCACATGCTAATAAGATTTCCAATGTGCCAATACATAATAAATCTAGGATTCGAAAATCCGGATAGAGATTCGGTTATGAATCTCTTGTTCAGAGAGGTCCTCAGGACATAGTACCTCAACCATACCTACATCTCAAGCTATATCTTACAACATCTGCTATCAATGATGATAGATTTTAGTGTAACAAACCCTGTCTTGTTTTGACAAGGGCATGTCAAAGTAAGTCACATTACTCTACAAACAACTAAAATATTGCAACTATCAAGGTACATTATCAATGTTGATGAATGCCAGTTTTGTTTGACAAGTGCTATATAGTTCTCACTCTCTGTAACGTTTGTTTATTTCCTTGTTTCTCTTCACCTATTTTGTGTGATTGATTTTTGCTTGAGGAAAAGCTATTGCATGAGAGTCTTCTGTAGAGCATCTCACACAAACATTTTCATTCATCTATCCATCTTCAGATTACCTTGAATAGCAGTTTAGATTTTTTGAGAAATATGAGAAGTACATGTCCAATTAGAGTTGATTCCTGCATCTCATGACACATATTATTTTTTGAGTCAACTACAGCAAGATCGAAACAAGTGCGCCAATGGATAGATGAACCCAAGAGAACTCATGTATAAGCATGAAATGAGATGAGAGAGAGAAGAATCATATTCTCCCATGAGTGTACATTTATTTATAACATGTCCATGCCTCATTAATGAGCTTGGTTTCTCTCCATAGAAACTTCCAAAACCATTTAGACTACATTAATTTTGAAATGTCCATCTCTAAGTCTAAATTGCCAATTGGCCTCAACTGTATTTGGCAAAAGATCAAACTAGTTGACAATTTCTCACACTCCCTCTTCAACTAGTTTTAGCATACTTTTAACCATAGAACTTTGATTCAACTTTAGAATGATCTCCATTCTAAGTATAGGTCTCCTTTCTAAAGTTCTAAAGTAGTTTTCATAATTGATATAGAGAATAGTGTCCAACTTGGATGCTTCACTATTTCTCACATCAATTTTACACATCAAGATGTAACTAGAACATGAAGAACCAAATAGAATGTAAATGAAATGATTCCACCATGCTTCCAACTCTGAAATCTCTACAACTACAACCAAACAATAAATGTGAGTGATGACCACTTGCTTGCTTGTCTCCTCTATCTTTGTCCTTTCTTGATATGTCTCCACCATAAAACTCCATGAATGAGCCTCCATCTCCATCTTGCCACAAGATGCCATCATCACTTGATGACTAGATCATGAATGAGTGATATAATGAGCCTCCTAGCAACATTTCTATCAGAAAACCACACAACTACAACATCAAAATGATGCAAACCAATGTAGCTAGTTTTACCATATCTTGACAATTTACATGCATCCACATGAAATTGCTCAAACATGAGATAGAACAAGTAAAGTAAACTTAAACAACACTTGATTGTTGTTCCTTTGACCTTACTTGAGTCTTAGAACACCTACAAAATATATCCATAACATCTTTGCCAATTGACTCTCTTTTGATGCTCTTGACTAGTTCCAAATTGTCACTTTCCCTTTTGTGTTGTTGAAGCCCTTTGAGATCAATCTCTTGATCTTCCAAAAAGTCATTGACTAAGATCTCATTTCCAAATCCATTAGTTGCTTGAAAACCATGAAAACATCCCTCCACTTGCATAGCATCATCAACACAAAAAGATTCACCAAAACGTGTGAGAAAAGCTAAATGAGTCACTTCCACTTGCTTACGCTTCTCATCATATGTGAGCCTTGCAGGTGTTTGTCTTTCTTTTAATGTTGACTTCATGAAGGTACTTCATCATCACCACCTAGAGTAGGATCCATAACATCAACATCAAGATTGTTAGATCCGTCTACAACATCAATACTTGAAGACACTTTTGGAATGTTTTTCTCATCAAAAATGACATCTCTACCAATAATCACCTTATTAATAGTAGGAATGTAAACCTTATGGGCTTTAATCACCTCACTATATCCAACAAATATACTTTTTCTTGAAGATGGATCCTCCTTTGTCCTATCATCAAGAGTTATATTGACGTAGCAAGTGCATCCAAAAGTTCTAAAAAACCTGATACTTAGCCTCCTTTTGAATAGCATCTCAAAAGGTGTTTTTCCATCCAATATAGAGCCTCATAGCTTTGGCATCTTCACATAAGGTCCTATTCTTCCTCTTGGCCACTCCATTTTGTTGAGGTGTCCTTGAAGTTCTGTACTCCCTCTTGATCCCATGCTCATCACAAAAGGCTTTGAACTTGGTTGAGATATACTCATCACCGTTGTCACTTCTCAAGCACTTGAACCTTGTGGAAAATTGGTTCTCCCTTGCACTCTTGAACTTCACACATACATCATACGCTTCAACTTTGCTCTTTAAAAGATATACCCAACAATATCTACTAAAATCATCAATGAAAGTTACATACATCTTAGCTCCACTATTGCTAATTGTAGTAATTCCATGAATATCTGAATGTACAACTTAAAAAGGCTTTGTAGATCTAGTATAAGTAGTTTATGTGACTTTGACAATGCACAAGGCTCACAAACATGATTGATGCTAGTTAAGAAACTTGGAAGACCAATTACAACTTGCTTTCTAGCCATTGCCTCCAATGCTTTGAAGTTGAGATGCCCCATCCTCTTATGCCAAACCTCTTGCATGGATATTTGCTCACTTGCCACACATCCAACTTGATTAGCAATAACACAATCATCTAGTTTGAATAACTTCCCTTGTCTTTTACCTTTTGCAATCAAGACATCCTTCCTTTTGATCATGGCAAGCATCTCCCTCAAAATCCACTTTAAGACCTTTGCTTAGCAATTGAATCACACTAAGTATGTTCTTAGTTATAGATGGAATGAACATAACATCCTTCAAATGAACATTTCTATTTGTAGAGAGAAATAGAAATTGTGCCAATCCCTTTGATTGCACACTCACCATCCTGGCCATGTAGATCACCCTCTTGTCATCTCCATATGCCAATAAATAAGTGAAATACTCCTTGTGAAAAGTCATTGTGCTTGGGCCACTATCAATCCACCATGGATCTGTGAAAAATGCAAAAATAAGCTTGGTAGAGGCCAAAAATCTTGTATATAGGATAGACACACATGTGTGGAGCCTGTTCTCACTTGTGAAACTAGTGTACTTTTCATGTACCATAATCATATATGTTGTACATATGATTTAATTCAAGTTCTAGTGGCTTAAATGGCCAAAAACTAGTTTTCTAGAGATATGACACATGGCACCAATCTAATGATTGCATGAGCCAAAACTTTTGAATAGGTGTCACATCCCATGTGTAGAGGATAGCTCACACGTGTGGAAATAGCTGAAGTGGCTGAGTTTTTGCGTCTAGAAGATTTCCATGAAGATCTCCATATAGTAGGAAAATAGACCAAAAATGCCCAAAATGGAAAGTTTTGATCCAAGTGTCAAATTGCATGATAGTGAAATGGCGTCCTCACACGTGTGAGATCTGATGCATGATTAGTACCTCGAGCTCCAAAAGTGTATATATAGAGGCTTATTTGGCCATAATCAATGTGAGACACCAATCTTGTTTTGGAAGCAATTTTGAGTGATTCTCTCCATTTGTCTACATTTGTTTTGATTGTTTTGAGGTTCTATCAATGTGTACTTGATTTTCAGATTGGAGTCCATACTCAGACAGTGTGTCACACGTGTGAAACCAGAAAGTACACCTACCTTCAATTAATGATTGTTCTTGTTAGGATTTTGTGTCTAGAATTGATCTAGATTGATCTTAATCTCAAGTAGATTGATAGATCAAGTAATCTGACAACCAATCCCTCTTGAGGATCAGATGAGGATCCACTCTTGGTCCTTTTTTGTACTTTTTGCACATGGTATCAGAGCCTAGTACAAGAGGTTTTGTTGAGATTGATAGGGTTAATCCAAATCAAAGCCAAAATTAGCAGTTTTTTGGAAACTAGTCAAATTTTGTGTAGCGAGTTGGATTTGATAGCTATCCTCAAAAATTTTGGTCCAGACCTTGTTGTGGGCTGTAGGAACCATGGGAGGCCGTATAGCTCCGATTTTGACTGAGAAATTTCAAAAATTTGTAGAATTTGACTCACATACCCAATTTGAGTGATTTTGGGTGCATAATCAAGCATTTTCTATAGTGAATCTAATCCCTTGATTAGTTTTTGGATTAGATTAGCCAAAAAATTAAAATCGAGTCTTGAATTAGGTGCACTAACTAATCTTCTCTAATTTTTTGAGTGTATGTTGAGGTTGAAGAGAGAAATTGCTAAAAATCATAGATTAAGGAGTGATTTTGCAAGTTTGAGACTAGAATCTAAATTTCCATCATTCTAGATTGGTTCATGAGTGATAGGATTGAGTCTATAAGCTTTCTAAATTGCTAGAAGACTTTAGGTTCAGATCTCTTAGAGAAACCATAAGAGTCTCTAGTGCTTTTTCACATTAAAAAATGGCATCAATGGGTGGTTTTTTGCTTGAAGCTAGTGAAAGACTTACATCCACTAATTATGCTACTTGGATAGTTCGAATGGAGTCTTTGCTTGTACTTCATGATCTTTATGACATAGTACTTGAGGTGGAAGTAGAACCTCAAGGAGGAGTTGAATTGGCTAAGTACAAAAAGAGATGTAGAGTTGCATTACACTGCATAGATATGAATGTAAGTAATGAACTTTTGAAAGAAATTTCATCTTGTACCACATCCAAAGAGGCATGGGATTCATTAAAAGCCATTTACGGATCCAAGAACACTTCAAGGATACTCATGCTTAGGAATCAAATCCTTCAAAGCATGAAAGGAAGTAGTGAAAGTGCCCAAAATTATGTCTTTAGAATCAAAATAAGTTGTCGTCTTCTATAGATGATAAAATCAAAGATGATGAATTAATTCAAATCATTTTGAATGGATTAGGAGATGATTATTCCAATATTGTTCAAACCTTTGCTACTCAAAATTCACTTCCTAGTATTGAAAAACTTCAAAGTGTGCTTATTAGTGAGGAGAGTAGGAGTATCTATGCTCTTAGAATTTTCCATATGGAATTTTTTCAACATAGAGTGAGCATATCTAGATTGACATATAAAGACATGATTTTCATAAAAATCAATTTCTAGGCCTAGGATGTAATGTATCTCTCCTAGATCTTGCATTTTAAACTCACATCCAAGTGCTAGCTTAGTTTCATCAACTAGCTTGATACAACTTCCACAAAGAACAATGTCATCAACATAAATTAGAAGAATGACAATATTGCTATCAACAAACTTTTGATACGTGGAAGGATCATAGTCACTAAGAGTAAATTCTAGTGAGATAAGAAAAGAATTAAGTCTTGAATACCATGATCTTGGTGCTTTCTTGAGTCCATAAAGACTTTTGAAGAGCAAGCACACTTTGGACTCATCCTTGATGAATCCTTGAGGTTTTTCCATATAGATCTCCTCCTCAAGATAACCATTAAGAAAAGCATTGGATACATCTAATTGTAACACCTTCCACTTGAAAAAACAAGCAAGAGAAATAAGAATCCTTATTGTCACCATCTTTGCAACGGGTGCAAAAGTCTCTCATAATCAAGACCATGAATTTGAGCAAATCCTTTGGCACGTAATCTTGGTTTATGCTTGTTGATGGTGCCATCATGATTGAACTTGATCGGAAATACCCACTTGCAACCAATCACATGCTTGTTGGATGGAGGATCCACAAGCTCCCAAGTATTGTTGGTGATCAATGCATCATACTCTTGCTTCATGGCATCATACCACTCCTTGGTATTGAGTGCCTCTTGTACATTCTTTGGCTCTACATGAGAGACATAAAAAATATAATTAGTGGAATCAAGATCCACTTGTTTGCCTTTGTCAACATATGAGAGCCTCTTAGGCTCGGATCCATCTCTCATGGATCTTCTTGGTGAGAAAATCCGAGGAGAGTCTTCTTCAAATCTCGACCCCATCACATCATGATTGTCTCCAAAATCAATAATTGATGATGCCTCCATAGATTTCTTGATCTCGGCCTCTTCAAAAGATGAGTGTTGATCTTCATGAAAGACAACATCTCTACTTTCAATAACTTGAGAAGTAGAGAGTATAAAGACTCTATAGGCCTTCTTGGTGGATGAGTATCCAACCATGATCCCTTTGCATGCACGAGGATCTTCCTTCTTCCTTGTTTCCAAGGGAATATGGACAAAGCATAAGCATCCAAAAACTCTAAGGTGATCAAACTTAGGCTTCTTCAAAAATAAGATTTCATATGGTGACTTTCCTCCAAGAGCTATATGTGGGAGCCTATTGCAAAGATAATTTGCGCAATTAATGGCTTCTCCCCAAAAATATTTGGGCAAAGATGTCTCAATTCTCATAGATTTTGCACATTCACATAGAGATCTATTCTTTCTCTTGGCCACTCCATTTTGAGATGAAGAGTAGGCACAAGAGAACTCTCTTTTAATGCCTTCAAGCTCACAAAAGTCTTGAAATTTATTGGAGATATATTCACCACCTCCATCACTTCTAAGAGCTTTAATCTTGAATGAGAGTTGCTTCTCTACATAAGCTTTGAAAATAAGGAAATGATCAAACACCATAGATTTAGAAGCAAGAAGATATATCCAAGTGAATCTTGTGTAATCATCAAGGAAAGTAACAAAACAAGTGGCTCCTCCCTTGCTTGTAGTTGATGAGAAATGCACATCCGATTGGATTAACTCCAAAGGATGCTTGCTTTTGATAGAAGATCTTGTAAATGGCTTTTTGTGAGATTTAGCAATAGCACAAGCCTCACAAGGCTTGATCTTCTTGGAGAGTGACTTTGGCAAGACAATAGCTTTGGCTTCTTTGATCATAGAGAGCATGGATTTATAGTTGGGATGTCCCAACCTCCTAAGCCATAATTCCTCCATAGAGAGCTTGTTCACAAGAGCAACATTACAAGCATTCACATACTCATTTGGATCTAGTTTATAGATGCCACCAAATCTAGATCCTAATGCAAGTATCTCATCATTCTTCTTGATAGTGCAAGTATCAACATTGAATTTTACATCAAGGCCATTATCAAGCAATTGGCCAACACTAATAAGATTCTTGGTAAGCTTAGGTACATAAAGAACTTAAGAGAGAGAAAGAACTTTAGAGGATGCAAGCTTCAAGGGAATGTTCCCTATGCCTTCAATAGGACATTCAAAATCATTTGCAGTGTATATTGATTTCTTGACTCCATCATAAGGTGCAATATAAGAGAAAGAGTCCTTGGAGCTACACATATGTGAAGGGGCTCCACTATCAATATACCATAGGCCGTCCTTCTTGAAAGGAGTAGATGAGAAACTAGAGACCATAAGAGATCCCTCTCCATCACTTGCAATAGTGTCTTCCTTCTCATTGGTAATGTTGGCTTGCTTGAGTTGATTCTTCTTCTTGAAGCAATTGGTGCATAATGACCTTTTTTGCCACAATAAAAGCACTTTATCTTCTTCTTCTTGAGCTTGGATGATGAAGAATTAGAGGAATCATCTTCCTCCTCATCTTTGTCTTTGGATTTGACTTTGTCCTTGCTTGAGGATTGTTGATGTTGGTTCTTGCTCCTCCCTTTGTGCTTATCCTTGGCAAAGAGAGCTTTGCCATCATTATGAGTGAGAGAAAGCTTGTCCATCCTCAATAGCTTGCACTCGTGTCTTGATTCTTTCGAAATTAGCACACTTTGGAGAGAAGCAAGTTCTCTATGAATATCTTTTACCCTCAAAACATAACTAGATGCACTCTCATCACTCTTTTGGCTACTTTGAAAGATTTGATTCCTAAGACTGAGAAGCCTAGAGGTATTCTTAGCCTCATGGATAGTCTTGAGACAATCTCAAGCTTCTTTGGCTATTGCACAAGTACCTATCTCCCTCAATATCTCATTATAGAAATTCATCTTAATGTAGTGGAGAGCCATCGTAGCTCTCTTTTTGTATTTTTGAACCTCTTGAAGAACTTGTGGTTCTTCTTCAAGGCCAAGAACTATGTCCATCACGTCTTGAAGGATCAAGATGGACTCCATCCTCATTTTCCAGATTGAATAGTTTGAAGTGGACAATCTTTCACTTGGTTCCAACAAGGATGAACCCATTTAAGACATTTGAAGTGAAGAACACTCAAATGAAGAACAATAAATGTTGCTACACACTCTCCATAGGATCCAATAATAGAGTACTATCTCAACCTATGAAAGATCTTGCAACTATTTGTGAATTGATTCTCACTAGCTACACAAATCTCTCTAAAATAAGATCTATTTCACATCAAATGATGGAGTATAAGTAAAAAGTTAGGATCAAACACTCTTAGCATGTGTGAAGTACTCTAAGAAAGCAAATTTGACTCAAATACAATGATATTGCATGAAACAAAATGGCTAAGATCTCAAAACAATGCCTAGATCACATATATATGAGATTGGCAAGCATACAACTGTGATTTTGGATCAACCAAGCAATCTCTTGACCAAACCAAATGTGTCCACCCAGGTCTAGGTGCCCAGTGGCCACGACAACTTTCAGCTTCTTAGGATCAAACTCTTTTCCTCCTCCTCATGCAACATTCTCTTTGTAGGTATGACATGTAATTTCTTGGTCGGCTCAACCTCTGGTGCCTTCAACTTTTGACAGATATTCTCATTTTCAAGGACAATCTCCTTGCGTATAAAAGAAAATACACATGTATTCATATTTGTTGATGGTTCCAACTTTTTTCATAATAATAGTTGGTAGCAAAGATCGCTTCGACAAAGCTTTTCATTGAAGACCATAAGCCTCTTTGGAGACTTCTCATTGTTCACAGCCTCGACGGTTATGATGACAGTGTCAAGGTTATCCATGTTACAATTTTGCAGCATTTGACATCTTTTATGACAAGCTTGGTATCTAGTTTCATGCAAATGAATAGTTTAAGGCCACTCCCTTGGGAATATCTAAGTGCCTATTGGTAAGAAACGCACTTGGATTTAGACGGCCTGTTTATATTGGGAGAAGCATCTGTAGTTTTCACAGCTGGTACACTAGGATGAGTAGTCTCATCCTTTCACGGCATTTCAGAGTATTTAAGAATCAACTTAGGCTTTGGCTTTGTCGTTTGCATCATGTTGGTGTCTATCTTTTGAAAACCTAAAAAAGATTAAAAAAAAAAAAACTATCCAAGAATAAGAATTTTGTGATTTATTGAGACTTTTAACCACAAAAAGAGCTGGATAGCATTTATAAATTCAGCAAAAAAATATGAAAAAAACCGAATACTCCAAGCCATTTGTAAATTTTGTAGCAAAAATCGAATATCCTAATGAATAATCGCTACAATAGAAAGAAAATTGCTTTGAATATTAGATTTCCATATAAAATATCAAAAATAAGATTACAAGTTATGAGAAAATCAGACCTTATTGAATTCGTTAATTTTTTTTACAATGTATCGAATTCACTGTGAAAGCGATTGCTTTAACCATAAATTCGATACAGAGCGTATCAAAATTTGTGTTAAACAAATCAAATTAAAAAATACTTCTCATATAATGACAGGTGTAACCGAATTTTTGATACTCTGTATCAAAACGTCTTTCAACATTTCTAATTTAAGGTCACTCTAAAAGAATTCAACAGAAAATTTGATACACTATGTCAATATCTTTCCATCGGAATACACCAATTGGATACGACGCATTGAAATTCGGATTTTTTTTTTCAAAACAAAATTTTACAATTTTTTTTTTGAAATCTGATCCGCCATATAGCGCATCGGATTCTTTTTTTAAAATGGTAAAAAAAAAATCCGAATTTCGATGCGCCGTATCCAATTAGTGTGTTTTGATACACTAGATTGAGTTGTGGACACACCAACTCGATGCACTGCATCGAGTTGGTGTTTCAACCAATACATTATATCGAGTTGAAGCACCAACTGTATACATTGTATCTAGTTGGAGCATCTTCTCTCATGGTTTCTATAGAGTATTTTAGATAGTCTATTTATTTTATCGAGATATCAGCCAATTTAGTATCATGTTTACATTCTAATGGCTTTAGTACTTGGAGTGATTGAGCTACTGAAGCTATCTTTTATTAATGTGTCAATTCATATTGTTTTTTTGAAAAGTTCAAATTATAACTAGAGGGAGTGTTTTCATTTACTAATGATCAGAGCTCAAAGGATCTATTAATGGTTATGCATAATGTTCCAAGACCTTGGCTAAGAAGGCCAACAAATTGGTTGTAGAAGAGACTACATCTTGTTATGTCCTCTTTGCAAATAAATAGGATATGACAGTAACGTTGCTATATAGATCCAAATATATTCCAAACTTCTATTTGTAGAGTCTTGTATTTATTGTTCTCTATTTTGCTCTAGTAATCTAAATATTTACCACATGTCTACAACTTTTTGCAGCAAAGAAAAATAGGAGTGAACCCACGTCTATAAACTAGAAAGATAATTTGTCGCAAATAGCTAGACAAATTATTAGTCGCGAATAATTTGCAAAGAACAGACTACCAGATTAAGCAATAAGAGAGTCAGACAGAATGTAGAAAAGCATAACAATATTGACACAAATCTAAACACAGAACAAATAGAGCTGTAATCAGATTGAATATAGCGAAATATACAGGTCAATAATGCAGGTGAGCACAAGACAATAGCGGACGAAATCTCGTGCTTGACAAAGCTAATCCAATCTGAAAAAGAAATAAATCTATTACTGATAATACAAAGAATCAATGCGCGAAAGCATCTACTTCGTTTATCTTTGATAAGCTTCTGATGCTATATTGCTTGTTGCTTGTTTTTACAGAATACGCAGATGGTATTCAATATATATACATATTTTTACAGGCATGCAGATGAAGAAAGTACAAAGTGGATGTGCTGTCTGTGGGAGATTGTGAGTGGCTACTGTCGTTGTCAAATCTGTTTGCACAGTTGCATGGGATGAGCGTGAGAAGGCCGCAACATCAGCCTTCGCTGAAATGAACGTTGGTGAAGATGCAAAAAATGCGTCACTCTGACATATGCCTTAAGATTTGATTTACAGGGTGCCTTCGCTTTTCTATAAGGGCACCTACTGCATTTGTAGGGTAGTTTCGTCTTTTTTGTCTATGGAAATTTACTTGTATTTATGCAGACAGACACGTTTTATTCATCTGTCTTATTTTACATGTAAATATGCAGATTGTGCAATAACATGAGTAAAAATACAGCAGCATGAATGGAGGCAAATTAACACAGTATTTAGGAGAGTAAAGGAGATAAATCCAATAGTTCTAACTTCTAGATGTAGAAGTTAGAACCATTGAATTTGTCAATGATTCTAGCTTCGCTGGATGATGAAGACGAAGAGCTACCTATATGAGACATACTAACAATAATAACAATAGAACACACTTAATCTCTCGGTTTGCTTGAGCTATGCTCTGATACCAATCTGATGGGACAAGGGAGATGGAAGAACGCGAACGGAGAAGAGAGCAGAAATATTACGGAACAGGTCTCCCGTTACAATCAGCTGCTAGATACAAAAACAGTCTAATAGAAAGCTTAGGCTAAATAGAATCACAACTTTAAGTGTTTTAATTTTTCAACAGGATCTTAGATATTAGTTCATACTCACAAAAACAAGAGTACAGTCCACCGAAGAGATTAGAAATGATTTGTGTGTATGTGGTATTATTGTAAATCAGATTCAATATGAAGTTCGGTTCTAAAATGGATTGAAATAGCAGTGTGATAGCGTGAGTTCCTCAGGCATCAAAGACAGTCATCGTCTGATCAGAAACTGAGGAGTCATAGATGTCCGTGTTCTAATCAAAGTGAGTGAACAAATGTTATCAAACAGCAATAGAGTGCATTCAAATCACAATAAGCATTCATCTATGTTATACACATATAGAAAAGCGTATTGCTGCTATATCACACTGAAGCACAACAATGGCAGTTACAACCATAATGACGGCGTAATTGGGAGGCTCAAAATCATTTGTCCCATGGACAGAGCATCTCAAGTAGTCTATGTTGGGATGATCTATTTATAGATTGCATCCATGTATTAACTGCATTAAATGTTTGTCACCTAATTAGGTAAGCCGTTGTACTTGGAAGTATATGGCTTTTGTGACAACTATACATAGTGTATATTGTCAACCCGTAGAGAATGTTGACGCGGACGAGGACGTCGCAAATTCTCTCACTTCACATTTTAGGAGAAGTGATTTTCTCTCACTTCACAAATTCTAGGAAGTGGCTGGGAACGTCCCTCGTTCAAAATAGACAACCTTTGACATTTTCTCTCTCTTTGAGATTTTGCGAAAAAGCCAAAGGTTCCCTTAAAAAGGCAAAGGTGCCCTAAAATAGTTTAACTCATGAAAGTAGATGACCTTCAAGAACTTTCTCTCTCTTCGCATTTTTCGAAAAAATGCAAAAAAGCCGAAGGTGTTAAAAACAGTTAAACTTTTGAACTGCACAAGTTTAAACTTTTGAACTATGCAAATGTCGCATTTCGGAGAAATGCAAAAAAGTCGAAGCTGCTGAAAACACAATTCTTGTCTATAGACTGTTTCGACACTTAGTGTATTGTTTCTTTCACCATGTCGTCAAACCCAATTCCAATTCTGATGACCCCGATGCTAATAAACTCAACATCCAGTTGTGCAAGTTGGATCTTACAAAGATGCAAACCTGGTACTAGCAGGCAGAGTCATTTTTCAAGGCAATTGAGTTCCAAATGCCGGTACTTACAGGGTATCAAAGCCCGTACCTGATACATATGGCATATGCCAATTATAATGCTATGGCAAGGTCATGTCGACTCATAGTTCCCCCTGTCAGGAACTATGTTTATAGCATATCTTTTGCGACGGCCAACTTGCAACCCTTTGGGTTCCCTCGAGGACCAAATGCTGTCACAAGGACGCTCTTGAAGATTGAGCAGATAGCCTATTTCAAATACATAGATCCCTGACGAAGAATAAGGATGGGTACCGCGTGGAGGCCATCAATGATCAACAGTTGCAAGCGGCATGTGCATATTTGACCGAATGCACACAAAGACCAAGAACAAAAGTGCTTAGGATACCCATTACCCTATTCCACATGTTGGCAGATTCACGGCTGCATGCCCAAAATCTTTATGATTGGGCACAGTTTACCTCGAATTGCCTTCACAAGTGTCTTAAGAACAAGCAACCAATAACCGCCCTGGGGTATCTCATGACTGATATCACACTCCAGCAAGTACAGAACGGGCCCAGAATCCAACAACTTGTAGACAAAGCATGGGACATTCCGATAGGGTCAAAACAGTCCAAGCGTTCACGCTCACGGGCTACTTCACCATTGGGACTCCCACCCAAAAGGGCAAACACTAGTATTCTTCCACTGGTCCACAATCGACAAAGCCCACAACCAGACCCACAAGCAGCAGCATCTTCCCAAGCTCAACAGGCCGATACCTCCAAGGCCCAATTTCCAGACACAAGGCAACAAAGAATACGTAGGAAGCTTCAGGCTAGGAGGAAATCACCCAATAGAACAACATCAGACAATTTAGCTTCAGATGATGAAAGCTCAACTTCAGCCTCTCAACAACACTCATCACCCTCACACACCATCGACGAGGGTGATGTGTCAAAATATTGGAAAAATCTATCTAATGTTGTAAGTAGGGTTCCAAAGATGAATTGAGCTCTTTTGGCTTAGTAAAGACCCATCTTAGAATAAAAATATTCAAGGTAGGTAGAAGTAGAAACTCGAGCTACCATAGGAATTCCCATTTTTGCATGCCACATTTAATGCATGAAAAGACTAGGTGGCACAATTAGACATAGTGAGGTGGCTTGAATAATTCTAGATAGCTTCAGAGGTGGATTCATAACTCCAATTCAACTCAAAGTAGGAGGAGAGTCCATGGATCTATATATATGTGATGTACTCTCATTGAGAAGATGATGAAATTTGTGTGTAATGCAAATTTGGAGACAAGCTCTTTGTGCCCTCTCTCTCTACTCGAGTTTTGTACTTTCATTTTCTCTCTCTAGCTGAGTTGAGGCATTTATTGTGCTTAGTTTAATGTTTTGTTGATAGATTGAATCTCCAAGATACTCGGACAGAGCAACTCAAGAGCACCTCTCACCTTAGACCGAGGAGGTCTTTGAGAAGACGAGACTAATGAAGACTGAGAGCCGAGTATGAGAGCCAAGAAATACTAGCTAGGAAAGACATGTAAGAACTGTGTAAGCCTCATGGTGAATCCCGGAAGATGGAATGACCATGTAGGAACTAGTATTTCTAAGCAAATGTAATAAATGCAAGTAGACCCCTCTTAAAGAAAGTAGAGTGAGCCACCTTTTGATGGTGACCTCTAGTGGAGAGCAATATTCCACTTGTAATTTGTGAAATGTGGAAATTCCACTAGGAGGCCACCTAAGGAGCTTTTTGCATTGTGTCTACTCCATGCTTAATAAGAAGATTTTCTATGAGTTTGATGCTACACTAAGCTCCTTGATCATGATGGTTTTCTTGAGTGATGCCCCTATGATCATGCCCTTCCATTCTATGTGTGGTTGTAGATTTAGAGTGGATTAGTTTTCTTGCTTTCCTAGTTGTGGATTAGATTTCTTGTTTTAATGTAGGAGCCAGCATTCAAGTAAACTAAATAGGCTAGAAATGTGGCATGAATCTTGCATATTCTCTACCATTCTAGTTCTTGATGTTCTTGGGATGTCCAAAAATCAAAAGGCTGGTTAGTTTCTTGATTCTTGGACTTCTAACATGCTATAGTTTAGTTTTGTTTCTTGTTTCTTGTCTATGCTTTTCAATCATATTTAGAGTAGTTCTGGTTTTGCAAGTAGATTAGTTTCCTTAAATTCGATTACAGCCTTAGGATCTTGAAAATTGAGCAACTGTGCTGCGTTGCAAATCTGACTTTGTTCACCATGGCTTGCTTCGTAACGGAGCTAATTGTTCCATTGGCAAGTGCTTATTTGTAAACAACAAAGTGTCGAGACCCTACAGTCATCCTCTGACAGGATGGATGATTATACTACAACGTTTGTGCACGTAGACATGCAAATTGGAATCTATGTGCAGGTTCAGATCCTTCAGTAAACATTTGGCGCCCATTGCCATTGTTGTTTTTCCAATAGGCACTGTCTCTGTGCTTTTTTGTTTGCTTGTCTTCTTGTAGAACCTTTTCAAGCCAGTGTCCTATTTGACCTGAGCATTCTTGGGATGCTCCTCTTCTGCTCTGATCTGAAACGTTTTCAAACAAAACTCATCCACAAATCAAATTACCACATGTTCTTCAAACATTCAACACAGCATGAAACTAAACAAACTCCAAGAACGCTGAATTTCAAGTTCCACATTCCAAAATCATAAGATAAACCACAAAGTTCTAAACCAGCGATGCTGACAACCTGACAACAACTACATTGCAAGCACCCATTGAAACCATGAACATTCATTGCAATCGGAGCCTTGTATTACACCTCAACTGGAGCCCCTATGTTACACCTCAACCGGAGGCAGTTGGATCTCAACCGAAGTGGCGCTTGGATCTCGACCAGAGCCAAACTGCTTGCTGGAATCTCGACCAAAGTGGCCGTTCAGATCTCGACCGGAGCCGAACTGCTCGCTGGAATCTCAACCGAAGTGGCCGCTCACATCTCGACTGGAGCCGAACTGCTCGCTGGAATCTCGACCGAAGTGGCCGCTCACATCTCGACCGAAGCCGAACTGCTCTCTGGAATCTCGACCGAAGTGGCCGCTCAGATCTCGACCAAAGCCGAAGTGATCTCGACCAGAGCAATCTCGACCGGAGGGATTTGATCAGATCTCAATCGAAACGATCAGGTCCAATCTCGACCAGAGCAGCAATCAAATCTCGACCGGAGGGATTTGATCAGATCTCAACCGAAGCAATCACGTCAAATCTCAACTGGAGGGATTCGATCAGACTCAACTGAAGCAATCAGATCAAATCTCGACTGGAGCAAGCAGATCAAATCTCGACCGGAGCAATTAACACCCAATCTCGACCGGACCATAACTTTTGATCAACACCTCTGATTGCCATTTCGACCGAACCACCATCTTCACAACACCTTCAAGACTGAAAAAAAAAAAAGGCATGAATACCAAATTTTTTTCAAAAAACAACACTCGTACCAATAGAAAGCCCTTTTTATATTGAGTCTCCACCTTCACTTCCTTCAACACCCTAAAAAATCCAAAAACACCAAAAACTCTAAAAAAATCCAGAAACACCAGAAATACATACCCAACACAAAAAACACACAACAATACTCAATGGCCGACAATACAAATTTTGACATCCCAGAAGATTATCCATACGAGATCAGATCTCCTGTAGCTGAACAAATCAGACGTCATAGATTCTACCGAATGCGGTTCCAACCCTACGAGCCATCCACAAATCCATTCGAAGGACAAGAACATGATAGAGCCAAGTCCTTGCGAGCCAAAACCCATGTTCATGGTGTTGAAAGATCCCATTCCAGAACCAACCTTAATGGAGTCTCTGCTACTCACAATGCTCATCATGAGAGACGTACACCCAAACTAGATCTACCAAAGTTTGACGGTAGTTCAGACTCTCAAAATTTTTTGCAAATCTTTGAGAATGCATGTGATGTATATGGCGAGACATCACCCAATGCCATGATTCAACTCTTCTCGATGACCATGATCGATCGAGCATGAGAATGATTTTTTAACCTTGATCATGAAGATAAATGTGACTGGTCACTCTTGAAGGAGGCCTTTATCAAACGCTTCAAGCCATTTTGCTTGACAGAAAGCCCTTTTGTCAAGCTCAGTAATATCGAAATGACAAGAGACAAACAAGTAGGAGACTATATTGAGCGTTTCAGACACCTCAAAAGTCAAGTACAAGAACAGCCCTCTGAACAGATGCTCATCATCTAGTTCTTAGTCGGCCTTCCAAGATGGATTAGATGCAAGCTTAAATCCAATGATGAATATACGAGCCTTAAGTTAGCTATGTCTGATGCCATCAAGGAAGAAGACGAAGGATCAGATATTGATGAATCTAGGGAAAGACAAGCACCACGTACTCCTGTCTATGAGTCGAAGCCGATCGAGGACACCTGAGATCAGCTTTGGAAATCACAGCTGGCGTTGTTTAATAAGCAACACCAACTTCAAATGGAGAAACTCAGCAGTGAGTTTCAAGCTACCCTGAAGTCTATCCAAGGTAGTATGTCTGGTCAGTCAAACTCTGCCCATGTACTTTATAGACAAAAAACAATATGTGCCCACACTGTTGGGCCATGCATCCTGTTGATGCTTGTCCTTCATATTGACCTATCCAAGCACATACAGTTCAAAAATATGAAGAACACCCATCCCAATCTATAAATGCCTTGTCTTATCCTGACTATCCATTAGAAAGTCCAGACCCACTAGCCATACAAGATGGCTATGCAGTTATACAAGGGCCATTGCACACCAGATGCTTCATCTATGGTGAAACTGGCCACTTCATGGTTGATTGTCCAGTCAAGACCAAGTACCATCCTGAGTGTCCCGACTGTATCCGAAAACACAGTTTCAAAGACTATCCAAAACAACCAACTAAGATCCTACCTGCCCATCACGTTAGTTATGAATCACAATAGGATCTTCATGAAAACAACATGAGCACCATAGCAACCAACAATTAAACCTGCTGCTCGATCGAGAAGTTTCTTGTAAACTTCTACATCACCGTCCATTATGCCAGCGCCATAATGCAAAAAGAAAATATGAAATGAGTCCTTGTCTAAAGAAAGTACAACCGATATTCTATCATCTGCTAAAATGTCCAACCAACAGCAACCTCCACAGGGAATTGACAGTTTTTCTCCACTTCTACAACCTCAAATCTATTTGTCTTTCCACATGCTGATAAGATCTCCAATGTGCCAATACACAACAATCTAGGATTTGGAAATCCACTTAGAGATTCGGTTCTGAATCTCTTGTTCGACGAGGTCCTCAGGACATAGTACCTCAATGATACTTGCATCTCATGCTATATCTTACAACATCTGTTATCCATGATGATAGATTTTAGTGTCACCAACCCTGTCTTGTTTTGACAAGGGCATGTCAGAGTAAGTCACATTACTCTACAAAACAACTGAAATATTGCAACTATCAAGGTACATTATCAATGTTGATGAATGCAAGTTTTGTTCGACAAGTGCTATACATTTCTCACTATCTATAACGTTTGTTTATTTTCTTGTTTCTCTTCACCTATTTTGTTTGACTGATTTTTGCATGAGGAATAGCTACTGCACGAGAGTCTTCTGTAGAGCATCTCTAGAACACATTTTCATTCATCTATCCATCTTCAGATTACCATGTACAACAGTTTCAAATTTTTGAAAACTATGAGAAATCCATGACAAGTTAGAGTTGATTCCTATACCTCATTACCATATTATTCTTTGAGTCAACTATAGCAAGATCGAAAGAAATTTAGTTAAAATTTGTTCAATCTTTAGTCCAGTCACATGTTCAACGAGTTTCAACTACGTGTTCCACACGTCGATCCAATCCTAAGCATGAACAGCCACTAGCAACAACATCCCCACCAACAGATTTTGGAGGGGGGGGGGAGAGAGTGGATTTGCTTGGATCCACTGGAGCAGTTATGCTGCCAGCAACAACAGCAGCAAGTTCGACAACCAAGGTCACAAACCCAAAGCCGACAATGACAAGGCTAAGAAGACAGATGGGCAATCTAAAGCAACTCGATCAAAAGAAGTACCCCAGTCACAACAAAGATCCTTCAGAAAGGGAAACACAAGCATTGGAAAATCAGTCTCCTTCTTCAACCAATCTCTTGCCATACTTCTGCGCCCATTCTCATGTCTATCGTCCACACCATCTACCATTGTCACCACCACCCTCCCTTCCATCTATTTGTTTATCATCAGTTTATTGTTCTTCTGAGAAATTTCCAGTTTTTGATGGTCTTACCAAAGCAGCTGATAGATCATTGCAAGTGTCTTGTGGAGACCAACTACCACCTTTATTGGCTGTTCAGCCGAAAAAGACCTACAAAAGCAGGCGAAGCAGCTAGAAGAAATAAAAAGAAAGATCTATGAAGCTGAGGAGGAAAGGACAAAACTTAAGCAACATATGAGTCAAATCGATCTTGATCAAAAGAAACTTTCTGGAGTGATGATAGTTGAATCCCCTCTTATGAAGCCCAAAGAGATCTAAAAGTAATGGATCAAAAGAAAGAGCTGCAAAAAATGAAAGATGAAGACATCTGTGAAACTACAAATACAGCAAGCTCCTCACCCAGCAAGTGGTGGTCGAAGCTTGACATTGCAAGGGTCCAAGGCTGCAATTATAGAACTATCAGTTCCTTCACCTTGTCACCAAGCCTTCATCATGTTTCCTCACCGTTACCAAGCCATCCATCCAACACTGTTTCTACCACCCAATTTTTTATGATGAGTCCATCCCCTTGAGACTGATAACCAAGATTTGTGATACCTATCAGAAAAGAGCATCGACAAGACTGGAACTTCAACTGAGAGAAGAACCACGGAAACACCCAGAGGCAAAAGGAGGATACAGACCTCCTAGAAGAAACCAAAGATGGAATCTGCCAAGAAACCAAAGATTAAACCGTCAATGGCAGATACAAGTGACTAAACAAAGAGACATGAGAAAAGCACTCGAGCAAGCAAGTTATGAAGTTGCTGGGAGCTCTCCAATTTTGAGAATGTCAACCACCTATAGCTATAAGACATTCTAATCCAATCGTGGCAATTTGTGAAAGACAATTTTTGTGATAAAGACTGGCGACAATAAGCACTTGGTTTCATGTAAGCGAATTAGGATCTACGCTTTTCCAAGTGACGATCGAATATTCCAATGCAAAGCAGAGCGACATTGTCCAATATGATTTGCAGTGCGTCCTGCAACACATTAGGGGTGGGATAATGTTGGCTGATTCTGACGAATCTCCAAGATACTCGAACATAGCAACTCAAGAGAACCTCTCACCTTAGACTGAGGAGGTCTCTGAGAAGACGAGACTAATGAAGACTAAGAGCTGATGAGAGCCGAGAAATAGGAAAGACATGCAAGAACTGTGTAGATGGAATGACTATGTAGGAACTAGTATTTCTAAGCAAATGTAATAAATGCAAGTAGACCTCTCTTAAAGAAAGTAGAGTGAGCCACCTTTTGATGGTGACCTCTAGTGGAGAGCAATATTCCACTTGTAATTTGTGAAATGTGGAAATTCCACTAGGAGGCCACCTAAGGAGCTCTCTTGCGTATTTAAGAGACTCCCTCTTTGTGAAGAGGAGCTTTTTGCATTGTATCTACTCCATGCTTAATAAGAAGATTTTCCATGAGTTTGATGCTACACTAAGCTCCTTGATCATGATGGTTTTCTTGGGTGATGTCCCTATGATCATGCCCTTCCATTCATATTGTGTGTGGCTGTGGATTTAGAGTGGATTAGTTTTCTTGCTTTCCTAGTTGTGGATTAGATTTCTTATTTTCTTGTGGATTAATGTAGGAGCCAACATTCAAGTAAACTAATTAGGCTAGAAATGTGGCATGAATCTTGCATATTCTCCAACATTCTAGTTCTTGATGTTCTTGGCATGTCCAAAAATAAAAAGGCTGGTTAGTTTCTTGATTCTTGGACTTCTAACATGTTGTAGATTAGTTTTGTTTCTTGTTTCTTGTCTATGCTTTTCAATCATATTTAGAGTAGTTCTGGTTTTGCAAGTAGATTAGTTTCCTTAAATTCAGATACAGCCTTAGGATCTTGAAAATTGAGCAACTGTGCTGCGTTGCAAATCTGACTTTGTTTCACCATGGCTTGCTTCGTAACGGAGTTAATTGTTCCATTGGCAAGTGCTTATTTGTAAACAACAAAGTGTCGAGACCCTGCAGTCATCCTCTGACAGGCTGGATGATTATACTACAATGTTTGTGCACATAGACATGCAAATCTGAATCTGTGTGCAGGTTCAGATCCTTCAGTAAACACAGATCTTGCTTGTAACACAATAATATTGCTTGTATGATCAGCTTTTCTATTGACAACCAATGCTAGTCTGATCTTTATGGTGTTATTGGGCTTACGAGATCAAAAATACATCTGTAGGGCATCCCACACGTGTGAATTCGGCATGGTATCAGAGCCTACCTAAAGTTTACAAGCAAATCTAATCAAAAAGTTTGCAGATCTGATCAGATTTCAAGCTAGGAATTGTCTAGATTCTACTTTCTAGCTAGTTTGCAGTTTTCTGGTGATTTAGAGCTTCAAACCACTTTGAATGGTCCAGATCAGGTATTGTATGGAATTTCAGGTGCTGGCACGTGTGAAATCCGCCCGTTTTCAGTTTGGTAGTTCTCTCTCACTTCAGAGCCAAATTTCATGCAAATTAGCCCACTAGAAAGCTAGAAATGGTAGAATCTGATGCAATTTGAATCATGACAGTTGGATAAGCCAATCAAAAGTTATAAGCTTTTGAAGAGTCGTAGGTAGGGTGCCTAGACCTGTGGCAAATCGTGAGTACATGTCATTTATTGCTTGAATGATCACAAAAATCATCTAGAATTTGACCAATCTCATCTATATGTGATTTAGACAAAATTTATAGGTTCTAGGCAAATTGTTTCATACAAATAGATTGTATTTGAGTCAATTTGACATTTTTGAAATATTTCATACGTGTGAAATTCAGAGAACCATAACTTTTGCCATACTTCATCTTTTTTCATGATTCAAATCTTGTTTTAGAGAGATTGTCAAGCTAGTGAGATCTATCTCACAGTTTTTTTTGCTTTGTCTTACATAGGATTTGTTTTTTTTTTTAGCCCTTGATTGGTTCCTATAGTGAGAAGATAAGCAATTTTTTCATCCATCTTTTTTTATTTCCATCATTCTTTATGACTTCAATAGGTGTCTTTGTATCAAGTGAAAGATTGTCAACCTCCAATTACTCAATTTGGAAGGTTAGGATGGAATCTGTCTTAATACTAAAGATGTGATGGATATTGTACTTGGTATCGAAGAAGAACCACAAATTCCTCAAGAAATTCCAAAGTACAAAAAGAGAGCTAGGATGGCTCTGTATTATATTAAGATGAATGTCTCAAATGACATCTTAAGAGAAGTTAGTGCTTGTACTGATGCCAAAGATGCTTGGGATACTCTCAAGTCCATCTATGAGGCAAAGAATACTTCTAGACTTCTAACACTAAGAAACCAAATTTTTCAAAGCATACAGAGAAGTGATGAATGTGCTTCAGCTTATGTAATGAGAGTTAAGGACCTCCATAGAGAATTGTCATGCATAGGGGACTCCATCAACCAAAATGAACTTGTTCAAGTCATACTTGAAGAAGAAAAACATCAAGTGTTTTTTTTGTGGCAAGAAGGGGCATTATGCCACCAATTGCTTTAAGAAGAAGAGTCAATTCAAGCAAGCCAACATTTCTAATGAAGAGAAGGAAGATGCTCATGCAAGTGATGGAGAGGGATCTCTGATGGTCTCGAGTTTTTCTTCATCACCTTTCAAGAAGGATGGTTCGTGGTACATCGACAGTGGAGCTTCCTCACATATGTGTAGCTCCAAGCAATCTTTTTCATCCATGACACCTTATGAAGGAGCCAAGAAGTCCATCTACACAGCAAATTATCATGAGTGTACTATTGAAGGCATAGGGACCATTCCCTTAAAGCTTCCATCATCAAAACTTCTTTCTCAATCTTAAGTACTTTTTGTTCCTAAGTTAACAAAAAATCTTATTAGTGTTGGGCAATTGTTTGATAGTGGACTAGATGCGAATTTCAATATTGATACATGTACAATCAAGAAGCATGATGAGATCCTTGCATTTGGGTCTAGATATGGTGGAATCTACAAGCTTGATCCCAAAGAGTATGGTAACTCTTGTGATGGTGCTTTTGCTTCTCATATGTCTCTGGAGGAACTATGGCATAGAAGGTTGGGGCATCCTAACTATAGTTCTATGGTGTCCATGGTCAAGAAAGCCAAAGCTATTGGCTTGCCTTATCTTATCTCCATCAATTTCAAGCCATGTGAGGCTTGTGCCATATCTAAGTCTCATAAGAAGCGTTTTTCAAAGTCATCTATCAAGACTACACATCCATTAGAGCTCATACACTCAGATGTGCACTTCTCATCTTCAAAGAGCAAGGGTGGTGCTACTTGCTTTGTAACTTTCATTGATAATCTCACTAGATTTACTTGGTTATATCTTCTAGCTTCAAAGTCTATGGTGTTTGACTATTTCCTAAAGTTCAAAGCTCTAGTTGAAAAACAATTTTCATACAAAATCAAGATTCTTAGAAGTGATGGAGGTGGTGAGTACACTTCCAATAAATTTCATGATTATTGTGAGCTTGAAGGCATTAAAAGGAAGTTTTCTTGTGCATATACACCATCTCAGAATGGGTGGTTGAAAGAAAGAATAGAACCTTGTGTGAATGTGCCAAAACCATGAGAATTGAGGCATCCTTGCCAAAAGACTTTTGGGGTGAGGCCATCAATTGTTCAAACTATCTTTGCAATCGACTCCCTCATGTTGCACTTGGAGGAAAGTCACCATATGAAGCACTTTATTTGAAGAAACCTAAGGTTGAACACCTTAGAGTATTAGGATGCATTTGCTTTGTCCATACCTTGGAAACGAGAAAGAAGGATGATCCTTGTGCAAGCAAAGGAGTAATGGTTGGATATTCATCCAACAAGAAAGCCTATCAAATCTACATGCTCTCTACTTCTAAAGTAATTGATAGTAGAGATGTAGTTTTTCATGAAGAAGAAAAGTACAATCTTGCAGGGGCCGAGATCAAGCAACCTCAAAATCTATCACCTTTTGTTATTGAAAACAATCAACATATGGAGGAGTCGAGATTTGAAGATGGAAGTCCTTGGATTTTCACTCCTAGAAGATCTATGAGGGAGAGATCCGAGCCTAAGAGGCTCACTTATGATGACAAAGGAAAACAAGTGGATCTTGATTCCACTTATGCTTATTTTGTTTCTCACAAGGAGCCCAAAGATGTCCAAGAAGCCCTCAATACCAAGGAGTGGTATGAGGCCATGAAGATTGAATATGATGCCTTGATCACCAACCACACATGGGAGCTAGTGGATCCACCACCTAACATGCATAGATGCAAGTGGGTGTTCAAGATCAAGTACAATCATGATGGCTCCATCAACAAGTACAAGGCAAGATTATGTGCTAAAGGCTTTGCATAAATATATTGACTATGAAGAAACCTTTGCTCCTGTAGCAAAGATGGTGACAATAAGAATCATAACCTCTCTTGCCTTATTTTTTAAGTGGAAATTGTATTAAGTTGATGTCTCCAACGCTTTTTTGAATGGCTATCTTGAGGAGATATACATGGAACAACCTCAAGGATTTATCAAGGATAAATCTAAGGTGTGTTTGCTATTTAGAAGTCTTTATGGCTTGAAGCAAGCACCTAGATCATGGTATTCAAAACTCAACAACTTTCTACTTTCATTAGGATTTGTGCTAAGTGACTATGATCCTTCTATGTACTTAAAGTTTGATGGTAGTAATATTGTCATTCTTCTAATCTATGTAGATGACATTATTCTTAGTGGAAGTTGTTTGATACTAGTTCAAGAAACTAAAGAATCATTAGGAAGAGAATTTAAAATGCAAGATCTAGGAGAGATCCATTACATTTTAGGCCTTGAGATTGATTTTCATGAAGAGTATGCTTTTATTTGTCAATCTAGATATGTCTTTTCTATGTATATGCAAAATTGTAAAGGCATAGATACTCCCATGGAGCAACATGTAAAAGATCCTACTAAAGGTAATGAAGGATCCTTCGAGGACATCACACTTTATAGGAGTCTTATAGGCTCTTTAATTTGGCTTACTATCACTAGACCCGATTTGAGCTATTGTGTGCACAAATTGTGTCAATTTATGCAAGATCCTAAGATCCAACATTGGAAGATGGCCAAGAGAGTTCTAAGATATGTATCTTCTACTCAAGATTATGGTTTATTGTACAAGAATGAAGATCTAACGGATTCCGATTTTGCAAGTGATAAAATGGACCGAAAGTCCATTAATGCATATACTATCTTTCTTGGAGGCAATCTTGTGTCTTGGCTTTCAAAGAAACAAGATACCATATCTCTATCTTCTTGTGAGGCCAAGTACAAAGCACTCACTACAACAACTAAAGAGGTGGTTTGGATCAAGAGGTTAATCATGGAGCTAAAGTGCATTAAAGAGGATGATCTTCCCTTGATCAAATGTGACAACATATCGGCCCAAGCTCTTGCAAACAATCCTATTTTTCATGCAAGAAGCAAGCATATTGAAGTGGCACACCATTTTGTAAGGGACAAGCTCATTGGAGGAGAAATCAACTTGGAACACGTCGACACATCTTCATGTATTGCTGATCTTCTCACAAAGCCACTTTGCAAAAGTGCCTTCTCAAAGCATGGATCTAATCTTGGTCTTATCTCAAGATCGATGCTTGATCCACATTAGATACATTTTTAGGAGGAGTGTCAAAATATTGGAAAAATCTATCTAATGTTGTAAGTAGGGGTCCTAAAAATGCCAAAGATGAATTGAGCTCTTTTGGCTTAGTAAAGACCCATCTTAGAATAAAATATTCAAGGTAGGTTAGAAGTACAAACTCGAGCTACCATAGGAATTGCCATTTTTGCATGCCATATTTAATGCATGAAAAGACTAGGTGGCACAATTAGACATAGTGAGGTGGCTTGAATAAGTCTAGATAGCTTGAGAGGTGGATTCATATCTCCAATTCAACTCAAAGTAGGAGAAGAATCCATGGATCTATATATATGTGATGTACTCTCATTGAGAAGATGATGAAATTTGTGTGTAATGCAAATTTGGAGACAAGCTCTTTGTGCCCTCTCTCTCTACTCGAGTTTTGTACTCTCATTTTCTCTCTCTAGCTGAGTTGAGGCATTTATTGTGCTTAGTTTCATGTTTTGTTGGCAGATCTTGCTTGTAACACAATAATATTTCTTGTATGATCAGATATCCTATTGTCAATCAATGCTAGTCTGATCTTTATGGTATTATTGGGCTTAGGAGATCAAAAGTACATGTGTCCCACACGTGTGAATTCAACATGATGGAACAGCTACGTCTACAGTAGCACCAGACACGACCACATCATAAGTAGTTGGCCAACCAGACGAAGCTACCACTCCACCCATGTTGATAACCACGCCCACGCCGCCAACATCACCATCGGCACTTTTTTCGGGGGGGAGGAGTGGGGAGTTCCAGTCCCCAAGACACAGAAGTGGCCCAGCAGCCACAAGATCAACAGCCACAGGTCCAGCAAGTCCCCACCTTAGACACTTCACAATATTTTGATGCTGCAGACTTGATGGAGATAAGTGATGACGAGCCAGAGAAAGAAGATGAGCCAGGAGGAAGTCTGTGTGAGAGATTTCAACTAGTTTAGTCTAGTTTAGTCATATTTTGGCAAATTGTCAATAAGAGGCCAAAACTCATTTTAGACGTAGAGATAAACTTTTTGAAGTTATCTCTGTGAGATATTTCAACTAGTTTTTTATTTACAATGGAGGTGATTTAAAAAAAAAAAGCCTAAAAAGAGCATTAAACCACTAGAAGGTAATGGCAAGAATCATTAGATTGAGGATAGATCATAGGTTGATCAAGATTTTACTATTCTATGTGTTGATTTTCTAGTTAGAAGTGCTAGAAGAGATTTGAGAGGTTCCATATCTTTGTGATATCTTCTTGAGTTCATTTGTTGACATTCAAGAGAGTGCTTTGTGCATTGGAATAGGTTGAAGATCATGTCATTGCAACATGGCTACAAGTGGTGGATTCATGTTGGAAGGCAATGATAGGCTTACCTCAATCAACGATTCTACTTGGAAGGTGAGGATGGAGTCCTTATTGGAGATGAATGAGTTGATGGAGATTGTTGTAGGTGTGGAGGAGAGGCCTCAAGCACCTCAAGATCAAGCGAGGCATGACAAGAGAGCAAAGAAAGCTCTACACATGATTAAGATGAATGTGGGCCAATGAGCTTCTCAAGGAAGTTGGTAAGTACACGCACATCATCTTTGGAAGCTTGGGAAGCTTTGAAGAAGCTTTATGAATCCAAGTCTACATCAAGAGTGCTTACTCTTAGGAGGCAAATCTTACAAAGTTTGCAGAAGAAGGAAGAGAGTACTCATGCTTTTGTTTTGAGAGTTAAAGCATTCAATGATTGTGAAGATTATTAAAATATTATCTTCCTATCTTGAGTTTGGGGCCATGTCCATGGTGATTTCCACTAAATTTTATGTTGTACACAAAAGGAGTGTGAATTGAGCACATATCCTTCTAGTGTAGCTCAGATTTGAGTTAGATAGGTTCTATTTTGATGACATGCAGTAGTTTAGATAACATGCAAAGTCATATTGTATGCATGAAAGCAACATGCAATCAGTGCATGCAACATGCAAAGTAGTTTCGGTGATCTGCACATGTCTAGGCAGTTTTATGAGTTGACATGCAGTACATGCAACATACATGCATGCAGTTACACATGTGCATCTCTGGTAGGTGAATTAGTTCAGTTAAGTGGAATTTCCATGCAACTCCACTATAGGAATTCAAGTCTCTCTCATGTAGGAAAAGCTGGGCATGATTTGCCATATTGTGAATATTAAGATTTTGGTGTTTTGGACTCATTCTCTCTCTACTGTCAAAATATTGAAAAATCTATCTAATGTTGTGAGTAGGGGTCCTAAAAATGCCAAAAATGAATTGAGCTCTTTTGGCTTAGTAAAGACCCATCTTAGAATGAAATATTCAAGGTAGGTAGAAGCAGAAACTCGAGCTACCATAGGAATTGCCATTTGAACTTTACATGCCACATTTAATGCATGAAAAGACTATGTGGCACAATTAGACATAGTGAGGTGGCTTGGATAAGTCTAGATAGCTTGAGAGGTGGATCCACAACTCCAATTCAACTCAAAGTAGGAGGAGAGTCCATGGATCTATATATATGTGATGTACTCTCATTGAGAAAATTATGAAATTTGTGTGTAATGCAAATTTGGAGACAAGCTCTTTGTGCCCTCTCTCTCTCCACGAGTTTTGTACTTGCTATTTTCTCTCTCTAGTCGAGTAGAGGCATTTATGATGCTTAGTCTTATGTTTTGTTGACAGATCTTGCTTGTAACACAATAATATTGCTTGTATGATCAGCTTTCCTATTGACAACCAATGCTAGTCTGATTTTTATGGTGTTATTGGGCTTAGGAGATCAAAAATACATGTGTAGGGAATCCCACATGTGTGAATTCAGCATGGTATCAGAGCCTACCTAAGTTTTACAAGCAAATCTAATCAAAAAGTTTGCAGATCTGATCAGATTTCAAGCTAGGAATTGTCTAGATTCTACTTTCTAGCTAGTTTGCAATTTTCTGGTGATTTAGAGCTTCAAACCACATTGAATGGGCCAGATCAGGTACTGTACGGTATTTTAGGTGCTGGCACGTGTGAAATCCGCCCATTTTCAGATTGGTTGTTCTCTCTCACCTTAGATCCAAATTTCTTGCAAATTAGCCCACTAGAAAGCTCAAAATGTGTAGAATTTGATACAATTTGAATCATACAGTTAAATAAGCCAATCAAAAGTTATAAGCTTTTGAAGAGTTGTAGGTAGGGCATCTAGACCTATAGAAAATCATGTGTACATGTCATTTATTGCTTGAATGATCACAAAAATCATCCAGAAGCTGCACAATCTCATCTCTATGTGATTTAGACAAAATCTATAGGTTCTAGGCAAATTGTTTCATACAAATAGATTGTATTTGAGTCAATTTGACATTTTTCAAATATTTCACACGTGTGAAATTCAGATAACCATAAATTTTGCCATACTTCATCTTTTTTGATGATTCAAATCTTGTTTTAGAGAGATTGTCAAGCTAGTGAGATCTATCTCACAGTTTTTTGCTTAGTCTTACATAGGATTTGGTTTTGTACCCTTGATTGGTTCCTATAGTGAGAAGATAAGCAAATCTTTCATCCATCCTTTTTTATTTCCATCATTCTTTATGACTTCAATGGGTGTCTTTCTATTAGAAGCAAGTGAAAGATTGTCAACCTCCAATTACTCAATTTGGAAGGTTAGAATGGAATCTATCTTAATACTACAAGATGTGATGGATATTGTACTTGGCATTGAAGAAGAACCACAAATTCCTCAAGAAATTCCAAAGTACAAAAAGAGAGCTAGGATGGCTCTGCATTATATTAAGATGAATGTCTCAAATGACATCTTAAGAGAAATTGGTGCTAGAACAAATTTTTCAAAGTGTACAGAGAAGTGTTGAATGTGCTTCAGCTTATGTAATGAGAGTTAAAGACCTCCATAGAGAATTGTCATGCATAGGAGACTCCATCAACCAGAATGAGCTTGTTCAAGTCATACTTAATGGGTTAAAGGAGGAATATGACAACCTTGTTCAGAGTTATGCCATTAAGGAGGAGAAACACTCCATAGTGTGCTCATTTCTGAAGAATCAAGACAAGATTATAAACTCTTGAAAATGGAAAGACTGTCTCTCAACATTGCTGGTAAAGCTCTCTTTACCAAGACAAGCACAAGACAAGAAGTAAGAATCAACACCAGTCCTCTTCAAGCAAGAACAATCATATTTCCAAGGAGAAAGGAGATGAGGATGAGTCCTCTCAAGCTTCCACATCCAAGAAGAAGAAGAAAAACATCAAGTGTTTCTTTTGTGGCAAGAAGGGCATTATGCCACCAATTGCTTTAAGAAGAAGAGTCAATTCAAGCAAGCCAACATTTCTAATGAAGAGAAGGAAGATGCTCATGCAAGTGATGGAGAGGGTTCTCTTATGGTCTCGAGTTTTTCTTCATCACCTTTCAAGAAGGATGGTTTGTGGTATATCGACAGTGGAGCTTCCTCACATATGTGTAGCTCCAAGTATTCTTTTTCATCCACGTCACCTTATGAAGGAGCCAAGAAGTCCATCTACACAGCAAATGATCATGAGTGTGCTATTGAAGGCATAGGGACCATTCCCTTAAAGCTTTCTTCATCAAAAGTTCTTTCTCTGTCTAATGTACTTTTTGTTCCCAAGTTAACAAAAAATCTTATTAGTGTTGGACAATTGTTTGATAGTGAGCTAGATGTGAATTTCAATGTTGATACATGTACAATCAAGAAGCATGATGAGATCCTTGCATTTGGGTCTAGATATGGTGGAATCTACAAGCTTGATCCCAAAGAGTATGCTAACTCTTGTGATCGTGCTTTTGCTTCTCATATGTCTTTGGAGGAACTATGGCATAGAAGGTTGGGACATCCTAACTATAATTCTATGGTGTCCATGGTCAAGAAAGCCAAAGCTATTGGCTAGCCTAATCTTATCTCCAAGAATTTTAAGCCATGTGAGGCTTGTGCCATATCTAAGTCTCATAAGAAGCCTTTTTCAAAGTCATCTATCAAGACTATACATCCATTGTAACTCATACACTCGGATGTGCACTTCTCATCTTCAAAGAGCAAGGGTGGTGCTACTTGCTTTGTAACCTTCATTGATGATTTCACTAGATTTACTTGGGTGTATCTTCTAGCTTCAAAGTCTATGGTGTTTGACTATTTCCTAAAGTTCAAAGCTCTAGTTGAAAAGCAATTTTCTTACAAAATCAAGATTCTTAGAAGTGATGGAGGTGGTGAGTACACTTCCAATAAATTTCATGATTATTGTGAGCTTGAAGGCATTAAAAGGAAGTTTTCTTGTGCATATACACCATCTCAAAATGGGGTGGCTGAAAGAAAGAATAGAACACTGTGTGAATGTGCCAAAACCATTAGAATTGAGGCATCCTTTCCAAAAGACTCTTGGGTTGAGGCTACCAATTGTTCAAACTATCTTTGCAATCGACTCCCTCATGTTGCACTTGGAGGAAAGTCAACATATGAAGCACTCTATTTGAGAAACCTAAGGTTGAACACCTTAGAGTATTTGGATGCATATGCTTTGTCCATATTCCTTTGGAAACGAGAAAGAAGGATGATCCTTGTGCAAGCAAAGGAGTAATGGTTGGATATTCATCCAACAAGAAAGCCTATCGAATCTACATGCTCTTTACCTCTAAAGTAATTGATAGTAGAGATGTAGTTTTCCATGAAGAAGAAAAGTCCAATCTTGGAGGGGCCGAGATCAAGCAACCTTAAAATCTATCACCTATTGTTATTGAAGACAATCAACATATGGAGGAGTCAAGATTTGAAGATGGAAGTCCTCGGATTTTCACTCCTAGAAGATCCATGAGGGAGAGATCCAAGCCTAAGAGGCTCACTTATGATGACAAAGAAAAACAAGTGGTTCTTGATTCCACTTATGCTTATTTTGTTTCTCATGAGGAGCCCAAAGATGTTCAAGAAGCCCTCAATACCAAGGAGTGGTATGAGGCCATGAAGATTGAATATGATGCCTTGATCACCAACCACACATGGGAGCTAGTGGATCCACCACCTAACATGCATATCATTGGATGCAAGTGGGTGTTCAAGATCAAGTACAATCATGATGGCTCCATCAACAAGTAGAAGGCAAGATTATGTGCTAAAGGCTTTGCACAAATATATGGCCTTGACTATGAATAAACCTTTGCTCCTGTAGCAAAGATGGTGACAATAAGAATCATAATCTCTCTTGCCTTATTTTTTAAGTGGAAACTGTCTCAACTTGATGTCTCCAATGCTTTTTTGAATGGCTATCTTGAGGAGGAGATATACATGGAATGCCTCAAGGATTTATCAAGGATAAATCTAAGGTGTGTTTGCTATTTAGAAGTCTTTATGGCTTAAAGCAGGCACCTAGATCATGGTATTCAAGACTCAACAACTTTCTACTTTCATTAGGATTTGTGCTTAATGACTATGATCCTTCTATGTACTTAAAGTTTGATGGTAGTAATATTGTCATTCTCCTAATCTATGTAGATGACATTATTCTTAGTGGAAGTTGTTTGATGCTAGTTCAAGTAACCAAAGATGCATTAGGAAAAGAATTTAAAATGCAAGATCTAGGAGAGATCCATTACATTTTGGGCCTTGAGACTGATTTTCATGAAGAGTATGCTTTTATTTGTCAATCTAGATATGTCTTTTCTATGTATATGCAAAAACTCCCATGGAACAACATGTAAAAGATCCTATTAAAGGTGATGAAAGATCCTGGACATCACACTTTATAGGAGTCTTATAGGCTCTTTAATTTGGCTTACTATCACTAGACCCGATTTGAGCTATTGTGTGCACAAATTGAGTCAATTTATGCAAGATCCTAAGATATGTATCTTCTACTCAAGATTATGGTTTATTGTAAAAGAATGAAGATCTAACCATTGTTGGCTATTCAGATTCTGATTTTGCAAGTGATAAAATGGATCGGAAGTCCATTAATGCATATACTATCTTTCTTGGAGGCAATCTTGTGTCTTGGATTTCAAAGAAGCAAGATACCATATCTCTATCATCTTGTGAGGCCGAGTACAAAGCACTCACTACAACAACTAAAGAGGTGCTTTGGATCAAGAGGTTAATCGTGGAGATAAAGTGCATCAAAGAGGATGATCTTCCCTTGATCAAATGTGACAACATATCGGCACAAGCTCTTGCAAACTATCCTATTTTTCATGCAAAAATTTGTGTGTAATGCAAATTTGGAGACAAGCTCTTTGTGCCCTCTCTCTCTCCACGAGTTTTGTACTTGCTATTTTCTCTCTCTAGTCGAGTAGAGGCATTTATGATGCTTAGTCTTATGTTTTGTTGACAGATCATGCTTGTAACACAATAATATTGCTTGTATGGTCAGCTTTCCTATTGACAACCAATGCTAGTCTGATCTTTATGGTGTTATTGGGCTTAGGAGATCAAAAATACATGTGTAGGGCATCCCACATGTGTGAATTCAGCATTTTCCCATACTGAATGCTTAGAATTATTTCTGACATTCATTTCTCATAGTGAAGAGTTAGATTTTTTCATCAGATGTATGGAATTATGCTCTTGCCTTAGATTTTTCAAGCATACTGTTCTTTGATCAATCTTGTGCAATCACAACACCTCAGTAAGATCTTGTAAGCTGTGTGGTGAAGTTCACACGTGCTTAAAACTTCACATGGTATCAGAGCTTAATGCTTTAAAGAGGTGAGGGTGTATACATTAGATCATCAGTGTTTTTGCTAGCATGAACTCGGATTTGGGAGAGAGATTCAAACGCACTGAGAAACAAGCAATCTGAGGACCATAAGTGGATCAAATCAAGGTTGATCTGATCCAGCGGAGCTCTGTACGAACAAAGAGCTCATACGTGTGAAATCAGCCCTCATTAATGAGTGCTACTTCTCAAGGAATGATCCAAATTTGATGTTCTATAGCTTGTTGGATAGGTATTGAAGAGTAGGATGTGTTGCTCTTGTTTCTAAATCAATTTGATTTGTTTTTAAAATAGTTTTAGGCAATTAGAGAGTTTGAGAGGGTACTCAACTCGTGGGATATGCCAAAGTGAGCACACATCTATCTTTTTCACCATTTTCATCAATTTTTACTGTCAATCAAGTAGAATTGGATAGAAGTGAGTGTTCAGAGGTCTTAGACTTTTCATTTCACACATGTCACTGTGTTTGAGTTGAAAGTAAGTTCCTAGAGAGTTTATCAGTACTTTGAAACTCGTGGGAGAGGTAGACTTCTTGCTTGCATGTGCTTCTTCTTTTGTGATTGAAGCAAGATCCAAATTCAAGATAGATTGATTTTCTATGTTGAGAATTTGTTCTCACATCTGTTGCTAGATTTCATAGGGTGGATCAACATCTGTGTTAGATCCTAGATTGAGATAGCAAGCAACATCCTTTCAACTCCATTTTTTTATCAATACTGGAATTTCTCATAGAGAAGATGTCTTCATCTGGTTCACATTTCTTAGAGCACAGTGAGAGATTAACATCTTCCAATTCTACAATGTGGAAGATCAGAATGGAATCATTATCGATTCTACAAGTTGTAATGGATATTGTGAGTAGAGCTGAAGAAGAACTTGCTGCACCTAACGAAGCTGCAACATTTCACAAAAGAACGAGAATTGCCCTTCATTTTATAAAAATGAATGTTACCAATGAAGTGTTAAGAGAGATCAGCACATGCACCACTGCCAAGGAAGCTTGGGATACTCTTAAAACAATCAATAAAATAAAAAAATACTTCTAGATTGCTTACACTTAGAAACCAGATATTTCTAAGTTATCATAGAGTAGATGAGAGTGCTTCATCATATGTCATGAGAATTAAGGATCTTCATCAAGAGTTAGCTGGTATTAGTGATGCTCTTAAGGACACTGAACTTGTTCAAGTAGTCCTAAATGGACTTAGAGATGAGTATGACAATATTGTGTAGACTTATGCTGTCAGGGAGGATCTTCCATCCTTGGAGACACAACAAGGTGTTCTCATTACTGAAGAAAGTAGGCAAGAGAACAAGATGCTGAGGATCAACAGACTTTCATTGAAAGATGGTGGAGATGACAAAGCACTCTTCATCAGAGACAAGTTAAGAGGCAAGGACAAAGGACAACAACACTTCAAGAAAGACAAATCCAAAGAATGTGGTGAGGATCAGTCCTCACAAGCTGCAACATCCAGTGGCAAGAAGAAGTTTTCAAAGATCAAGTGTTTTTTCTGTGGCAAGAAATGACACTATGCATCAAATTGTTTCAAGAAGAAGAACCAATCTAAGCAAGATAACCTTACTAATGAGGATGAGTGTGAGAGTGTAGAGAGTGAAAGAGAGGATTCATTAATGATGTCTACTTTTTCATCTTTTCCTTTTAAGAATGAAGAAGTCTACTGGATAGATAGTGGGGCTAGTTCCCATATGTCTAGTTCTAGGAACTCTTTCACTAATCTCATGCCATATCTAGGTGCAAAAAGATCAATCTATACTGCTAATGATGTAGAGTGTAAAATTGAAGGAATAGGTAGTATTCCATTGCATGCATCATCATCAAAAAAAAATTTCTTACATGATGTACTGTATGTACCTAGATTAATCAAGAATCTCATTAGTGTAGGATAGTTGTTTGATAGTGGATTGGATGTCAAGTTTCAAGTTGAAAAGTGTATAATCTCAAGAGAAAATGAAGTTATTACTAGAGGATCTAGAATTGGTAAGTTGTACAAACTAGATTCTAGGGAGAGTGCTAACATTTCAGATATTGCTTATGAGACCAAGGTTCTACATGAGGATTTGTGGCACAAGAGATTGGGTCATCCCAATTTCAAAGCCATGCAATCTACGGTCAAAGAAGGAAAAGTTGTTGGTCTACCAAAGACACTGTCAAAGGAGCTTCTACCTTGTGAAGCTTGTGTGCTGGCAAAGTCACACAGAAGGCCTTTTCCTAGATCAAGTATCAAGACAAAGCAACCATTTGAACTTGTACACTCTGATGTTCATTTTTCATCAACTAAGAGCAAAGGAGGAGCCAACTATTTTGTCTCTTTTGTAGATGATTATACAAGATATTCTTGGATCTATATTTTGTCTTCAAAATCCATGGTTTATGATGTTTTTCTTACTTTCAAAGCTTATGTAGAAAAGCAGTTTTCTTTCAAGTTGAAATCTTTGAGAAGTGATAGTGGAGGAGAATACACTTCCAATAAGTTTAAAGACTTCTGTGAGAGAGAGGGTATTCAAAGAGAGTTTTCTTGTTCATATACTCCTCAGCAAAATGGAGTTGCTGAGAGAAAAAATAGAACTTTGTGTGAATGTGCAAAAGGTTAGCAGCTTCTCTGCCTAAAGAATTTTGGAGAGAGGCAGTTGCATGTGCAAAGTATCTTTGTAATAGGCTTTCAAATCTTGCAATAGGAGGAAAGACACCATTTGAGATGTTGTATAAGAAAAAGCCTAAGGTAGATCATCTTAGGATTTTTGGTTGTGTATGCTTTGTGCACGTGCCTCTAGAAACTAGGAAGAAGGAATATCCTAGTGCTATAAGAGGAATTTTGTAGGATATGCATCTACCAAAAAGGCATACAAAGTTTATTTACCCTCTACTGACAAGAATGTTGTCAGTAGAGATGTGATCTTCCATGAAGATTAGAAATTTAACTTGGATGATGCACATTGTTCAAGAAGAGGTGAGGCCGAGGCTTGAGGAGGAGCAAATTCAAGCTACCACACCAAGAAGATCTACACAAGCAAGATCTGAGCCAAGTAGGCTCACATATGATGTTGAGGGAAGGCAAGTGGAAGGTGAAACTTCCTATCATGCACTTTTTATATCAGATGAAGAGCCTAAAGATGTTCAAGAAGCACTTCAATCCAAAGAGTGGGTTGAAGCAATGACCCAAGAGTTTGAAGCCTTGATGTCAAACAACACATGGGAGCTTGTGGAGCCACCAAACAACATGCATGTGATTGGATGTAAGTGGGTATTCAGAGTCAAGTATAATCATGATGGATCTACCAATAAGTATAAAGCAAGACTTTGTGCCAAAGGCTACTCACAGATCAAAGGTCTTGACTATGAAGACACCTTTGCACCAGTTGCAAAGATGGTAACAATTCGAATACTCATCTCTCTTGCATGTTTTCACAAATGGAGTATATTTCAGCTTGATGTTTCTAATGCATTTCTCAATGGTTACCTTGAGGAGGAGAATGACATGGAGCAACCTCTAGGTTTTGTGAAGGAAGGTGATGAATCAAAAGTTTGTTTTTTGTTCAAAAGTCTGTATGGACTGAAACAGACACCAAGGTCTTGGTATGCAAGGCTCAACTCCTATCTCATATCACTCGGATTTTGTCTAAGTGAATATGACCCTTCTCTGTATTATAAGTTTGTAGATAATTTTGTAATTATACTTCTCATCTAAATAGATGATATCATTCTTTGTGGAAACAATGAGAAGTTAGTTGAAGAAACTAAGCATGCACTTGGTACTGAGTTTAAGCTGTAGGCAGGACTTAGGAGTTCTTTACTATATTCTAGGCCTTGAAATAGAGTTTTGAAAAGGTCATGCATTTATAAGCCAAATTAGATATGCACTTTCCATGCTTAGGAAATTCCATATGGAGAACTGTAAAGGCATAGATACACCTATGGACCACACTGTAAAGTTCCTATGGAAGATGATGAAAAATCCTTTGAGGACATCACTCTTTATAGGAGTCTTATTGGCTCACTTATTTGGTTAACAGTGACTAGGCCTGATCTAAGCTTTTGTGTTCATAAGCTAAGTCAACACATGCAGGATCCAAAGTTATATCATTGGAAGTTGGCTAAAAGAGTCTTGAGGTGTATATTTTCTACCTTGGATTATGGATTATTCTATGAAGGAGAAGATCTGACTTCGATTGCTTTTTCAGATTCAGATTTTGCAGGAGACAGGTTGGATAGGAAATCCACAAGTGCTTACACTATATTTCTTGGAGGAAAGTTGGTTTCTTGGCTATCAAAGAAGCAGGCAACTACTTCCTTATCATCTTGAAAAGCTGAATACAAATCTCTTACAACCACAACTAAGGAGGTTTTATGGATCAAAAGGCTGCTTTTGGAGCTAAAGTGTTATGCAGATGAAGATTTTCCAATTATCAAGAATGATAACATTTTTGCTCATACTCTTGCAAATAATCCAGTCTTTCATGCAAGGAGCAAGCATATTGAAGTGGCTCATCATTTTGTAAGAGAAAAAGTCATTGAGAGAGAGATCTCATTGGAACATGTTTCATCTTCAGATTGTGTTGCAGATCTTCTCACCAGACCTCTACTCAAGAATGTCTTTATGAAGATGAGGTCAAACCTTGGCCTAATTTCAAAATCTATGTTGATAGGAACATAAATTTTAAAGAGGAGTGTGAAGATTATTAAAATATTATCTTCCTATCTCAAGTTTGGGGCCATGTCCATGGTGATTTTCACTAAATCTCATGTTGTACATAAAAGGAGTGTGAACTGAACACATATCCTTCTAGTGTAGCTCGGATTTGAGTTAGATAGGTTCTATTTTGATGACATGCAGTAGTTTAGATAACAAGCAAAGTCATACTGTATGCATGCAAGCACATGCAATCAGTGCATGCAACATGCAAAGTAGTTTCAATGATCTACACATGTCTAGGCAGTTTTATGAGTTGACATGCTGTACATGCAACATACATGCATGAAGTTATACATGTGGATCTGTGGTAGGTGAATTAGTTCAATTAAGTGGACTTTTCATGCAACTCCACTGTAGGAATTCGAGTCTCTCTCATGTAGGGAAAGCTGGGTATGATTTGCCATATTGTGAATATTGAGATTTTGGTGTTTTGGACTCATTCTCTCTCTACCCGAGTTATTCATGCTTGATTTTCTCTCTCTAGAGAGCAGCATTTTTTTCCCATACTGAACACTTAGAATTATTTCTGACATTCATTTCTCATAGTGAAGAGTTAGATTTTTTCATCAGATGTATGCCATTGTGCTCTTGCCTTAGATTTTTCAAGCATACTGTTCTTTGATCAATCTTGAGCAATCACAACACCTCAGTAAGATCCTGTAAGGTGTGTGGTGAAGTTCACACGTGCTAAAAACTTCACAATGATGAATTAGCATGTATTGATGAAAGTATTAAGGAGGTAGAACTTGTTCAAGTTATACTATATGGCTTGTTGGATGATCATGCTAATCTTGTTCAAAGTTTTGCTATTCAAAAGACTTTGCCAAGTATTGTGGATTTGCAAGAGATCTTGGTGAATGAGGAGTATAGGCTTCAATCAAGAGGAGGTGGATCTACGTCATCTCATTATGAAGAGGATGCTATGTTCATCACAAGTTCAAGGACAAAGGCAAAGGCGAGTGGTCTAAACGGCAAGATCAAGGTGAGACTTCCTCTTTTGGCAAAAAGAAAGATAAGTCTAAGTTAAAATGCTTCTATTGTGGAATCAAAGCGCATTTTGCAAATGAATGTTTGAAGAAGCAAAGAGATGAAGGTAGCAAGCAAATCAACTTTACTACTAATGATGAGGATCTAGGTGGTGGTGATTTTCTTTTGATGTGTTCTTCAAGTCCAATATCAAGTGAAGGTGACAAAGATTCATGGTGGATTGATAGTGGAGCTAGTTCACACATGACTAGTCATAAGGAGCTCTTTACTTCTTTGGTCACTTATGATGGAGCCAAGAAAGCAATTCACATGGCCAATGGTGGTGAGTGTGTGATTGAAGGTATTGGTTCAATTCCTATTTGTCTATCTACTAATAGAAAAGGAAGACTTGATGGTGTTCTTTATATTCCTTCACTCTCAAAAAATTTGCTAAGTGTTGGTCAAATGATAGAGAAAGGATACATGATAAAGTTTGGTGGTGATGCTTGTTTCATTACAAAGGAAGAAATCTTGGTTGCTAGGGGCAATTTTCAAGCTTGATGCTTTTGTTATGGCTAGCAAAAAGGATGGAATGGAAAAGGAGATTGGTCTCAACTTTCCAAAGTTACCTTTTAGAATCAATAGGATTGGTGGATCTTATGCAAAGTCTAACAAGCTTCCTTATGCTAGATCTAGGTCAAGATCTAATATGCTTCTTGGAGATGTTCATCTTTGTGCTAAGTTGGCTAGTCTTGAGGATAATGATGGTGTTTCAATGGTCCTTCATGGCAATTGCAAGCATCCAAAAGGTAAGGAAAGAGCTAACTTCATCAATGGAGGTGAAGGTTCTTCCTTGAAAAAGATTTGTTGTTCCTTCAACAACTCCGCTCCTCCGGTGCGGCGTATAATTTGTTAAACCCACCTCCTCCTAAACATGTCATTTCCTGCACCTTCCTCTCCAAATCACTCCATCCCTGACCTCCCAAAAGTTAACACCGACATTGGGGGTGATGACGACTTCCTGGCAGATCCACCGGAGTCAAGAAGACTCTCGCCCAAACAAGACACGGGTGCAGCTGAGCCATCAACGAGCAAGCGAGCCAAGGAAAAAGATACGGGCACAAAGGCCTTGGATGATTATTGAAGAACTTTTTGGATTATCGTTTTGCTCCATGGGCTCAATCCACTCATGTAATTGATTTCAATCAAATCACAATTGGAAGCACTAGCAGAATTCATATACTATTCATTCACATATTGGGATACATCCTACCATCACACAACTTTGATAATCATATAAATTTTAACTCATAGAAAATCTAGACAAAACAAAAAGATTTTAATATAATCAAGATACAAATTTGATTGTACCTCTTCAGCAATGTCATATGTGCGCCCACATTACATTGATCATTGATTCCTAGCTTGCAATCTTGTAAGTAGCATGCTTTCTTCAAACAATGTCACAAACCACTTTATAAGAACACATGTTATTGGTGATAAATTACCCTAAACCACAAAAAAGTAATCACATAATTTGGAAGGTATCGACAGGCTTTTTTTTTTTAAATATGGACAAAGTTGATCAATCTTTTCTATGTCAGATCATTTAAAATAACTAATAGTATTTAGCTCAAAATAACTACTTGTTACAAACTACTGGTCAACCTCGAGCACTTGGAGATGAAACTTCTTAGGCTCCTTTGTGTTGCAAAAAGCTCTACAACAAATACTTTGGGAGCTTAAATAGCCCTTCAAAATTCTCCCATAGCATGGGTAAACTCTTGCAATGAGATGATCTTCCCTTTTGCTTCTTCTATCTATGTTCCGCTCATTATACCACATAAGTTGCAGATCCGTTGTTGCCCTTGACTTCATAAGATCCTTGTTCTATGGAGCTGTAAATGGGTCATTTTATCATTTATCAAGTTATTTTCTTCTCGTAATGGATTTTTGGTGACTATTCTGCCCATTTGTGAACATATTAAAAAGCAGAATAGTCACGTCTTTTTTAAAAAAAAAATTAGTGCAGATTCTGCCTGCATCTGCCCGGCAGCATCGGATTGGTCTCAAATTTTTTAGTGTTGATTCTGCTTGCGCCTGCCACGTGGCAGCAAAGGATTGGTTTAAAAAGGGTCCAAAAATCCATTACGCAATGGAAGGGGCCGGGCAAAGGCCTTTGCCCGGTTCGGATTTCCAAAAAATTCTAAAAAAATTCTGGAAATCCTTATTGGGCAGGATGGCCTCCGCTTGGCTCCTTCCATAATACATTATGTTTGCTCGATATTTCTTTCATAACTGCAGCTTCCCATTTCTATGCCTACAAAGATTACGGACATGCAGTTTAAAAGCTTTTGTTCCACCTCTATGTTGGGTTTATCAATAATTTAGACTCTGGTTGTTTGTTTTGAAAAATGCAACCCTCAATTTGATTGTGCTTGATATGGTAGATGCTAAGTGCAGTGGACCTCATCTATGTCGATCTAGCAAATGGCAACCACGCTTTTTTATCCTTATCTAATCGAGGGAACTATTTCGAACCTACAGTTTGTGCCCTGCTCATGTGACAGTTAGGGCAATATTCTTCAATATGACAGATTGAATACAATTTACGGCAGTCACTTCCTCTTCTTCCCATTCCGATCTGCAGCGCATTAGTTATAAACCAGTACTAGGCATGGTTCTTTCGACTCTTCTCATTATCCTGAATCTGCTGGGCACATTTCTGTAAATCGACCCTACAGATGTATATAAACCTTGTATCGATCAACAAACAGTCAATAATCCACCTGACTCTGTATTTCAACCTTTAGTCAACTAATCTATCACACATCAAATGCTGAACAGACAGTTAGGGCTGACTCACGGCTCTTGGCAATATACTTACAGATTACAGATCTCTGATAGTACATTATCAAAGCACGACTCTCCGCAAACCTTCAACCAAGTTTCCTACCCTATATTTTGGTATTAAAAGAATAATACTTGCCCTAGCCATAGCCAGGGTGTGGATCAGCAAGCCTTGGGCGTGCTGATCGCCAGCGATCAGTAAGCCCAAGGCTTGATGATCCACGCAATGTACGCCAGTATTATAGGATCTTGGGAGAGGTATTGACAATTGAGGTTAAGCTAGGATGGAAAAAAGAGACCAGAAATACTTTTCCTAACAAAGGTGATGAGCAGCCCAATGCCGTTCCTGGAGACCTTGTGTTTGTGATTGATGAGCAATCTCATGGGATTTTTGAAAGACAAGGCAATGACTTGGTTGTGAGCCAGAAAAGATCTTGCTCGTCGATGCTATAGCAGGGTTTACTATCCGCATCACTACATTGGATGCCATACTTCTTTTCATTCCAATAACCGAGGTTATTCACCCAGGTTATGAAAAGCTGGTGTTATAGAAGGCTGCATGCCCATTGCAAGAGAACAAGGCATGAAAGAAAACCTAGAATCAAGTTTGACATCAAAGTTTCCAACAACACTCTCTACAAATTATAGAGCAATCCTAAAACGTGGAGGAAAACATTTTTTGGCCCTTGTTTTTGTTGTTCCAAGCACCTTTTGGAAGAAGGAATGACGATTTGAAAATCTATGGATAAATTATCAAGTGCAACGGAATGAGCCTTCTTTCCTAATGCATGACTACGCCTATCAATAATTGAACAAAGTTATAATGACAATCACGTTGAAATCATTAGAACTATTTCGTAGCCAAACAATTTCAGAGTGCAAAGAAGTGATATATAGAATATTGAAGCGTTGAAGTATTCAACAGATCAGACGAAACAATAAGAGATTTATCAGTGACAAATGACTAGAGAGAAGCATACATTCTGACATGATACTACGCAATAAAAAGATAGATTGATTCAGTAAGTAGCATGTAGAAATCAGATCATGAGAGCACAAAACAATAATGGATAAAAGCCGCGTACTCTAAACTATCTCTGAGTAACTGAAAACTCTCACTGATGCATTTTGGCTAGTAAGCAGTAAACGATAATAGCAATATTGTAATAGAGCTTTGAAAAAAACCCTCTAGAGACTATGGAAGTCTTTAACAATCAGCTATTTATACTAAAGAAGTTCAAGCTTATCTGTAGGATAACTAATAAGGTCGTAGATCGCAATTGGCAGTTAGCCGTAATGCGTTGTCATCCATGCAGTGGAAACAGCTTCAGCCTAGAAGGATTTCAGAAGTGTCACATGAACAAGCATACACTTAGTCGATTTGACTAAGGTTCTGTTCTTTCTCTCAGCAAGTCCATTTGACTGAGGCGGATATGAGGTAATAAATTGTTGCTCACTGCCATTGTTAAGGCAATACTCCTTGACTTCGGTAGAGATGTACTCGCCCCCATTGTTGGATCTCAGTGCTTTAATTCTTTTACCAGTTTCCATTTCTGCACGCTCTTTGAATTGTCAAAAGATTTTGAAAGCCTATGATTTCTGCGTAATAAAATAAATAGTTGTTCTTATCAAATATTTGTCAATGAAGGTAATAAAATACTTTGCATCAAGCAATGACGAAGTTTGCATTGGACCACATACATATGAATGAATGACATCTAGAACGTCTTTTGCTGCATGCCTATGACTCGATCTAAAAAGAATCCTAGTATGGTTTCCAAGGGTGCAGCTTTGACAAACAGGGAGGTCGACTTTGTTGGTTGGATAGTCGAAATCAAGTGCTAAGGATTTTCTGGACATGTTCGACACAGATATATGATTCAAGTGTCCTAATCTATAATGCCAAAGTATTGCTTTATTGACAAGAACAGAGGTTTTCAAAGCTTGACTAGTGTCAGAATAACAATGATCCAGTCTATATAAGTATCCATGCCTCTTGCTGAGTGCAAGGATCTTATTTGTCCTATCGATAATTCGACATTGATTTGACTCAAATTCTACTATATGATCTAAATCAGTTACATACAAAACATTTGATAGTAGTTTGAAATGATCATGCTGGAACATCAATCTTATAGTGCCTTCACCTTCGATACTATGGTTGCCAAGATGAACGAATTTTTTTGTACTGTAAGGTGTGTAGGAGTGAAAATGCTCACGATGACTGGTCATATATTGAGTAGCTCCAGAATCCAGAAACCAAGAATTATCGAATCGCGCATTTTGGTCTTTGATCATAAACGCTCCTTTGTCCATGTCGAGTTCGGGAGATAGAGATGATACTACAACTGCATTCGCCTGTTCATGTGGTTGCTTGTTGGCATTATTTGTTTTTAATACTCTACAATTTTGGATCTCATGTTTAGTGCGTTTGCAATACTTACAGAACATCTTCTTCTTCGACTGTGGATTTGATAATTGCTCTTGACTTTGTGTCGGCTTCTGATTTGATGCAAACTACTTAGAGCTTCTTTTCTTCTATCATTTTGAGCCTTTATTGACACAGAGCATGAGATGATGAAGTTGAAGAGATGTCTTTTTATTGTCTTCTTGCAGCAACATAGTGATAACTCTAGTGAGAGTTAAATATGAGTGTGTTGATATGATCATCACCCACTTTTCATATGCAGAAGACAAGCTTGAAAGCAATGTCATGATTGCATTTTGATCGTCAATGATCGATCTGACAGCTGCCATCTATCGCAAGAGATTCTTAAACTGGTTAACGTGATTTTGAAGTGAATCACGATTCGACATCTTGAATGTGAAGAATTTTCTTCCGAGATGCAACTTGGAAGTCATGTCCCTCACATCATATAGTGAGCTGAGTGTTGGATTCATTTTCTCTACTTTCCTAAATCCCATGTTAATCTAGTTCCATTCATATTGTTGTAGTTTTACATGCATTGTCGCACAGTCTATAAAAATACTCTATTATCGAAGACATGCAAGAGAATGGCAGTCCCCCTGACTTGTCAAAGTTACCCAACTTGTCAGAGTTGGCCAACTTACTGAGAAAGCCCGACTTGTCGACTTATCGGGGATTCTGACTTATTGACTCAACCAACTATCATCGAGGACCGTCAAACAACTATCTCGACTCCAATGACTATCAGAAACAGCACGCACGTAGTTTATTATTGATGGAACGGTATGACTTTAGTGTAATTGTTGTAAGGTCGTGAAATAATGCAATGTAAGTTACTTTTGGATTGTTGTTGCATTTTCTGCGAGTGCATGTACCCCTCCATTATTATTATTGTAAGGTCATGAAATACTTCAATGTGAGTTAATTGTGTATTGTTGTTTGCAACAAGTGCATGCTAAACACATGAATTAGTTCGTCGAGTAGTATTGATGAAATGCAAGTCATCGATCAATATCACTCCAGAGGTGACATAGATCATCTTTGAGATACTATAAAATTTGCACTATCAAAATCACTCAAGAGGTGACATATATCATTTTTTATATACTACAAAAATCGCATACTTTTAAGTGTGGTTCTAAAATATACAAGTCAAAATCACAATAATATCATTAACATGAACACCAATGCAAGTAGAGGAGAAAAAACAGGCCACAACACCTATCAATGTATTATTCATTGTTTGAAAGAATATTCTCTTAATGTTCTATTACTACATATCAATATAAACAAATACCACAATCTATATATACTAAAACAATTTGGGTTTTCCGGGCAGCTCACGCTGCCCGTCATGTTCTCACGGGCATCGTGAGCTGCCCGGAAACCCATGTTAAACTAAAAAGGGGCTGGGGAAGGGTCAAGGCCACGGGCAAGGGAGGGGCAGGGGCAGGGGCGGGGGCGGGGGCGGGGGCGGGCAGGGGGATGGCCGCCGCCCTCACGTTTGAATTTGCGCGCCGTTGGGCGGGAAGGCGTTACTAGTGAGACTTGAAAGAAGTTTTTTAGGTGTTTTGTTCTTTGCAATTTGTGTGCGTGAGTACATTCATACAAAAATAAAGACTCTCCTGATTCTTGAAAGACAAATTTTAATTCTCGAGATTCTTTATGCGTCAAAATGAACAGTTCAAGGGATTTTTCATGATGCAAAGCTCATCTTATTTGGCTAAATGATGCGAAATTTATGGCCATATGAACTTCTTGCTCTAATACCAAATATCAATCCAAGATGGGAGGGGAATAGAAGGCCCAAAATATTCTTTCTAACAAATTTTGGACTCCCTTCTCACCCATCAACATTGATGGGGTGGTCGAGACCAAAAAAATGTTCTGCATGTCAACATCTACTCGGAGATTTAGAAGAAATAAGTAAGTTAGTATATGACTGATATTTTCTTCTTAAAAAACTTTAAATTAAGTCAAGCAAAAACTTGCTTGCCGGAGGCCTTCATAGATCTGAAAATGGTTGAGATTTGAGAGAGTCATCACCTTTTTTGCTTTCTGGTCATTTTACAACTAGAAAAGTGTAAATCGATTTTAACAAAAAACAGTGTTTGAAAGCCTGATGCAGTGCCCCTTACTCCAAGAAGTCTACTGCAAGTTTCAAAACTAGATTAGGTGAAGCCATTATAGCAAAACAAGCAGATTTGTGCAAAAAAAATTAAAAAGAGAAATTGACAAATTCTGTGAGTCAGCCCATAGGTCTATATCCAGGTGTCCTATATCGCACCTTGTCTTCATGTCGGCTTGCGCCACTATAGCCATTCCTATATTCACTCTTTTCACGGCTACGATGTTTGCTCACTGAACGAACCTTCTTTCTCAACGACTCATCATATGCAGTCCGATTTGCAGTATTTGAGAGCACCTAATTTTGACACAAAAAAAAGTACCTCTTGGAGCGTAAGAAACGGTAAACGGTAAACGAGATCTTAATAAAAAACTGGCAATGGATCGTCTGAACATTCATAAATTCCTCAATTGGTTTCAAAAAATCAACCTCATATGCAAGCCGTATGCTCTTGAAGGAATCACCGGCACCATCTTCTTTGTTCACATCAGGATGGTACTGCACAGGGCAGCCTGAAAGTGTAAATCATACTCCAGTCAAGATAACAACTAGTCTACAGCCTCTAAGACAAAAGCTCATGCAGCGTTGTAGCAAACAAGTTCGTTTCGATCCAGCATAGCAGAATAAAAAGTGTCGAGGATAGATTTTTCATACATCATCTCAATGTTAAAGCTTAGACACTCCATAGCTTTCAAAATGCATGAACTTCAGAATCCAATGGCCCATTAGTGTTCAATAAACCAGTGCAGCTGCTATGACTCTATTTCGAAACCCTTTTGAGATCTACATAACCACTACTGCATTTGTGGACGATCCAGAAAAGTGCTGCCTACGCAAGCATGAACAAACGCGAAACGTTCATTTAGTATCCCTGGCATCCTAATAAATTTAAAAAAAACAGCTTCATCACAGAAGCATGAAAAAGACTCGTATTATGGCATTGTGAGGATAAACAACGCCAATCTTTGAAAGTATCTGATAGCTAAATTTATATAGCTGTTATGAAGTACTTTTGACTAGCCTCACAAACTTTCCTTGAACCATTAGACACAGTCTTGCCTTCTCAAGGAAAGGCCAAAAATAAAATAAAATAAAGTCCCTGAGTTTAACAAGCTGTGAACCACTTGTGCTACTGGCTGACCCATGTCCAGTGTCCCCTTGGCATACAAAGACTGCTAACAGCAAAGCGCTTCAAACAAGTGGACACCAGATTAAAGGACGTAAAAGCAGCAATTCAGGATTGTGAAGTCCAACAATAGTTTGTGAAAGGTTGGAGGCTTCCGTAGTTCATCCAAAACCTCGTCCCTTTTGAGTTGCAGTGTGTCTAAGAAGATTAATTTGGTAGCTAATCTAGTCAATGAAATGAAATTCACAGTAATATCCCAAATATATTTGAATACCCCTTTCTCATAGTGATACAACCCGATTTCAAAGAATAGCCTCATAATCTCACCATCCAAGAGCATAACAACATAATTTAAACTTGAAATCGTCCAAATCTCCACAGTAATAAATAGAAACAAAAACCCTAAGAAACACGAATGGCGCTTTACATTAAAAGCTGGTAGACGAAGAGCAAACCTGGCGAGCAAGCTGACGGAAAGCAGCTTTGATATCTTTGTCAGAAGCATCCTGTTTTAACCCCAGAATTCGGTAATGCTCTCCTTCCTCAACAATTTGTCTCTGGGAATGCGCTTGCGCGAAGGCTGCTCCAGCCTGCATCTTCTTCCACCAGCCTATACCGTTGATGCAAAATCCCTTGTTTCTCCAACCTTGTCCCACGCGTGAGGTAAGAGATCGAAAAGTTGATAAGAGTTCAATATGCACGCAGCCTTTGTTTGTAAAGGTGTCAGCATGAAGGAACGGATTTGGGAAATGGCAAAATTCGCAGCTGCAGGAGGACTGGGGAGTTGCGAGAGAATCTATAGTATTGAGATAAGATAGTCACGGACTTGAGGGTTGAGACAGCGAGAGAGAGTGAGTAGAAACGAATTCGCTTAGTGTGTGAAAAAGAGATGCGGAAAAGGTGCGCTAAAGGCAAAAGAAATACGAAAGCAGGTGGGCGATTATATAGGTGACCTATCACAGCTACAACAAGAAGAGCAGGACGACCTACGTCAGCTACAGAAATCCAGAATCAAACACGAGCCAGATCAAGAATTTCTGAAACAAATTCTTACTTGTGTCAAGCCCAGGGTTTTTAGCTACAAAAACCTTCATATCTCCCGATTGAAGCTTAAATTTATTGCTGTAAGTGATAAAGGAGGGCGCCTTGATAGCGCGATTGGGCTGTCAAAAGGCCGTGCCTGGCCGTGGAGCCATTAGATCGCAGGAAGGAAAATTGCTACAATCTCCATAGCTGTGAGCAGAAAAGAATGGAGAAACCCGTGAGCAAGGAGAATCGTAAGTATCACATGTAATTAGAGTTTCTCGACGCTTGCTCGAGTCTGCAGTTAGAGAAGCAGTGGAGCCAGTTGTAAGTTTCCTTAAGAGGGAGTCAAGCTTAAAGAGAATTTGCTCGGTTATTTTAGTAGAGACGGATTACTCGGATGTCTTGTTGGAGCCTGTTCGAAGCTGACTTACTAGAGGAGCTGATTTCCGATAGTAGAGCGACCTATCGCAGCTAGATTTTTTTAGATTTGGATAAGCAAGCAAACAGTTGGAGCTAAAAGCAGGTCAGGACAGATTGTAGGGCAGCCAGTCACTGGCTTTAGTCTTTGAAAACTCATTATACTGAACAGCAAAGCCTACAGAATTCGTAGCAGGGTCTTGTTGGCCAACAAGGAGGCTTCACACAAATTTTTGGAATCTTCGGAGGCAGTGGCTGGATCTTTACCTGTCAATATGGTTCCTCAAGAATCTTCTCATCCTTTGCAACTCCCGGATTTCAATCCTCTTGCTCGACGTGGAGAAAAGAGACTTGCTTCTCCTTCAGAGCATCCTTCTAGTGCTTCCCCTTCATGCGCGCGTCATGAAGCCCACCGTGATGTTGCGGATTCCTTGCTTGTTTCCTCTAGCCAGGTGGTGCCATACTGTCCGCCCCATCTTCGCCACCAGCTTTCTTCCTCTCTTTCAGTTTCTCAGCTTTCTCCTTCTTCCTCTTCTCGCCTCCGTGTTCCATGTGCAGGCTGTGGTCGCCTTTATGTGCAAGGTGCCGGTCTTACTTGCCATCATAATGCTTGCTCTGCTTTTTGTCAACAGCTCGCATTAACCAATGTCGACCTTGCACCTCATCCTACTCCCACTTCGCCACTTGACTCGGCTTGGACCAGGATTCGCTCCCTTGATATTTTGTCTGCTTTTCACTTGGGTTTTCCTCGTCCTCGTCTTTATGCACACATTCCCTTTGCCTTGCGCTTAGATGTCCCGAGAGCTTTGTCCTTACCTTTGTCTCATCTGGCTTCCAACCCTTCTAATGTTGCAACTTGGCATGCCTTTTTGCTTTTTCCTCTCTGGTGTTTGCCTCTGCCTCCTCGGGGTGGCGATGCTGGTCATAGGGAAACTCGCAACATGATTCGTCGCTTTATGTCAGGAGATTGGGAAAATCTGCAAGAAGAGCATTTTCTTCACTGTCATGCGCTTGCTGCTCAGTGGGATTCGACTTCGGATGGTGTTTCTATACCCCCTGTTCATCGTCGGTTGCGTAGCTGTGTTTTACTTGGGCAAGTGGGTGAGTATTCTTGTGCAGCTCATGCTCTAGCTCCTACAAGTCCAGCTACTCCTTCTGCTGCCACCCTTCAGGCTTTGGAGCTTCTTCATCCACCGACAAATGACTCCCTTCCCTCTTTTGTTGAGGACTTTGAACCTGATTCCGATTTGCAACTCTCAGAATCTCATTTTCTTAATGCTTTTCTACACAACCCTCATCTGTCAACTGGGGGTCCTTCTGGTATGGTTTTCGAGCATTTTCGTGACTGTTTTTCTCCTGATGACTCTGCTAGCGGGTTTGGTTTGCTCTTCCGTAGCATGTGGCCGTATTTCTCTTTCTATTGCTCGTATTCTTGGTGCTGCTCGTTTGATATCCTTGGATAAGCGTGCTGGTGGAGTGCGTCCCATTGCTATTGGAGAGGTTTTATACAGATTGGTTTCTAGGGATCTTGGTTTTTAGCTTCGTGATAGTTTTCATGACCACCTATTTCCTCATCAGTTTGGTTGTGCTACTCCTGGCGGTTGTGAGACAGTCATACATGCTTTGCGTGCTACCTTGGATCTTTCGATAATACTTTATTAGATATTCTGGGTCGCTTGATGGGTTCAGAATCCTTTCGTATTCCCAATGGTCAGTTCGTTAAGCGACAAGTCTCTCTTCCCACTTTGTCCGGAGGTGTTGGTCTTTCTCGCACAGCTTCTATTGCTCCAGCTGCTTTTATGGGAAGTTGGTGTTGCCTCTGCACTTATCTCTCGGTTTCAGCAGGACAACAAGCCCATTCTTCTTGATTCAGTAGCTCATGTGAAAACTGGCATTCTTCCAACAACATCTTCGTGCGGCCAAGGATCTCATCCCTGCACCTGTGCAAGCTTTTTTGTCTCCCTTTGAGACTTTGATTAGCCATCAGCGTGCTCATTTTCATAAGTATCTTTTGGAGTGCTTCCACTCACATGATTTCACTCAGCTTCTCAGTGATTCACCTTCCGATGAGACTCGGGCTTGCCTTTTGTCTTGTGCAGGCCCGGGTGCTAGTGCTTGGCTTGTTGTGCGCCCTGTTGTTCCACACTTGTGCCTTTCTTCAGAGCTGTTTCTCACCGCTCTTTGGGTTAGGTTGGGTCTCCCTCATCTAGTGCTGGTAGGTTTGACAAAATGTTCTTGTGGTCACCCTGTTGATCCTATTGGCACTCATCTCTTGTGTTGCCCTTCTGGCGGAGAGCGCACTACGACTCATGATTCAGATTTGTCATATCTCCCTCAATTTTCAACCAAATTGGCTTAGATTCAAGCTAAGATGAGATCTAGCCGGACTACCACGAAGCATCAGAAGAAAATTGAAACGACAGGAGCAGTACGCTACTCTGCAAGAAGCTATGGAAGGCCATCAGGGAAGAGGATGAGAGATCCGACGAATATCCATCCACCCATACTCCTACTCCCTCGATAGCATCATCGTCATCAGCCGCATCCGCTCTGTCCACTGAACTATTGTTGGATCAAATGACAAAATTACACAAACAACAGATGGAGCAACTTATGACGTAGTTTGATCAGAAACTGAAAGCCTTACAAGGAGCTGTAGCAGCAACGCCACATCAACCAAAACCAAACCAACTATAGTATCCACGACAAGAAAATGTATGGTGTTCAGTATGCACACAAAACCATACAGCGAACGAGTGTCCAATCCTAAAGCAAAATCTGAGACTGACACATAGATTTTGCCATTTGTGCAATGCTACATCGCATGATACAGCATTTTGCTCGTTTAACCCCCGCTTGTTCAACAGAAGAGAAGTCCCTATCAGACTTCTTATCCATATCATCAAGGGGCACCAAACGCGGCATCGAGGTATGGCGCACCGAATCAGCAACAACGTATGTATGGCCTTACCTGCACCACCAGGGCCAGCCAATCAACAAGTGGCCCATGTAAACCTGACAGCAGCAGAACCAGAGATGCAAGTACCACCTCAACCTGAGCAATAGCAATGGTATGGACCAGAGGATCCATTTATGGATCCTGTCATAAATGAATATTTTGCGTCCTATGCAGCTCAAACTCAGCGTCAAGGCAGAAGAAATTACGGCAACTATGGATGCGACGAAGGACATAGGATTGCGGAATGTCCTTATAAGGGACAACATACATCCTTCTACCGAGAATGTGGTTATGGACACTGCTTCAAGAATTGTCCATTGAGACCTGGAACCAGTGCACCACTAAACTTCATTGTAATACAACAGCCAGCAGTTCCAGCGGGGATGCCACCGGAAGGGCAACAATTCCATGCTCATGTGTTAGTCGTTACGCTAGCACAGAAGAGGAAGGAAGTGGCTCCCTCACCAGCACCATCGGTCACTGATGACCAACCCTCAAGTTCAATGCCATATCCGAATGTGAGGGAAGAGAGAAGACAGTACCAGAAAATATGACACTGGGTACAGAGAGCACAAGAGAGCAAGAAAGGGATGATCGTACGGAACCTCCAGCTGACGGTGAACGGGAACCGCAAACGGGCTCCACATTGCGCACTGATCAGAACGATCGGTTGCATCATCATGGACCACCTTTTCACATGGTGGAGCCCGAGGAACCACGCACTGAAAGGATCATGATCTTATTGGCAAGCCGTGTTAGTTTACCTCTCGGGGAATTATTGAGGATTGCGCCACAAGCTAAAAGCCTTTTCGCTGAATGGGCCAAAACAAACGAGGAGTCAGTTGCGCCTGAGCCCATATATTGTACGGGCTATGAAGAAACAAGTAACGTCCTCCACATCAGGACAACATGGGAAAGTGAGAAACACAACATCACCCTGCCAATCAAACACAAGAGATACGAGGACGAGGCAGCAGTAGTAGATGGAGGATCAGGAGTCAATATGATCTCCACTACTTTGTATGAAAAGTGGGTTTACAAGGTTTGAAGCCAGCACAATTTTCCATCAAGCTAGCGGATCAATCCTGTGTAAAACCAAAGGGTGTGATTGCCAATATCCTTGTAAAAATAGTAGGCATGTAGTTTGTGATTACTTTTGTAGTCATGGATATACCTGAATCTCCAACTGCATATCGTGTTTTACTGGGAAGTCCATGGTTGAGAACTACACAAGTAGTTCACAACTGGAGTATGGAAAAATTCACCTTTGAGAACAGAGAGCAGGATGTAAAAGTTGATCCAACCACATGGGCTGTGAAACCTATTGCACCCAAAGTTGATGACGGATCATTCACAACAGATCACACGATTGATCTCCCAAGGCCAGCCAAGGTGGTCAGTATGATTCAGAGACGCATGTTGTGAGATGGACGGATGCATTAGCAATGATTGACTACCAGGCATGTCAATATGAATCAAATCTTGAACCCAGTACATCTTCACCCAACTGTTACACTATGGACACACCAATCACATTTGGGGTGAATATGATAAACGTAGCATGGCTATCAGTAGAACCTATTGAGAACCCAGTGGACAATGATCTAGTCCCTTGGCAACAGCTCTAACTTATAGTAAGGAGATTGAGCTGACTGATGAGCAAGTCCTACACCACATGGACTTAGATCATTACAAAATCAAGAAAGTACCAGCTCAACCGCTTCAAAAGTCTGCTATGGCGAAGGTCTCAAGGATCGATCCACCAAAGGCACTTGCAAATAAGAAGAATCAGTTGAAACAATGTTGCAACCAGGTGATCCGATGGAGTGATCTACCTGAGGAGGCTATAGCTACAGTGGATGTTGATATTCGCAACCACAAGGCGAATGTCACGCCGATGAAAGACAACAAGAACGAATCCACCAAAATGACAAAAAAGACCAAAAAAAAAGTGTTGGATTTCTTAAATTCAATCAAGATAGACTCAGATACAACATCATCCTCTACTTGGATGATAGAGAACCAAAAGATGACCAGTTGGGCCAAGATCAATATGCTAAAGGAGGAATCTCGACGAGCACCAATTCACGAGATGCCTGAAACCTTCAAGAATTATACCTTGGATGACGTGGCAATTATGATGCTGCAAGCCCTTCGAGAGCTGATCAAAATCAGGCACCAGCAGAACAAGTCTTCGCGGGACCTGCGCGAACACAGCCGATGAACCTTGCCGAGCCAGGCGAAGAAGAAAAGATAGTGCATGTGGGAGAACAATTAATGCCCACACAGTTCAAAGACTGCAATCATTGCTGGTGGAGTATAAAAATTGTTTTGCCTGGAGTTATAGTGATCTGAAGGGCATTCCACCAACAGTAGTCCAACACACCATACCCTTGGTGGATGGAGTAGTCCCCAAGGTGAGTCGTTACTACTGCTACAACCCAAACTATACGGAGCTGATCAAACAGGAGTTGTAGAAGTTGTTAGATGTGTCAGAAATGGTGAACTCTTGCATACTTTGTTGCAGCACGAACACAAAGCGAAGGTCGAATGAGAACAATTCGCGACAGTCAACGTCCCTTGACTCAAAAGACGAACAATTCGCAAATCATTCATGAATCGTAAACACACCTCTAGGACCGCAAAACTACAAAAGAGACGAAGAGGAATCTTTTGCGCTGCCAGCTGGCAGCTCAACAGGCTTGGAGTCATAGACTTCACGCCCAACTGAAATGAATGGCAACGACGGAGACTAACTAATTAGTTGATTGGCGTTAACTAGTCTTGTGATTCTACGTTTAGCCATATTGTAAACTCCACACTGTGAAGGTATAAACGATCCTCTTTGGATCATAAAAAATATAATGAGAAAAAGATAATCTGAATAGAAAGATCTGTAAGAGACAGAGAGAGAGAGGTAGCGAGTAGAGCAGAAAGAAAAATACTAGAAACTATAGCTGTGCATGAAAGTCTGCCAACGAGTAGAACACAACGGAAGAGCAGAATATCATTCCGCCAACGAGCAAGACACTAAAGATCTTGCTTTAAAAACTAAACTGATAATACAGTCGCTCTATTTGCGTGCATCTCCCTGTCTTGTGCTATTATTTTGTCTTGATTGCTAGAATAGAATGTGTCCTGTGATGTGTAGTGGCATGTCTGGGATCCTGTAAACAACTTCCGCACAAAAAGAAAATTCAAAGACACAAAATTGTTTGCGAATAAGAAGATGAAGACGAAAAAGAAACAGCCTCGCTTCCGCGACATGGTATCAGAGCCCACAGGTTATCACTACTGATATCCCAACAGTGATTCTTCCAAACAACACAATGTGGCTACAACAATCTAGACAAGAATAACAATCAGTCTTGATGGCGCAAATTACAGAATCTGAAAATTCAAAATCAAAACGCTTCTGAAGGGCGAAGGCATCTGGTCGGTGACCGAACTCTCAGAGGTGCAGCCTCCAGAGGGAGACTCGAGGATAGCTGAATGGATCAGAAAAGATGAGCGTGCAATGGAGATCATCGTTTCATCCATAAATGAAGATCTACTCATGCAGATTGAAGATTGCGAAAGCAACCATTTAGCAAAATCACAGTTTTTGAGAAAACTCTGGAATCAATTAGGAGTTACGTCGCCAGCCCTCGCCAGTTGCGGGTAGACCCTTATTATGTGCCAATGCTGCGAAGACAAAAATGGAAAGATTTGGGACTGGCTATGGATAAAATCACCATCCATACGTCCAATTGGCCAATCATCCATCAGCCTTACAGTTGGAACATTTCAGTGGACTTCCACCGGGCCTTACAAGCATATCAGAGAGAGTATGTCCACTCTCCGGATCCAACGGTGCGACAATCGGTGATGTTTGCAAAAGATCTAACTCTGTTGGCGTCAGTGGCCACCAAATGGGACGATTGCCTTCCTACCCTGGCATTCGATCCAAATAAGCCGATGGCCTCAGAGCAAATAAAAGATCAGCTGCCGATTGTTCGACTGTATTTCTGTGCGGCTATGATGGGAGGCTCTTGGGAATCCCGCTTCACCTCATGGACAACTTCCAAGTGGATTGTCGGAGCCCACCGTTGTTTCCTGCCGCATAATTTGGATCTCAATACTGCATGCCTTGACTTTATGGAGAAGGTGTAGTATCATTTAATTAAAATTCGACGCAAAGCCAATAAAAGTCCCCAGTAACTGCATATTGCAGGTGTCGTGGGACCGCCACCAGTTTTGGTGGGGGATACTGTTGGAGGGTTTGCGGATTCCAAGGCAACCCTAACCCTAGTTAATAAGTGAGAGGGATTTGGCACCCTGTGTGTGTAAGTCCAACCCAATGATCACATAGTTATTTGATTAATTAGAATGTTAATAAAAGGACTTTAGGCCTTTTTGCGGGACTTTTAATGTCGCAAGGGCCTAAATGTCAAGTTAGTGAATAAAGTTGGGTTTCCCTCTAATTTTGATGGTTCCCACACTTTTTTAAATTTGAATAAAAAGAGAGGCAAGACTGGACCAATAGGATTCAGAGGTCAGGGTCCTCCTCTCTACTATAAAAAAAGACCAACTCGAGTTGTTCCTCATGTTCATTTCCTCATTTCAATAAAGCATATTGGTTCTCTTTAGAAATGGATTGATGAATGTCCTTGTCTTTCCTCTCTTTTTCTCCATTTCTCATGCTTTCTTTGGATTTTGCTAATTGTTGGATTTGATCATTTTTGGGATTGCTATTTCTTATGCTTCTTGTGAGAGAGAAAGGGAGAGAGAGAAGAGTAACTTTCTATCATTGTTGTGAATTTAGGGTTAATGGAAGTAGGGTTAATGGATGTAGTGTTAATGCTTAGTGTTAATGGATGTTAGTGTTAGATCCTCCATTCATGTTGAAATATGAACTATACTATCGCTCGCATGGGAACGAACCTTCGCGTGACAACTAACTCCGTCTCTTTGATGCTAGATTGACTAGATCTTGGATTCAGGTTAGGCAAGGAAAGAAACCCACTACAAGCTTTTTGAAAGAGACCCTGCGGCCATCAGGGCCTATGTGACAAGTCCGCAACAACTACGAGTGAATGCGCACTTCCTGCCATGCACACGACGATCCAAATGGGTGGAATGTGGCACCCCTTTGGACAAGATCACGATTCAAAATTTCAATTGGCCAAGAATCCATTCAGTTTTCTCACCCCCATATTCTTTGACTTAGAATTTGCTTTGCACACGAACACAGATCATGCTACACAATAACACAAACAGAAAACACTCTCCACAACAAGCTCACATAGCAACTGTATTTCTCAAAATAAAATTACACTGTACATATAGTTGTTCACTCAGGCAACCCATGCATGACCGAGGTTGGCGATGGTGGGACGCGTGTCCCGTCGACTTGTCTTGTGGCGAGGCCAATTGATCCTTATCCACTGACAGAACCCACAATACTGTAGCACAGTGATTCTACTTTAATTCTAACTCTCTCCCTTAAAGTAGAGTCAACCTTATATACAGTCATATACATAGCTTTAAAGTCAACAAACTTTAAGTACAGAAAGCTTTAATCTAAACTTATCAAACTTTTCTCCAACAAGTGGCTTAGTGAAAATATCAGCTAGTTGTTCTTCGGTGCTACAATGAACAACATGAATTTCATGACTCAACAGCCTCTCACGTATAAAGTGATACTGAATCTCAATGTGTTTAGTTCTCGCATGGAACACTGGATTCTTTTCTAGCTAAATGCCACTCTGACTGTCGCTATGTAATATCGTGGGATTTTTCTGCTTCATGCCAACTTCTTCCAAGATTTGTCTCAACCATATAGCTTCTTGTGCTGCACTACACATTGCCTTATACTCTGCTTCTGTGGTGGAAAGAGCAATTGTACTTTGCTTCTTACTAGACCAAGAAAAGCAACTACCACAAAACCGGAATACATACCCTGTGGTGGATCTACGATCATCATAGTCACCTCCCCAATCCGCATCCACATAGCCACACAACTCAGGTAAACCATCACGCTTCCTGTAAATCAAGCCATACTCTGAAGTGCCTTTCACATAATGCAAAATGCGTTTAGCTGTCTTCCAATGTGTTTCCGTAGGTGCTGTCATAAACTGGCTTACAATGCCAACAACATAGCATATATCTGGTCTAGTCGTGGTAAGGTAAATCAAACTCCCTACTAACTGCCTATTCAACGTAGCATCAAATGACTGTGACTCATCAAGCTTAGAAAGCCTTTTACCTGGTTCAATAGGAGTATTCACTGGTTTGCAATCCTGCAACCTAAACCTATGCAGCAACTCTTTGACATACTTCACCTGTGTTAAACCCACTTCGTGTCCTTTTTGCCACACCTCTACTCCAAGGCAATAATGCATCAGGCTGAGATCTGTAATCTCAAATTGTTCCATGAGGTCTTTCTTGATCATGTCTATCATCTCTTGATTATTTCCCGTAATAATCAAGTCATCAACATAAAGAGCAATCAAAGCAACCATACCATCAAAGCATAAGACATATAGATTTGGATAAGAGTGTGTCCTTACCATCCCCTTTGAACGAAAGTAGGCATCAATCCTGCTATACCATGCATGTGGTGCCTGTTTAAGACCATAAAGTACTTTCTTCAAGCGACATACTTTATTTTCTTGTCCCTTCGCTACAAAGCCTTCAGCTTGATCCATGAACACCTCTTCTTCCAACTCACCATTCTAAAAAGCAGATTTCATATCCATCTGATGCAAAGGCCAACCAAAATGTGAAGCTAAAGCAACAAGTAGATGTAGAGTATTCCACTTACATACCGGCGCAAAGGTCTCCTCATAGTCGATGCCTTTACTTTGTGCATACCCTTTGATCACCAATCTTGCCTTGTGCTTTTCTATACTTCCATCTGCATGGTACTTAGTCCTGTATACCCATTTGCAACCAATGGGTTTCTTGCCAACTGTGGTTCTACTAAGTCCCATGTGTTATGCTTAGCAATTGACTCCATCTCCTCTCCCATGCCCTTGACCCAAAAGTCATCACCCTTTGCTTCACCAAAAGTCGAAGGTTTTTTGCTTTGAATAATACTAGATAAGAGGGCATAATTTATTTCATACCTCTCAGAATATGCACTTGATAGCTTTCACATCAAGTTTACGTCTCTCTTCCTTAGGAACGTGTACAAAGGCCTTAAATCCAAAGATTCGCAAGTGGTTCACCTTTGGGTTCTTCTTCGTGAATACTTCCTCAGGTGTTATCTTTGGTATGGCAATGGTAGGACTTCTATTTTGAAGATAGACTGCTGTACTACATGCTTCTGACCAAAAATCCTTTGGTAGTTTCATCTCAGCTAGCAAAGATCTGGCACTTTCTACAATCGTACGATTCTTGCGCTCAGCTACACCATTGAGAGCCGGAGTATGAGCTTGCGTAAATTGTCTTTTAATCCCACATTGATCACAAAGATCATTGAAGTCATTAGACTTGTACTCACCTCCACTATCTGATCTTAGGACTTTGATCTTCCTACCTGTTTGATTTTCAACCAATGCTTTGAAGCTCTTGAAGTTGTCAAATGCATCTGATTTCTTCTTCAAGAAGTAGATCCACGTCTTTCGTGACATATCATCAATAAAGGTCACGAAATAGAAGGCTTTACCTAAGGACATGGTCCTCATAGGCCCGCATAAATCTGTGTGAATTAAATCCAGGATGTTCTTTGCTCTTGCAACACCCCCTTTATTGAACTTCTCTCGATGCTGCTTCCAATATACACATGATTCGCACATCGATTTCAAGTGGTCTTCAATGGTAGGCAATCCTATTACCATATCCAATTTCCTCATCAAACTGAGACTTCCCAAGTTCAAGTGACCAAGCCTCTTATGCCACAACTCAGTTTGCGATAGAATAGACGATACAAGTCCATGTTGTCCCTTGATTGTAGCATTCAACTCGTACAATTTTGTATTGGGCTCCCTTACTCCATCCGCAATAACTTTGAACTTTTGGTTCACATCCTTCACAAAGCAACGATCATGAGCAAATTCTAACTTCAACTTTTGATCAGTAATGACTCCAACAGAAAGTAGATTTCTCTTCAAACCTGGTACGTAAAGTACCTCCCTGATCATCCTGCTTTTTCCATCATGTAGTTGGATTGAAATAATGCCTATCCCCTTGATCTTGCACACCTCGCCATTTGCCTGTGAAACGAACGTTCCATTATCCAGCACTTTCATGCTACTGAACCAATTCTTGTTACCTATCATGTGTCTTGTGGCTCCCGAGTCAATATACCACGCTTGATCATCTTGATTAGATGACAATGCAGATATGAAGATGCTAGAGTCTTCAATCTCACCCTTATCGACAAGGTTACCTGCTTGCTTTGGTTTTCCCTTGCCTTGTTCTGCCAAGGATTTGCTACATTCACTTTTCCAATGGCCCTTTTTACCACAATGGAAGCACTTGTCTTTCTTTTTGGTCTTACTGGAAGATCCCTCATCCTCCTGAGCCTTAGCAAATTGCTGCTTAGACTTCTTCTTGCCCTTGCTCTTGCCTTGTTTTTGGCATGTCGCAAGTGCCTGATTGTCAGTATTTTGACGTCTAGCTTTCACCATTTCTCGCCGTTGCTCTTCCTGCATCAAGATTCCTATGAGCTCGTCAAAGGTTGGCAACCTTTCTCTTGATGCTATTCCGCTCACAAACATCTGATAGGGTTCTGCAATGCCGCACAATGCATTATGCACCAGCTCCACATCACGTATGTGCTCACCAATAGAATGCAGTTCATCCCTCATTGTCTTGATTTTGGTCATGTACGTCTGAATGTGCTCTCCTTGCTCCATGCGGGCACTATTCAACTTTGACTTCAGAAACATGATCCTTGACGGATTTGACGTCTCGAACTGCTCCTTTAGCACATCACATGCCTGTCTGGGTGTCACAGCATCACATATGTGGGTAATGATGTGATCATTCATTGACAAGTTAATGAAGCTCAAAGCTTTTCTCATCTTTTTGTCAAACACTTTGTCTGTTTCATTTGGAGGCCTTCTTTCATCACCTGTGACGACTTCCCACATGTCTTCTCCATCAGTATGTTTTTCATTTTGAGTTTCCACACTGCATAGTTGGAAATTCTGTCCAATTTGCTACTTTAACTCAAAATGGACTCTCCCATGTTTTCCATCGCAAAACTGCTTGAAACTTCTGCCGTAGGCTAAAAACAGTATGTCGAGGCCAACAGTGATGTCAGAAGTTAAAAATAGTGACCTGCACTTTTTCTCTTACCAGGCCACTAGTCGCTTTTCCACCAATTTGAAAGCCAAATCGGCGTCGCCTTCCGAAATGCACTCAGTCGTCAACTTCCAACTTCGTGCGTGGTAAAATCACTTCTGGCACACTCCAAATACTTTTTCCACTACAATCACTCTATTTTGCTGTATCATACTTGCGAGTACAGTCCGGGTGCCCTTCGTTTGGAAGTAATAGCCTTTCGTCTGGGTCAAAACAGGCAAAGGACCCAAAAATAGGGATTTTCTTTGTTTTTGAAATGTTTCTTCACCTTGAAGAAACTTCACTCTTCACTTGTGAAGGGACCCAACTCCCATTTCAGTATGAAAATTTTTAATGAAACTGAAGGCCCAATTGCCCTTCAAACTTTCACAGCCCCTTGACTTGCCATCTAATGGCTTATTCCGATCCAAAGGCTCACACTGCTTTCCAAAAGCATGATCTCAATCATTGATCTTCATAGGGACTCATCCTATGATCCTAGATGCTTTTGTGCATGGATCCACGCGCTAACAAGCACTACTCACTCCGGAACGCTAGGAACCCACCTCTTTCCACTGCGTGCGATCTGCCTTGGGGCTCTTCCTCCTTCTACGGTTTTTAGAGCGGCCGCTATAGCCAAAGATGGAGGATTCCATATCCTCAGAGAGCAGCCTCATGTCCTTCCTTCTTCCGCGTCCCACTCTTCCCGCAGACGTGTTGACATTGTCCTCTCTCGAGATGGGCTTCGTACTTTGGCAGATGTTGTTGTTGCTGACCCCACGCGTGGTGACCTATTGCCTCGCTCTGCCTTCACTTCGGGAGAAGCGGCAGGTGTGGCAGCACAAGAGAAGGAAAAAAACTACTCCGACAGGCACCCCACTGATGCTTTCCTTCCCTTGGCTATTGAGACTTATGGCACCTTGCATCGACGCTTTGAGGATTTTCTTCGCATGTGTTCTTATCAGGCGCCGACTCACCACCTCTTCACTTTTCTGATTTGCTGTAGTCAGTTGGCAGACTCCCACAGACATCATCATAGTTTATGCACTTTTATTTTTAATGCCAGGATTCGGATTAATCTTAACTTTACTGCAAGCTTCGCTCTTGTTTGAGCCTACTTTTGTTTCAACTTCCCCTTCAGGGTGTATATATCTTTTTCATCAATGTACCTACTACTTTTTCCTATGAATAAATGCACCAGGGAATTTATCTATAAACTTACTAGTAAAGAGTGTCCGTCGTTGATGGGCGAGCAGCGATGGTTTAGGAGAAAAGCCGATGGTCGTTGACAGGTGGCCGATGTATGTATGTCCATATGTACTTGGCCAAAGTACAGCGGGTGGATGTCTGATTTTGGGTATTGAAAAAGTTTGATTTAGAGTTTAGGATTTAGGGTATCGAAAAATCCTTCTTTGCCAAGCTCAATATTGGGTCGGAAAAATTCGAGTCTTTTGAAAAATTCAAGTCTTTGAAAAAAAATCCAGTCTTGAGGAAATATTCGAGTCTTCGAAAAAATTTGAGTCTTGGAAAAAAATTCAAGTCTTTGAAAAAATTTGAGTTTTCGAAAAAATTCTATTGTGCCGTCAATGTAGCATAGGGGTCCGTCGCTGGGAGCGGCAACCTCGCCTTCAGCTGCATAGCAAGAAGAGAGTGGGAGAGGAGAGAGAGGAGAAAGAGAGTAAAGAGAGGGAGAGAGAGAATGCCTAGGTTGAGAAAGGCTTTGGGGGCTCGAGCGCCTACCCAAAGCTATTCTATCCCAACGTAGAGAGAGAGAGAGAGAGAGAGAGAGAGAGAGAGAGAGAGAGAGAGAGAGAGAGAGAGAGAGAGAGAGAGAGAGAGAGAGAGAGAGAGATGGAGATGGAGATGGAGAAACCAAGAGAGTTTTAGTAGAATGAGAATGAAAGATGATACAATACAAAGGAAATGGCTCCCTCTTATAGATTTTAGAGGTGAGCCTCCTTCACTCTCATTGGCCACTTCATTGGGGCAAGGATTCTAATCCAAGCCTTTAAAATAAACACAACTTAAATCTATTAATGCTAAGAAAGCACAAGGGCATTCACATGATTCGTGTGAGTTTAAAGTTGGGCCCTTTTAGCTTTTTTATTTGCAACTTGACTTAGGACCTCTAATGTCATTTTAGAGTTGTATGCCCCTAGTCTCTTATTCCTAGGAATTACAACTTGCTACTTGTGTTGGGTTGGGCTTACACGCGCAGGATGCCATTGCCTTCGCACTTATTACCCTACGTACAATGTACTGTGGTGGGGCCCACTAGGTAAGGCTTGGCCAACAGAATTTTAAGTGGTGGGACAACTTGTTTATTACTGTGCTAAAAATACCCACAATAGGGTCCACGGCCCAAAGTAGTGCCGGTCCCTCGGCACTAGGCTGGAACTGTCATGAAGGGGCGCTGTTGTTAGTTCTTTTATTGCTGGGACATGGCTGCTTCAAGAAAAGCGTGGATAGAATTCGCTTACGTAAAACCTGAGGCTTTATTAGTGGATGATCAGCAAGAACTGGGACTTACCAGATTTTCAATAATACCCATAAGGGTCTGGTGGCCATTCCGGATAACCTTGTTCATCAACAATTGGGTAGTTGAGGCATTCCATCAGAGTATCCCAAGATAAAATTGGATCCTCATAGATTGGCGCAACTGGTCCCAACATCATGGACTCCCCCAAATCATAATGTGGATATGACATGCTTGCTTGACTCTCTTGTCTGTCCAGGTATTCATGGTATGCCATAACCCGAAGACTTTCCTCTGCAGTCAATATCAAAGATTTAGGACAAGGCTTTGTCATTGTAGGTGCTGGTGCTTGCTGTACTGGAGGCCTATTTGGGCTTGGATTCCCTAGATTTGGCCTTTGAAGAATGGATATACCCGGAGCGTTGGTTTGGGCTGCTGCATTCTGAAACAATGAGACTTTGGTTGAATCTTGCTTGTTGAGGGACAATCATCAACTTTAGTTTTCTCTTGGTCATTGCACTTCCCGTTGAAGGCTGCGTGATGGCACTTTTCCTTGGATCTTGTGCTGAATTGTCTTTAAGTTGCCCTGTTGATGCTAGTCTCCCTTGTACTTCATCACTAAGAATTATTTGCAGTGATTGCGCCAAGAGACTTGGTAAAATCCGTTGGACTTCGTCGAATGCCAATTTCTTGACTTCCTCAGTTAAATTTGGCATGATGGATTCTACCATCTTTGTCTTCTGTGATGGTTTTACTTGTTTGTCCGAGGGTATCTGTGCGTACTTTGGGACTTTTTCCAGATTGTCTTCTTCATCACTCGCTTCATAGCCCGGTGGCACTAAGATTTTTCTTTTATAGTACGTTCGAGGTGGAAGGGTTACCCTAGGTGCATGTCGGTCTACATAGGCCAAATGCCTCTTGGCTATTTGTGGGTTTCTCATCGGGCAATCTCGACATGGATGATTAACTCTGCATTGTGAACACGAGGGATCAAATGTTGATGGATCCCCTCTATGTGGACATTTAGCATGGTGGTGTTTCCTCCGCATCCACAACATCTTACCGAGTGCAATACACCATCGCCTCTAAGTTGATAGCATACACTGGTAATAGATTCCCCTTAGGATCTTCCACAAAGTAGACTGGTAGGCTGTTATGGTCCTCCATGGAGTTCAGTGACATGCAAGAGGATATAACCAAAACTTCTACCTTGCCACTGTTTGTTGAAGAAATTCGTGATTTAGATGGGTTTATATGACATCCATCCTTCAGATGAGCTCCTTGTTGGCTTGATTCTACTTTTGACCGTTGAACTGCTGGATCTGGCTGTCAGGCCTTCTGCTCCACCTTTGGTCCATCATGTCGAAGATTCTTGATTGGACATCTTGCACTCGGATGATTTCCAAAATAGTATGTACATTCGTCCTTTTCAAGAAACTTAATAGAGCGAGCATAAGCTTGCTGAAAACTTGAAGTGCAAGGTTCTTGGTCTTCTGCTGCACTTGATCTACTTGACCTTGCTGCACTTTGGTGCCTTGCATGGGGTTCCATTCTTGTTGGATCATCGCTCGTTGTCGACCTTTGTTGCTATGATTCCCCATCTGGATAGGGAAAATTCTTCTGCCTGCGTGAGATTTCCATCAACGCAACATCCTTACAAAGTTGTGCAAGTGACGCATAGGATGCTAACTCTTCCATACCAGATCTGATCCTTTTGGGCAGTCTAGCATAGTATTTTGCCATGATGATCTGTTGGAGAATCGGGGGATCACAATCCTTCACTAGATGATAGATCTGATAGGTGTAGTCTTGGATTGTTTCAGTAGGGAACTTTTTTAATTTCGATAATCCTACAAGGGCGGTCTCCATAGTTCAACACTAGAATATCGCAAAGTAGCTGGTTGGTGAATTGCTTCAAGGTTTGCTCAATGACTCTGGTGTTCCAACCTTTTTTTTTTTTTTTTTTTGGGAGATGGAGAAGAAGAAAAAGAGAAGAGAATTGATAAACGGTGGATTAGTATGGATGAGAATAGAGACATAAATGGATTTATCTAGCAGAGATGGAGATAGAAGATGGAATAGAGATGAGACAAAAGAATGATGCATGGATAGTGGTTGATGTGGAGGGAACTTATCGGCTTGATCTGAGGTTCATTCACTTGATTCGGTCCAGAGATGTTGGATCTTGATGGATAATGTGACTGCAACCTAGATTTGACAAGATCTGATCAGTTTCAGTTGGCTAATAGTGTGATTTTAGCCCTTTTTCATGGTTTTTTTTTTTGAGATTTCTTCAGTCCTGAGTGAATTAAACCCTCAACCTTCTTACAGTAGTTGTATCTGGACCATTACTAACCAATGTGAGTTATGCAAGAGTTCTTGATGGACATATTTGTCAGGATCTTGCAAAAACTCAGTTTTTTGACACTTTTTGGCACTTTTTCTTAGATATTTGAAAATCTAACCATTGGATCTTCACAAAAATTTCATAGTAGCCATATTTAGGTTATATCTATCTATAAAACTCTTTACAAAGGTTACTTCCCAGCAAATTTCAAAAAATCATGAAAAAAGTGCATTTTTTGGGAGGTTTTTTTTTGCAAAATTATAGGATTTTCTGGGAACAAACCCTCGCAAACTAGTATGCACTTGTATCTCAGTCAGATTCAGCTGCTCACTAAGATGTGAGAGTTACTTCCCAAGGAAACTCAAAAAATCTTGAAAAAAATGCATTTTTTTGGGGTTTTTTTTTGCAAAATTTTATGATTTTCTGGGAACAAACCCTCGCAAACTAGTATGCACTTGTATCTTAGTCAGATTCAGCTGCTCACCAAGCTGCAAGAGCTACTTCCCAAGGAAACTCAAAAAATCTTGAAAAAAGTGTATTTTGTTTGGGGGTTTTTGGCAAAATTTTAGGACTTTTTGGGAACAAACCCTTGCAGACTGGTATGCTCTTGTATCTCAGTCAGATTCAGCTGCTCACCAAGTTGAAAGAGTTACTTTTCATTAACTCAAAAAATCTTGAAAAAAATGCATTTTTTTGAGATTTTTTTGTAAAATATTAGGATTTTCTGGGAACAAACCCTTGCAGACTGGTATGCGGTTGTATCTCAATCAGATTCAGCTGCTCACCAAGCAACAAGAGTTACTTCCCTAGGAAACTCAAAAATCGTTAAAAAAGTGCATTTTTTTGGGGGTTTTTTGGCAAAATTTTAGGATTTTCTGGGAACAAACCCTCACAGACTGGTATGCAGTTGTATCTCAGTTAGATTCAGTAGCTCACCAAGCTGTGAGAGTTACTTTCCAAGGAAACTTAATTTTTTTTGAAAATAGTGCATTTTTTGGGGTTTTTTTGGGCCAAATTTGGAACTAATCTTCGCAAGCTGGTATGTCATTGTATCTAAGTTAGATCCACTTGCTTACCTAGCTGCGAGAGCTACTTCCCAGGGAAACTCAAAAATTTGCTATCTGAGAAGGTGCTAGGCCAATTTTTGCTCTTGGAAACCTTCACAGGGGCACTTTTTCTGGGATCTAACTCTCGCACTTCTCAGTGTCCTTGTCTCAGTGAGGTGGAACTTTAGAGAGCTCTGCAAAGGTTACTTCCCAAGGAAACTAAAAAATTTATTGTCTGAGAAGGTTCTAGGCCATTTTTTGCTCTTGAGAACCTTCACAAGGACACTTTTTTTGGGATCTAACTCTCGCAGAATTCTCTGTGTCCTTGTCTCAGTGAGATGGAACTTCAGAGAGCTCTACGAAGGTTAGTTTTGAGTTTTGTATTTTTTTTTAAATTTTTACAAAGGATTTTTGAATTTTATTGGGTTTTTCTCTGTTTTTTCAAAATCTATTGGGAAGTAACCTTTACAGGCTTCTATGTAGGTCTGGGACAGTACCCTGGAGCTGCTGCTAGTCATGCAAAGGTTAGTTCTTGCTAGTTTTTGAGAAATCAAAATCTAATGGGATTTTGGCTCTCTTTTTTCCTCCAAAAACAAATTTTGAGTTTTTTTTTTTTTTTTTTCTGATTTTTATGGATTTTATGGATTAACGAAGGAATTGGGTGCTTGGAGCTGATCCTCCCACCCCACAATCTCTCCCTACAGTGCAAACAGACAAAAAAATCACCAAGAAACGGCAAAAACTAACACTACTCACACTATTCTACCCTTAAAATTCGATTTTTTTGATGAAAAAGAATGATGAGAGAGAAGAAAGAGAGAGATAGAGGAAAAGAAGAAGAGAGTGAGAAAGCTATGCAGCAAAACGAGTGTGTGGCGCTCTCCGACAACGGCGCCACTGTTGTGTCGTCAGTGTAACATAGGGGTCTGTTGCTGGGAGCGGCAACCTTGCCTTCACCTGCATAGCAAGAAGAGAGTGGGAGAGGAGAGAGAGGAGAAAGAGAGTGGAGAGAGGGAGAGAGATAATGTCTAGGTTGAGAAAGGCTTTGGGGCTCGAGCGCCTACCCAAAGCTATTATCCCAACAGAGAGAGAGAGAGAGAGAGAGAGAGAGAGAGAGAGAGAGAGAGAGAGAGAGAGAGAGAGAGAGAGAGAGAGAGAGAGAGAGAGAGAGAGAGAGAGAGAGAGAGAGAGAGAGAGAGAGAGAGAGAGAGAGAGAGAGAGAGAGAGAGAGAGAGAGAGAGAGAGAGTTTTATTAAAATGAGAATGGAAGATGATGCAATACAAAGGAAATGGCTCTTTCTTATAGATTTTAGAGGTGAGCCTCCTTCACTCTCATTGGCCACTTCATTGGGGCAAGAATTCTAATCCAAGCCTTTAAAATAAACACAACTTAAATCTATTGGTGTTAAGAAAGCACAAGGGCACTCACATGATTCATGTGAGTTTTAAGTTGGGCCCTTGTAGCTTTTTTATTTGCAACTTGACTTAGGACCTCTAATGTCATTTTAGAGTTTTAAGCCCCTAGTCTCTTATTCCTAGGAATTACAACTTGCTACTTGTGCTGGGTTGGGCTTACACGTGCAAGTACCTTACTTACAATGTATTGTGGCAGGGCCCACTAGGTAAGGCTTGGTCAACAATATTTTAAGTGGTGGGACCCACTTGTTTATTATTGTGCAGGAAATACCCACAACAAATTCAAACCTTCAGAAAAATTAGAGTCTTCGGAAAATTTCAAGTCCTATAAAAAATTTGAATCTTCGAAAAAATTTAAGTCTTTGAAAAAATTTGAGTTTTCGGAAAAAGTCAAATTGTTAGAAAAATTTGAGTCTTTAGAAAAATTCTGAGTTGACAATACAAAGGGTCAAAAATATACAAAGGATCGGATTTTACTCTGGGTCAAAAAATATACAAAGGGTCGGAATAAATCCGCCTCAATCCGATCTGATCCGATCCAAGGTCGGACAGTCCTTCTTTGCCAAGCTCAACGTTGGGTCGAAAAAATTCAATCCTTTGGAAAAATTCGAGTCTTTGGAAATATTCGATCCTTTGGAAACATTTGAGTCTTTGAAAAATTTGATCCTTTGAAAAAAAATTCGAGTCTTTGGAAAAAAATTTGAGTGTTTGGAAAATGCGAGTCTTCGAAAAAATTTTGTTTGTCAAAATCTTGAACAGAGAATAAATTTTGTTTCGTTGTGAATACTGAACCGTTTGGAGCCCGGTTTAGTCCCATGGGTTTGTCTCGGCATGTAACACATGATGGAATAGAGGGTTTGAAAAATGGACTCTGTTCGACGACATTGGACCAATTCTTGGGAACGTTGGATGTGGACACCTCCCATATGAGGTTCTGACTGTTTTTTATTGAATCCGACCAATTTTTGGCTCGACGGGCCTAGAATTCGAGAACTACATTTAGGGTTTCTAGTTCGGACGCTGTGAGTATTGAATCATTTGGAGTCCAGTTTAGTGTTGTAGGTTCGTATCAGCATGCAGCATAGGACGGAACAGATGGTCTAAAAAATAAACTTCGTTCAACGACACTGAACCAGTTCTCAGAAATGCTGGAAAGTAGTCCACGAACCTGTGGAAATCTCTTGTTCGAGGTTTTGACTATTTTTTACTGAATCCGACCAATTCTTGTCTCGACAGGCCTAGAATCCCAAAACAAAAAATCAAAATTATTTTTTTGTTAACAAACCCCACCCTGCCTCACCATCTCCATCTCCAACTCATCCTTCACCCTCCCTACCTTGTCTCTTCCAGTCACGACCCACCCTGCTACTCCTTGTCTTGGCCATGCTCGCTCCTCTCTGTCGTGCTCTACAACCTACACACACACACGCTACTTCTCCCTATCTCGACGTCTTGACCAAGCTCATGTGCTCTACAGCCTGTTCACACGATTGATCCCATTGGATCCAGGTTCGCAATCTTAAAGTTATGGGAGGCTGATGACAAAACATCTATTTAAAAAAAAACGCAAAAAAGATAAAGGGATTATTCGAAAACGCCTCGACTGGAGCCAGTGCTTAGGTAATAGATGTTTTTCCTAACTTGGAAATCGTGTCAATACACAGTGTGGGAATCGACAAAGTGGATTTGGTGAAGTGCGGTGAGCGGGGAATAGTGGTGACTAATATATCAGATGTGCTGACTGATGAGACTGCTGACTTTACCCTTGCTTTGGGGGACATTTACTTTCACATACATATATGTAAGTCACAACCAAGAACATCAAGAAACAAAAGCAAACTTGAAAACTTCTAATTTCATATATAAAGATATAAATAAGCTTTAAACAGAGATCATACTTGGTATTGCAAGGTTCAAGCATTTATATACACGCCTTGAGCAAAGGTTTGGAAATGTTCTCATAAACCAAAATGATAAAAATAGCTTAATCGTGAGCCTACGATCTTACTCTTTGGACAGACCACCAAGTGAACCTTGTATAGCTTAAAAAAATCCTTGAAATCTCGTCGTAGATAATGCTCACAACTTGGATAACGGTGATCATCCGACCTTGGAAATGGATGAGTAACTGAGTTATCCATGATACTAAAGCAGCACCACATGACTCCATAGACCAAGCAAGTTTTACTAGTTCATCTTCAAGATCTACTTGACACAAGAAAATGACCATGAATTCACCAAAAATTGACAATCTCCAAACATTGGCACTAAGTAGCTCAACACTTGAGAACTTAGCCATGGATGAGTGATATAATGAGCCTCCAATAGATTCATTTCCATCAACAAAACCAGCCAAGAATGCTAGTACAACTCCAACATCAAAATGATGCTCACCAATATAGCTAGTTTTACCATATCTTGACAATTTGCACACATCCACATGAAAATGCTCAAACATGAGATAGAACAAGTAAAGTAAACTCGAACAAAACTTCATTACTGCTCCTTTGACCTTACTTGAGTCTTCAATAAGCTGCAAAAACAAATCCATAACATCTTCTTTGATGCTCTTGACTAGCTCCAAATTGCCAACTTCCTTTTTGCCTTGTTGAAGCCCTTTGAGATCAACCTCTTGATCATCAACTTAACCATCAAATTCATTAAACAAACTTTGTTTTCCATATCCATTACTTGATTTTACAACGCGATACTATCCATCCACTTGCATAAAGATATATGTTTTATGTTGTGGGGGGGGGAAGGCCCTGCACGAGGGCCTTCCGTGTTGGGAGGGCCTTGATCGAGGGCGGGAGCCCGAGGGCAGGCCCTGACCAGCACGGAAGCCGAGGGATATGGGCCTTCCCCTGCATAATGCTGGGGTGCAAGGGTGCAGGGCAAAAACAGCTCCCATCAGCGGTAGGCAGTGATCAGAGGCTAGGATCTTTGATTTTTTATGTTTTCCACAGAGGTACAGATCCATATGCAAGGCCACAACAAAGGACAGGACTATGGACAACTCTTTGGCACTAAAAGCACTCTCTCTGTCAGCGATGGACAGGCAAGGCACAAGACAACTACTATTAGCAATGAGATTTTTCACAATCCGTAACTTTGTCAACGATGATGGATAGGCAATGGACAGAGATAAAAAAGAAGATAGATGGTAATAGCTATTAAGCCAGCTGTGAAGAGTGCTAATTTTGGCAGAATCAGCTACTAATCCAGTTGTCATGGTGGATTCCACCATAATGTCTTAGTAATACAACTGGCTTTTCCAAATACAAATTGTGGTTAAAAATTGTGCCAGTGGAGGTGCCTCCAAAACATAAAGAAAACCAGAGCACATAGCATTACGATTGTTAGAAATATGTTACTCCCTTTTCAATTTGCCTTTGATATAGATGTGTCCTTAATTCACATGATGATATTGAAAGGCTTGCTAGTTCTAATGTAGTTCAGATGATATTGAACGACATGCGTCCCCTCTAAGGATGCACTAGGGCATCCTAGCCTCCAACCTCAAGAGCAAAGTCAGCCTCTAGAGAAGGATTTGGCCTCCAAGCTCCATCTCAAAGTGATTGTCAATGCTCCCTATGGTATCGACCTAGCTTACAATTTCAATTGTGTATGATTTTGTAGCTGTTAAAATTATAGGTTAAAAATATAGCTTTTATTATAGTTTCTTTAAAGTTGTGCATTCCCACATAAAACAAGAAGGAAAAAAATTATTCTTTCATACACAATGTGCATTTATCCATTTCACAAAACACAAAAAGCAATTGATTACATCTCTCTCATTTAAAAACAGAAACAAGCTTCTCTACATGCTGAAATTTGCCCAGCAAACAAACCTCTTTTTATTTTTTTACAAAAGACAAAATTCTATCTAGAATTCAAATTGCAGATGCATAATTGGGAATAGCTATAAGGTGCATTAGTTTCCACATGCCACTTTGCACTAGTCATAAGAAAATTAGCCCAAACCATATGGTCGATGCAAAGCTCTTACCGTGACCAAACATTTGGACTCATTTTCTAGGGGGTCTCTATGTGGGTCCTAAATTTTTGGTTGATCATAATTTATACGGGAGATCCCTCCTGAAATTGCAAAGTATTATCTTTAGGGCTAGTGCCACAACATTCAACAAATCAAACAATGGTTGTTGTAGTATTTTCTTGTTGTGTAAAAGGGCTACAACTGTTGAATTTTGGATCTTTTGGCTTGATCAAAGAATGCTTCTACTATTGTCGCAGATCAATTTGCCATCAGAACACAAATTGCATTATGTTATCTCTCACGTGTTTTTCTTAGTTATCTTGTTCTCTATTGGTTTTATGTGAGCCTTCTAAGTGCATAGGATTATCAATGGTCTAATGCACTTAGACATGCATAAAAACAATGTGTATATTATAATAATTCTTACCAATGTTGTTAGTTGAATGTGTAAGTATTGCTAGTGCTCAATTTCTTAAACGGTGGTGATAAGACTATATCTGAAGAATCATATGTGTATGATTGACTAATGCATGCCTTCTAATGCATATCAATCATACAAATGATATTGATAATTTCATCTTCCAACCGTATTATGATAACTCTTTATGAATGTTTTAAGTTTTCCTATGTAATCCTTAAACAATCAAAAAGTCTTTTTGGCGTTCTATTACCAATCAATACCACTTCTCTTACTTTTGCTAAACTTTGAGTTCTACGACTTAGTTTTTATCGTTTTTTATTTTTCAAATTTTATAATTCCTTATACATCACAAATGTTTTTCAAGGAAAAAGAAAAAAGAAATTGTTGTATAATCAAACTTCATTACATGTTGACATATGTTATGCTTTTCAAGATAAAACTAAAGGATTTTATCCTCTTTATCTTCAAATCATTCTCTTATGATGATTCTCATAGACTGATCGAGCTTTAGTTTTAGACTATATGGCTTCAAACAATAACAAACAAGTGGCTTTAGTACAAGCAGCTTTGGTACAAGTGTGACTAACAGATTACTTTAGACTTTAGGTTTATAAGAATAGCTACTCATTTATGCTAATATCATAGTTCCAGATGTAGGATTCATGTCGACCTGAAAAACTATTGATATTAGTGTTATATTACACATTGGTAGAGTTGTATACCCTAACTTACAACCATGTTTTTTCAGTTGACTTTTAAGTATAAGAGTATGGCAAATTTGGATTGATCACTCAAGAAATTAAAGTGCAATTGCAAATTTATTATGATCCATTTGAAGATAGGGTAAAACTATTGTTGAAGATGGTTGAAGGAGACCATTAAAGCTATAATATATAAATCTATCTATATGCCCCCAAAACATATACTTGATGAAAAGACCATTAAAAAATATAGTCAAGATTTCATAATTAGATCATGACAATATTGCATGCCAATTTATTGGACAAAATGGAATAGATGAGTGTACATAATTCAAATGTGACAACCAACTGAATGGATCAAAACTGGATGGAACTACATATTAGATGTCATGATCTTATGCATATAGTAGTCGATATTGTTAGATGTGTATGACTCCATATGCATAAAAAATGATTTTGATGGAAATCGTTTATGCAAACAAAAAATAATTAAACACATTTTTCATAATATTTATTTGGCATGAGGGAGATTCAAAGCATAAATTCTCAAGAAAATATAGTATGAAAGAATCTTCAGATCAAAATTGTTGAATAAGAGTTGTGGTGGTATTAGGAAAATCAATGACTTTAAGAGATAATAAATTAGAAAAGCAAATGATGGATTTACTGATTGAATACATGAATTATCCTCAATTTCCTTATAAATTTTTTTTAAACCACTATAGAATAATTGGAAAAGACATATGATATTTATTTTTAAACATATCATCTTGATTTCAATTTATTCAAATTTAATCACCTTTCAACAAAATTCTAGACCATCATCACAAATTACTATCCAATTGACTAGCTTCATAACATTCCAAATCCCTCTATAGTGCAAAGTACACTATCAAGCAAACTAAAAACATACCACACGTTTTTGACAACCACAATGAGATCCATGATCTATGAAAGCCAAATACTTTAGTAGTGATCTAGTGCATAATCCCATAGAAGACGTGGAAGGTTTTGAAGAAATAAAAAATTTCGTGTGATTGACAAAAGAATTAGGATATGAATATTTTGAATGGATAAAGATGAATTGTTCTTCTTGTAAGAATGTGAATGAATTGAAAATTTTTGTTGTGATTATGTAGCTACTTTAGAAGAATTTCAAAAACTATGATCAAATATCTGCTATCTTTTAACTTTTTATGAAAGAAGTTACTCTCAAGTGCACATTGATGGAAAAAAAAACCTTAAATCCTTTTTGATTGGATCTTAGTTCAGGTCATATCATTGGGTAATAGTCTTAATTTGTTAAAATAGAGATAGAAAAAAATAATGAATGTGCTTCAACTTTTTGAACAATGGTGAGCTAAAAAGGTAGGTCTCAATAACTAATAGCATTTTTCAAGTTGTCCTATTGCACTTATATACATTTTGAAAGTACTTTTTATCATTGTTAATTTTCAATGACCTACATTACAAAGAAGCTTGATATGACATTTTCTATTGCTCCAAGTTCAAGTTCTCAATGATTGCTATAAGAGTCAAAATTGTTGTTAGACATTCCAAACATGGCGAGGACCCATTGTATGTTTAAAATTTGCAAGTCAATCTCATTGTCTTTTATAGATCACATCGGTTTAATCACTTTCTTGTTGTAGTGATTATCGTTTCTTAAAGTCTTTTTCCACAAATTGTCTTTTCTCAACCATATGCTAGAATCAAGCTGATCAATGCAGAGTGTAATTGGTTGGGTAAGCTAATTTTGCCAAGGAACTTAGTCACAAAAAATAGTTGAACACTTCATGACATAAGATGCTGCTTAAGACAAAAAGAAAAGGGGGGGGGGGGGGGGGGATCTTTTGGTTGGCTGATCTATTTCCTGCCTTTTGGGTCATAAGTTTTCATAGTGACATGCATGTCTACGTGTTACCTTTTAATTTGAAATGTACGAAGATTTGGATTAGTCTATTGTTATGGTCTGAGTAATAAGTTTTTTTTTTGTCTTTTCTTGATCACATAAGTTTGTTCACTTTCTTGAGCTTGTAGTGACTATCTTTAATTAATTACTTTTCTCACAAATTTTCTTTTCTCAAACTTGCACCATCATGCTAGAATCAAACTGATCGATGTAGGTGTAATTGGTTGCATAAGCTAGTTTCCCCAAGGAACTTAGTCCAAGAACTCAAAAAGTTTTATCAACAAGTCATGACATAAAGATTTGCTTAAGACGAGAAAAATTAAAAGGTAGAAAATTGAGAAATGCAATTTCATACCAAAACTACACTAGGACCTAGACTTGTCTCACTAGGCTCTTAGAGTTCTTGGAGTTTTAGTTTTGGGGTGAAACTAGCTCATGCAACTAGTCAAATTGTACATTGGCCTTGATTCTCACCAACTCTATCCTATGGGTGCGAGAGAAAAGAGAATCAATGTAGAAAAGACTTTAAAAAGACAATCATGTCTAGGTGAAAAGATAATGAGGCTTGCTTGATAGTTCAAAAACCTAAGATGGGGCTATGCCATTGTTGGAATCTTTTGGCTGACTCATTCAACAACCATTGAAACTTGAACATGCATAATATATGACATTGAAGCTTTGTTGAAAGCTTGACCATGTATAATATATGACATTCAAGCTTTGTTGAAAGTTGGCATTTGATCTGTTTCCTACCTTTTGAATCATAATTCTTTCTATAATTATAACTTTTATATGACATACATGTCTACATGTTACCTTTTAATTTGGAATGTAAGAAGATTTGGGTCAGTCTAGTGTTACGGCCTGAGTAACTATTTTTTTTTCTCAAACTTGCATTGTCTTGCTAGAATTATCAAGATGATCAGTGTAGAGTGTAATTGGTTGGGTAAGCTAGTTTCGCCAACTTAGTCCTTGAAGAACTCAAAAAGTAGTTTTATTAACAAGTCATGACATAAAATATTGCTTAAGACAAAAAAAGTAAAAAGGTAGAAGATTGAGAAATGCAATTTCATAGCAAAACTACACTAGGATCTAGACATTTCGCACTAGGCTAGATGTTGCTTTTCAGTTTAAAACATAAGAATATTTGGGCCTCTCTAAAGGAAGGTTTCTATTAGTGACCTCATATGATGTTTGAATTTCAAAATATACTAGCTTTGACATGCATTGCATATTGCAAATATACTAGCAATCAAGCCTTTCAGATGCAATGAAACATGCATGTATGCTACTAGGCTTAAAACATATAAGACACACATTTCACCATGATAATCAGTAACAATTGAATGATTTGAGTATGTATTGTTAGAAAGTGTCAAGGCTATAACCCTTGCACAACACTCTAGGAACACAAATGGATGGGTAGCTCAATGGTAGAGCACCCAACCGGAATGGGGGAGGTCCTAGATTAACCGACCACACACACCAAGTGTTCAAACTTTTCACATGGTACCAGAGCCATGGTTTTGGGTGTGGTCTAGGTGGGCGATAACTAAAAAGGGCTATGCCTTGAGGGGGAGTGTTAGAAAGTGTGAAGGCTATAGCCCTTGCACAACACTCTAGGAACACAAATGGACGGGTAGCTCAGTGGTAGGGCACCCCACCGGAAAAACTTTTCACATGTATTAGTAGTAGTATTGTGATGTCTCGCTAATTTTAGTTAACATGGAGTTGTTTTCATAAGCCAAATTTGCAAGGTCTTTGGATTATTGATCAACTCTTACTGTTGTTGTTGATGCTACTACAACAACAACATCAAAAACTTGTGTGGCACAAGATCTAGATGCTCTTTTGGATTTCAAATCCATGTTGAACCATGAGTCGAAGTGCATGTAGTCATGGGAGTGGGTAGATTGTTGTGATTGGCCAAACATAAGATGTGACAATCACGCATGTGTTACAACTCTCTCACTAAATCATTGTGACTTGCATGGCAATATTCCATGATCGCTAGCTAACTTCTATCTCCAATCAGTTGATCTTTGAAAAAATCACTTCATAGGCTACCTCCCAGAAGAGCTAGGATATCTCCAACACCTTCACTCTATTGTAGTTTGATCATTTGTTGATAAAGGTTCATCACGATCTACTTGTAAGTTGTCTAGTTTCAAGAGAGCTAGTCTTTCAATGTTCTAAATCATAGCGATTTCACTATTCCTTCATTTGTTGAGAGGAGTGTGAGTGCTTAGTGCATTAGAACATGTTCAAATAGAAGGAGTAATCATTATACATGATGGCTAAGGGAAAGTGCTCATGCCTTTATTTTAAGAGTCAAACCCTTAAATGGTGATCTAGCATGTATTGATGATAGCATTAAAGAAGTAGAGCTTGTACAAGTAATGTTCAATGGATTGTTAGATGATCATGCTAACCTTGTGCAGAGTTTTGCCATCCAAAAGACATTGCCAAGTGTGGAGGACATGCAAGAGGTCTTGGTGGCTGAAGAACATAGGCTACAAGAAAGAGGAGGAGCCGCATCAACTCAAGGAGGAGAAGAGGCTTTGTTTTCTAAGGGCAAAGGCAAAGGTAAGGGATTCAAGACGCAAGGGAACCTGGATCAAGGTGAGGCATCTTCTTTTGGTGGTAACAAGAAGGACAAGTCTAAGCTTAAGTGTTTTTATTGTGGAATGAAAAGACACTTTGCTAATGAATGTTACAAGAAAAAGTAAGATCAAGGAGAGAAGCAAGGAAATCTTACTCTAGATCACTAGGCCGAATGGGGGAAAAATGATATGCAAAAATCATCATTTAAGCTGATTTTAATGATAATTTTGAGGGTCGTCATTTAATCCATATCATTAAAACAAATGGTTGAAATGACGATAAAAAACCATCATTTATGTACCTTGAATGACGACCAATAAAAAACCGTCATTTAATTTTTTTTATCTAAAAAAAAATGATGACCAAAAGTCTCATTAAAACCCTCTTAAATGAAGGCCAAAAACCATCAATTTAAATTGACTTAAATGACAACCATTAAAAACTGTCTTTTTTATTTTACCAGAATGGATAATAAATGACAACCAAAAACCGACATCTAGATCAGCTTAAATGATAATTATTGACTCGACTCTACAAATTGAATGCGAGATCTTTTGCTCAAGCTATGGTAAGCACGGTTGATAGTCGAAGTGATCTTTGGCATCAACGATTCGGTCATATTAGTGCTCAAAGTTTACAGATTCTCAAAAGAGGTAATCTAGTTATAGGATTGCCTGATATTTCTTTTGAAGGAAAAATTTGTGAAGGTTGCATTGTGGGAAAACAACACAGAGAGAGGTTTCCCAAAAGTGGAACAAGGAGAGCCAGTGGCATCCTAGATCTTATCCACAGTGATCTATGTGGACCTATGCACTAGATCTCTTATGGCTACTATTACTTTATCACCTTCATTGATGATTATAGCAGATGCATTTGGATTTATTTCATAAGCAAGAAATCAGATGCTTTTGCTAAGTTTAGAAAAATTCAAGGCATTAGTTGAAAAGCAAACAAGATGTTGCATCAAAACTTTGAGATCTGATGGAGGTGATGAGTATTTTTTGACAGAATTTATTGATTTCTGCAAAGATCAAGGGATCAAGAGGCAGACTACAACACCTTATTCACACAACAAAGAGTTGCAGAACGAAAGAACAGATCTATTGTTGAGATGGCCAGGGCGATGCTCAAAAGCAAGGGTCTGCCAAACACCTTTTGGGCAGAAGCTTGTAGCATAGCTACGCACATCCTGAATCGGTGTCCTACAAAATCTGTGGAAGGTAAGACACCTCATGAAGCTGTTACTGGAAAGAAAGCTAATATTTCTCATTTGAGAGTATTTGGTTGTGATGCTTATGCTCATATTCTTGATGAGAAACGAAGCAAATTGGATGCAAAATCTATCAAGTGTATTTTCCTTGGATATGATGAGAAGGCCAAGGCATACATGATGTATGACACAAATGCACAGAAGCTTGTAATTTCTAGGGATGCTACATTTGACGAGATGGGTTGAGGTGAACAATCTGAAGTAATCACTGAACCTTTTGATGAGGGAGCGAAAGTACAGATCAAGAAGGAAGTGGATTTTGATATAGAAAATCCATTGGACAAAGGCAAGCCTGATGCTGAAATTCCCACGAGAGTACCTAAATGGTACTTATCAGTCCACAGATGGTGCAAAGAAGGGAGATACTCCCGAATCTAGTGAGTAGGGAGAGCTTAGAAGATCAAGTAGAAATTGAAAACCTCCTGCAAGATTAGAGATGAATCTAGCCCTAATGGATTCTGTGCTAATGGCTCAAGAACCAAAAACTTTTGATAAAGCAAAGGAGCACGAGGAGTGGCATGAAGCTATGGAAACAGAATTGGAAGCTCTATCAAAAAATAGGACTTGGAACTTGGTTGAGCTACCTGATGGTAAGACGCCTATCACTTGCAAATGGATATACAAGATCAAATATGGAGCTGATGGTCAACTCAAAAAATACAAAGCACGGTTGGCTGCGAGAGGATTTGAACAGCAGGAAGGTATTGATTTTGAGGAAACCTTCGCACCCGTAGCTAAGATGGTAACTATACGTTCTATCATTGCTATTTATTCTTTCTATGGTTGGAAGATCCAGCAAATGGATGTTAAATCTGCTTTTCTTAATGGAGTTCTGGACAAAGAGGTGTACTTAGTACAACCTCAAGGATTTATTGAACCACAGAGAGAGCACCTTGTTTGTAAGTTCAACAAAGCTATTTATGGATTGAAGCAAGCACCACAGGCGTGGTACTCTTGCATTGATGAACACTTTAAGCGAAGGGGAATGGTAAAGAGTGATGTTGATCCTAATCTTTACATTCTAAGGCAAGATCCAGATATAGTGTTCATTGTATTGTACGTGGATGATTTGATTATCACAGAAAGTAATGAGAGCTTAATTGATGAAATCAAATCAGATCTTTCCAATGCTTTTGACATGAGCGATCTAGGATTGATGCACTATTGTCTTCACATTGAAGTATGGCAAAAGAAAAATGTGGTCTTTTTACACAAAGCAAATATGCACAAGATTTGCTTTATAAGTTCAATATGCAGGATTGTAAGCCTTTGAGTACACCTATGGATGTCAACACGAAGCTTACTGCATATGATATATCTGAGAAAGTGGATGCTTATTTGTATAGACAGCTGGTGGGTAGTTTGATTTATTTGACACACACACGACCTGATATTTCTTATGTTGTTGGTGTTGTTAGTCAATTTATGCAAGATCCTAGTCAAACACACTGGAAGTCTACTAAACGTATTCTCAGATACATTCGAGGGACATTGAATTCTGGTTTGAAGTATGATCAACTTGAAGCGCCAATATTAATAGGATATACAGATGTTGATTGGGCAGATAATATTGATGACAAAAGGTCTACTAGTGGTCATACATTCAGTTATGGTACAACTATAGTTTCATGGAGCAGCAAAAAGCAACCTACATCAGCCTTATCCTTGACGAAAGCTGAATATCAAGCACTCAACAATGCTGCACAAGAAGCGGTATGGTTACGAAGATTGCTTGTGGATTTAGGTCAACCACAGGTGGACGCGACTACTATATCTTGCGACAATCAAAGCTGCATTCACCTTGCCAAAAATCCAGTTTTACATGCTCGAACCAAGCACATCGAAATACATTATCATTTTGTTCGAGAGAAAATTCTTGATGGAGCCATTGATCTTGTTTTCTGTAAATCTAAAGATCAAGTGGCAAATGTTTTTACTAAGTCATTAGGTAGATGTAAATTTGAAAAGTTTCGTACTCTACTATGAATAGAAGAATGTAATTTTATCATTGAGGAAAAACAATGATAAACTTCATTGTTACACTTTCTAGTTACTGTTTACGATGTACTTTATTACTAGCTGTAACTAGCCGTAGGCTAGTCTAGTAGTCTACTCCTAGGTTCTCCCTCTCTATCAGGGTTAAGGGTTTATATGTACATTTTACATTCAGTATGTGTTAGTGTGATAGAGTGATATTGCATGTTCTTCTTCCGTCTCCCTACTTGGTGATTGCTTATGGTGAATGCTTGATGTTGCATTTCTGATTGTTAACATCAAGGAGATGCCGAATCACTGACATTGGATAAAATTTTTCTCAAGCACAAACAGATGTTGTGATTTTTCTGATAAATCATTCAAGTAAACTTCTAGGGTGTCGCCCATCTGCTGAGAAAAGGCAGCTTGCATAACACGTTGAAATGTGCTAGGAGCATTGCAGAGACCAAAAGACATGACTTTCCAATAGAAGGTTCCCCATTATGTGGCAAAAGCGGTTTTATGTTGACTTTCTTTAGCAATTTGGATCATATTATATCCGCTAAAGCCATCTAAGAAGGAGTATGCCTCATCTCCTGCGAGATTTTCTAGGATGGATTCTCCGAAAGGTAATTGAAAGTGATCACGTTCTGTGACGACATTAAGTTTCTTAAAAGTGACAAAGATCTAGAGTTTTCCATTTTTCTTAAGAACGATGATGATTGGGGAGACCCACTCAGTATGTTCAATTTCATAGATGAATCCTATTGATTTTGGCCTTGTAGATCGGATTGCATCGGTAGGGACGACTAGCAGTTGGTCTCGCACCCGGTTTAAGGGGAATACGATGCATAGCTACTTGGGGTGAGATGCCTTTCATGTCTTTATAGGACCAAGCAAAGACATGTCTATATTTGCACAATAGCTTTTCAAGCCGTCTGTCTCTATGTTTCAAGAGAAATTTCCATTAAGTGATATTGTCACGAAAACCATTTATCATGTAACATGAGAGTCAAGTATGCAAGTACAATAAAATATTTTTAGCCTCAAATTCCCTGACATTCAATGAGCCTTATGCAAGATCTAAGCACATACAATTCTATGACCATTTGATTGATTAACCCATGTTCATAGAATTGAAGTAACTTAGATACCATAAGGAACACACCATCATGCATAAATAGCATTCATCATTGCTAACACATGCTAATTAGTTAAGAAGACAACTATTCAATGATACAAGAAGAGATTGAAAAAAACATACCTCCAAGTGTCCAGGAACTGGGCCAACCCTCAGTTCAAGGAGTGCTCTTATTGGTACGAAGGCCTGTTTAGTTGCTAATAACGATTTGCATATGTCTCATCTTTTGAAAAACCCAAGAGGGCAAAACAATTGCTTAGAAATTGGTTTTGCCTCCAAAATATCATGTTTGCCCATTGACAAAAAGGGAAGGAGGCTCGTCGTTGGTCTGTTGCGAGAGAGGGAGGCTTGCTTTGAGACAGAAAGGGAGAGATTCGCCCCGTCGAGAGGTCACATAATTGACATTTGGGCTTGACATGTGTCCCATTTTGATAGGCTTTGAACATAGATGTTCATAGCCATAGCACAGAGTTGAAGGGCCAGAAGGGCCAAAACTTCAATTATGCCCGGTAGTGGGTCGTGAGCAGGCCTGCTACACTATATAAAGGCAGCCTTCAACGCACCTCGCCGCAGGGCGGCTCAGTGCGTGAAGGTTGCCTGCTACACATGGTAGCGGGCCTGCTCACGCTCGCTACCTAGTCCATATCGCGCCTGAGATAGAGGTGAGTGCCACTACCGCTGTCCCTTAGCGAGAGGTTTGATAGTAGGGCAATGTGGGTGGAGATGGCCAGATGATGGAATGCGCCAGGGGTTCGCCTACCAGTGACCAGGGAGATGGAATATTTTGAAGCCTTGAGGGTGCATAGGATGGGTGGAATTGCATGCTGATGGCTGCATTTTATTGAGCAAAATGGCTGGTTTCCCTCTAGCACACTCCTTGCATGCGCTACGTGTTTATCTATGCCTTAGCTATATGTTCTCTTGTTGTAGTCTGATCACCAGTGTTGGAGGCTGGGGAACGATTGTGGCTCATGTTGGCTGCGTGTAGGAGGTAGAGCACAACTACAATAGCTCGCTGGTAGTGGAGAGCTGTTATGGTAATTTGCTGAGGGTGTGCAATGGAGAGCACTTCAGATTGGAAGCTACATGGCAGTTGAAAGGTACCTTGCCATGTGGATGAGACAACATCATATGATCTGATGGGAAGTTCTCAACAGAGAGATGGTGGCCCAACCATTTTCTTGGCTATGAAGCCTCTACTTAGAATTCAATCCTATAGAAAGCAAACCAAGCTCAAAAGAGGGATTTATTGTCAGTATAGCTTCAAGCAACTCAACCCATTTCCTTGTCATTAACATTGCTACTTCTCAACTCTCTATCTTATAAAGCAAAACAAGGCTTTTCTAGGCAAAAACTATTTTCAAACATAAATAAAAAATAGAAGTAATCTCATAATTAGCACTTGGAATCAGTACCCGGATGAAACTGGTTGCTCAACTAGGGGAATCTATCAAAATAGTGCCTTATCATACTATAACCCATGTTGTAATTCCAACAAGATTATCATAAGGCAATGACAATTCCTCTCCATATGGCAAGAGCAAACTCACTTAATCAGTCTCACAACAAGAAGGATAAATCACCACTTACATCATACAAATTCAGCTCCATAATTTCTATCATCACTAGTGTTTATCAATCGAGGCTCAATGCTCACAAAATGGGTCCTCACTACCATTAAAGAGAATGGGAGTAGTCAATACACACAGAGATTGAGAGTTCTTTCCACACAAAAAAGGAGCAAGGAAAATGGAAGCACACAATACCCAAACATGATGGGAGGGTAAAGAGAGAGTTTAGAAGAGGTTAATGTGGTTGATCTCCGCCCCTTTTTATAACGGTGACTAAAAAGTCCCTTTGTATAAACACATATGAATTGTTAGAAATACTCTTTTTAATGGATAACATCATAATTTGAGATATATAAAATTTTGAATATAAAAAAAAACCAAAAATAGTACTACTATGGATACCATGGCAAAACTCCCCAAAATCTTTCAAACTGGGGTATCAATATGAATAATAAGATAGTTAATATTGGGGGATCCAATTTTCGTATTACAAAATCATATACCAATAGGGTACGTTTTGTGATACCATGTTGATACCCATTATTGATACCACCCGAGACCCTATATACCTGCTCAACACTGATACAAATGGGCCATCATGAGATTTTAGTGAGACTGGCCAAATGCAAGTTGAAATTATACCCATTTTAGGAATATTGCAATACTTAGCTTGTAAGTTAATGTTGTAAGCGCTAGCAAGAATCTAGTGCAACTTAGGGCTCAGTTCTCCTTGGACCTAATTTCTTCCTAGTTTTATTTGAGACAGGTTTTGAGTTTGTGGGGCATAGGGGTTAGAGTTTAAGGTGTAGTGGAATGGAACGAAGATGATAAGACAACTCATCATTCTGATAGTCAAAACTAAAATGCTCTAGTGATAAATCTTGTCTTCCATGATTGCACCAAACACATTAAGACATTTGAACACTTAATCAAAAAAAGATGGAATAGATTCAAATGAAATATTATTACATCAATTGATATCTTTCCCACATATGTTAATAGATCTAAACGGATTAAAGGTACAATTTAGCATAATGTATGATCTTACCCATATGTATCCATTTAATTAGGCGATGATTTAGCAAATTTTTTTTAGGTTTAAAGCAAAAAGCCAGCGAAATGACATTTTTTGGGTTATGTGGTGAATATTGATGAATCAATCAATGGAACAAGATCATAGCTAGTGAAATGTACAACCTTAGCGATAATATGTGTTTACTTCTTCTTTAGATGAGGCTGGAACATCACAGATTGGATCAGAGGCCTGGCTAAACCAGAGAATAGCATGCCCATGTACACAATGCAAATATGCATTGTGATGAGAGTGACGTATTACCATATCACATGTTCTCATGTACGGACATATTGAGAGGGAGTCATTGTTTGTACCCAAAGTTGGTTCATCAATGAGTTTACATATCTTTCACTGCATTCGATGTTTACAATAATGCTCATTGTTAGGCATTTATCTTATATGTTATTGGCAATCCTCATGTTAGATGGGAGTGGTACTTGATTTATTTTGCTTCCAACCCCGGCCTCCAACCCGTCGTGAACCATTCAATAGTTATATAGTATTTGAAAAGCAAGGTTTGTCTGGTACACCTATTAGAGCAGGTTAATGGCAATTGGTAGATTGGTTCAGGAACTAAGAATGAGAGAAATGCATGGAGAGACGTGTGAAGGATATGTGTGAACGGGTGCGTGGTGTGCTTCCAAAGAAAGAATGACATCAAGAATGGCAATGGGTCAATAGGTTGGCCCCATATTCTAAAGCGTCTATTGTGAATTGGTCACCTAGCTGCTTAGACCTTGACCACCAATGACTTAGTTAAACTGGTGCGATTGCCTATTACATCTACATCCTTTAGGGTTACGAACTTACGCTTTGTGTTTCCCTTCTGACAAAGAAGGCAAAGCTCACATCCGTTCAATTCCGGCATTCCTTATCAACGAAGGTACTTTCACTGCTATTTCTTCAAAAGCTGAGCGCAACTTCTCGCCCCAAATTGGTGTGGTTGCTTCTGAACTTGTATTCAATCATTTTCCGTTCTTATGTATGGAATCGGTTTTCTATTGTTGATCTGTGATTGTAATTTCTAGTTTCAGGGAATCTTAGTTGGATCTTTGTGACTACTTCATCGTGGATCTAACATGGCTTTCACATGTATGTAGGATCATGCTTGCTATATCGTTAGTATGATTTTAGCATGTTTCAGTAGTCTTATTTATTTCTGTTCAAGGGGCTCACGTGTGATTTGTAGACGTAGTTTTTCCAGAGCATAATCAAGTTCATGCTGGTCGGTCCTGTGTTTGACAGATGTGTTTTTGAGCAGTGCATTTCTGTAATAATCTATTTATTGGTTGGATTCAATTGTGGGCCACCGGGTCTTTGCAGCCAGCACATAAGCAGGCATGCCGAAGAACAAGGGAAAGGGAGGTAAAAACAGGAAGAGAGGTAAGAATGAGGCAGACGACGAGAAGAGGGAGTTGGTATTCAAGGAAGATGGGCAAGAGTATGCCCAAGTGTTACGTATGCTTGGAAATGGACGGTGCGAGGCATTATGCATAGACGGGACCAAGCGGCTTTGCCACATCCGTGGGAAGATGCACAAAAAAGTTTGGATAGCTGCTGGTGATATAATACTCGTAGGCTTGCGGGATTATCAGGATGATAAGGCAGATGCGATTCTGAAATATCAACCAGACGAAGCACGTCTTCTGAAAGCATATGGGGAACTTCCTGATAACCTACGGTTGAATGAGGGTATTGCTGGCGGTATGGACGAGGAAGAAGAAGGTGGTGCTGATGATTATATTGAATTTGAGGACGAGGACATTGATAGGATATAGTTGGCATTCCAACCTTGTTTATGAGGGTACGTAAAACAGTGACTATCGATGGTAGCTGCAGTACTAGGCTATTCCGAGTTTGTGAATTTGATCCTTATCTCAGTGCTTTTTACGCCAGCAAAGTGTGTAGGAGGAGCAGTACTTTATCCTAATGCTTGTGTGTGTGAACTGTTAGTAATATTGTAAGGATTGTGGCTATAAAACCTTTATTAAACACTCGTTGATAAAAAAATTACAGCTAGAGCTGATTAATAATTACAAATCCTTTCTGCTACATGCAATTGCCAAGTAGAAGATGGTTTTGAATTTCTTTAGAATCAGATGTTGATCTGAATGAGTATTCCAAGGATGTGTTTGTTGTCTTACTGTTGCTTTGGTAAGCTGAAATTAGAGAGAATTCTGTTGTTAGTTTAGTAACCAGTTTTGCTAGTTTGGAGAATAGCCCATTCACAAATGATGTGGCCTTATTAAGATCCAAATCCATGGCTTGAAAGTTGTTACTGTTATCTGTGCTGTGAAGGTAGGCTTGTGACTTTCTATGTAACGAGGCAGATTCGAAATATTTCGTGAGGTAGTTGACTCTTTGTTGGTCCATTGTTGTTACTCCAACTCAGTAGAACTTTTGCTCTTTGAAGGGGAATATGCAGAACCTTTATGAGATGTTTATAACTTTTTGAACTCAGATACACTACTCAGTTGTTTGCCTTGATTTTTTTTTTCAAGTTTGGTAACAGTGAGGAGATTACTGGATGGCTTAGGTTTTAAAGCACAATTAAGAAGTTCCATAGTCCATACTAGGAGTGTTAGGAGTTTTTAAATTTATAGTACCTTTGTAGTCAAATGTTTGCAATAGAATCAAAATTGTGATTTTATTATTTGCCTTTATTCCCAAATTGTATTCTATTTTCAAGTTCATTTTCAGTTTAGAATACTTCTCATCCCGTGCCAATTTGATAAATTTATGAATGAACAAACACCAAGCGATTCAATGGTTTTTTGCATGTTATACCAATCCAGTTTTTATTGACTAATCACATTTGTTTGGAACCAATGCTTTGTGGACCTTTTTTGAAACACCTTTTTGAAAAGGGTTTGAAATAGGAAAGAATCAACAAATCAGTCTTTGGGGTGTTTTTTGGGATTTTATTTGAGCCTTCTAGTATGGCAAAAGCAAGTGTTTAGATTGCAATGCAGATTATAAATAATCAACGATCAATCCAATATTAAAATTTAATAGCATGTGATCGTTTAAGGTTAACAATGCCTATGACTATAATCATCAATGCATGTTGCCAAAATCCAAACTCATCTCTCAAATTATACATTACTTATTAATTTCCATTATCCATAAATGTCAATAGGAAATAACAATATTTACTAGTCTGTACAACGTAAACAACTCAAAAGTAAAATCCTCATTCTTGCCCAAGCAAGTAGGGCTAGCACCTAGACGTTAATGTCTAAGATAGCCTCCTGCAAGTCATTTATGATGCAGGTTCACACTTAAGACCTTCATCATCTTTATCACTCGAACTCTCGTCTCTCCTCAAGGACTCTAAGGATTCCCCACTATTAACCTCACGCTTTGAGGCGTTTGTCTCGTCTTCCTCCCCATCTAGCTCCTCACCCTTGATTGCTCGAGAAAATGGATTTATTTCCTCTGCTTGCAACGTGCAGCGACTCGATTGGCAAGGATGGGCAAAAGTTCCAAATTTCAAGTCACAACTCACAAGAACAAGTTTGAACTGTGAACTTTCAAACTTTGTGAATTTTAACAGTGTTACAATAAATATAAAGTTGGAATTAACCTGGAGACAAAGGCCTCAGTGCGGATCATAATTTCCATGGATCGTGGTTCGAACCTCGAAACATGGTTTGAGATGAATGAATTGTTAGGAGCCTGTTCGAACCGAATTCGAACACAAAAAAGAAAAAGCTTGATTCATTGTTGATTACTAGTTTTATTATCTTATTATGAGTATTGTAATTTGTGTTGGAAGTTTTATCACTTTTGGTCCACTAATGATTCATGAAGTTGAACTTCAACATTTTTGAGAGAGAGAGAGAGAGAGAGAGAGAGAGAGAGAGAGAGAGAGAGAGAGAGAGAGAGAGAGAGAGAGAGAGAGATCTATCTACTATCATCATTCGTGTTTCTGCATAAGGTTTTACTCGTAGTTCAAATTGCTCAATGCTACCAGAGGTAACTAGACTATCAGTCTTGACTCTCAAATTTCAATGCAGAAAGGCACATGTAGATAGATCAATGCACGCTTTACGAACACAATTGTTACTAGTAGTAGTATGTAAATCACTGTAAATAGCATTCAGAACTTGTTTTTATGAGAATAGAAGACTTAGCACTAAAGGAAAGAAATTGGTTTGAACTGTTTTCTGATTCAGACTAATTAGGAATTTAGGACTAGACGAATCGGCTGATTCAAACCAAAGATGCAGGCCACGTTCTGGAACGCGATCCGGAATGCGTTCCGGAACGTGATCCGAGATTCCCATTAGGGTTTCCTGGAACGCAATTTTTTTTTGTTTTCAAACCTGCCAATATGGGGTATCATGTGAAAGGATTTCAAAAGAGCAGTTTTATTGCTTGGTTTCAGATAGTTAACCTCCAATATCTGCTGGTCACTTCAATAAGATACTGAAGCAAATTGTTTTTGTAGATACGGATTTGCAGATATAACATTGGCTAATCATTTCATTTGTATCTGCCTGCTGCTTTCATTGGTCATTTGGATTGCAACTAGTTGTGGATCCCTCCACAATGAGATAAAATTTTGCAAATTTTTTTGCGATCCGGATCGTGATCCGCTGCAACTAAGATTCAAACTAATTGATTTGAATAAGCTGGAAACTCTAGTGTATACATATCTTCCTCGTCTTGTGACCTTGGTGGTGTTGAAATATAATGCCTATTTTGCCCCTTTTGGCTTGTATACTTGTAACTTGTAAGTTGTCAGGTGGTAGGTCTGGAACCTTGGTCGTGTTGATGTCATTACCTGTAGACATTACCAAAATTTTAAATTAGAGTTTAGAAGCTGCAAGTTGGTGTGCACGTACACCAACTTGTCTAATTGTGCAATGGAAAGTCTATTCCTCGGCTTCGTATGATTAAGAGAGATATTGACTCTTTTTGCATGCACTTGTCAAGTAATCCTTTGACAATATGCGTTTGGCAAGCTCCTTTAGCCTTGAAACATCATTGCCATAATTGTCCCACTAGGAGACATGCTACAATTGTCCTTCTCAAAGTAGTGCTCGAAGTTTAGTAGCTCATGTCTGCACACATTGAAATCCATTCATGAGTGTGCAATCAACTTTTTAGGGAAAATATGCACTTAGATACAATCTTAATGTCTTTAGGTATAGCACTCATATACTGTTAGTAACTACATTTGTAATTCCTCCCTGGAGGGTGAAGAAGGCAAGCCATACCATGTAGAGGCTGCTGGAGCCACTCCCATCTGGCTCGCCACTTCCACAATACTTGTAAAAACTTAGAATCAAAAAACTAGATCGTAGAGCTTGGCCTATACTTAAATTTCAAAAGAAATCGGGGTTCATGACTCAAGTTCAAACTTTAAACTAGAGAATGCAAATCTCGTGTGCAAGTTTGAACCTCTTTTCACCAGTGCAAGAGCAACGCTGTGCCTCCAACTTGTCCATAAACTCATAAAGAAGGTCCAATGTGCAGCCTTCTCTATTGCTAAGTCGTAGGTAGTGTTTCCACAAGCCGCGGTTCATTGGTGAACGAACCTCGATATGCCAATGAATCGATTGGCTTTGATTCGGATCGCAAAGAATCAAAAAATAAACTGGTTCTTTGATTTTGAGCGATGCTTTGATTCTGACATCAACGATTCTTTGTTTTGGCTTTTCAAGTTCTGGTTTGTATTCAAATGTTGTGTGACAGATGTTTGATGATAGATCATGAATAAAGCATAAATTACAATGTTAAGTGGAAGTTGGAGCATGCAATCTAGTTTGTGAAGTTTGAAATGTGTCCATTTAACATTGTTAGGTGCACTTGTGATTCTATGAACGCTGAATTGTAATATGGTTTTAGGCTTCAACAATGATTTATGGTACCTTTGAAATCGCCTGTTCGAACCGTGTTTGAATCAGGGTTGAATCGGAAAAGAATATACCTCTCCAGGTTCGAACCGGCGAATCGGTTTTAGGGTTTCCCCCCTCCCTTAGTTTCTACCCTTCGATTATGTCAAAAAGAAGTACTTTCTTAGTGTTAATGGGTAACATGTACATTATAATTCGTGATTAATCGATAGTGAAATTTGAATCCTGACGTGCAACTCCTGAGTCTTGTTACGTAACAATACCTGTCACCTGTGATTTCGGGTTCTTGATCCATCTGTTGCTCGCGGTTTTAGCTATGATCTATCTGATATCATTTGTGACACTAGCTAGTAACTACCAACTTACATACATGAGTAGAAAGATTGATCATTGTTACTCGTTACTCAAATCATTAATGTCACACGGTACACCATACATATTACAATTTAGTATTTACAATTAAACACTCGAAAAAACCCTGAAGGCTCTCTCTCTCTCTCTCTCTCTCTCTCTCTCTCTCTCTCTCTCTCTCTCTCTCTCTCTCTCTCTCTCTCTCTCTCTCTCTCTCTAATGCCAAAAAAAAACGATTCGAACCGTTTTTTCTTCAAAAAAATATTTAAGTTTTTTTTTTCAAACCCAAAGAAATGGTTCAAACCGGGCCGATTCGAACCGGCGGTTCAAACCGTGGTTCGACACAACACTGGGCTTTAGCTTTCTACCAACAACAATGAACTTTGAAATGTATGTTTTCAATAGCAATTTAACATCTATAAGATTTTAGACACATTGTAGACATTACACGTATTACATTAGATATTTTTTAGCATTAAACATTTTGCCATTTCTTTTGGAAGGGACCCAGTTAGAACTTAAAACCCTGATTCATGGAGATTCATTCGATTTTGAAAAGGTTGAAGACTGGATTTTGAACCGGGTCGAAACACTACTTGCAGGACATTGTATAGGGCCGCAACCCTATCGCAAGAGTTTGTGCCTCATCCCTTTGAGCACGGTTGTCTCAAAACAGGTGGACTTTACCTCTCGTGAGCATTCCCACTATTTGTCCGTGGTTTAAAATTACCATTTGTCTCTGTGTGCCATGTACCTTCAAGAGGCAAACTCATGATGGTACCTTCAAGAGGCAAACTCATGATGAATCAAGACTTGAATTGTATAAGGTAGTAGTTCAACAAATAGATCATCAGAACATGAATCATGAACATAAAAGTTTGAAGGCTGTAGCACACATGATGGTGGCAGGCTTCAAGAGTTTCAAGCTAGAAGAGGACCTAAACGTGTTAAAGATCCTCTGCTTCTTGGTGACAAGTTTCACCAAGAGACGTCCTGTCTCCACCTCCTCCCGCGCTGTGCTATATTCTCCAAAAAGAGAGCTAAGCCATGAGTAGCACCTAGGGTCCAATAAATCCAAGAGTACTTTTCATTTACGAGTGTTCCCATGGCAACGTAGTTTGCCATGTTGTATGTGATAACCTATAAAGCACATTGCAGCTTAACTATCAACAGTCATCAATCCAATTGGCATCGTAACAATTCATGAGCTTTTGATCAATCTGTGTCAGTTGCTTTCCATAGGGGTTGAAGCAAGTGAGCAACAATTTGAATGGGCTTGTGACAGGAATTAAGCGCATGAATGCAAAAAAATGTATGATTGCTAGTGAAGTAGGCTGTGGAAGGCCCGATCTGGAAATTTGTTGATTGGGCCGAGTTGTGCAGCCCTCTTGATCCACCAACCATGACCCTCATATTGTCTGGTTGTGGTTGTGATAATAAGTACTATAGCACTAATGCATGGTTAATGATCATAGCGGGACCTATAAATTGGTATCAGAGCCTTGTGAAAAAGAAATAAGAAATCTAAGTCCATAAAATGTTTGGAGCATTTAGCCCTGATTCAAAAGCATAATGCCAACCGTCTTCTACACGAAGGGTCTAAGAGCTCATAGCTGGAGGTCATATTGGTAAATTGATGAAACACATGTATGTTAGCCGGTATGACAACTTTCATTTAAATGTTATTCTTCTAAATTATCAATTTCTGAAAAGTTTCCCTTTTTCTTTCGTTCATTTAGTCTCCCCATTCTTTTAGAGTTTGGCCTTTTGGAGATTAGAAATATGCATATCTTCTATTGATTGATGAACATTAAAAAGCACACCATATCTTCTGATGACTGATGCTCATTCCTAAGGTTTTTTCTTAGGGACGGGTACTGTTCCATTCATTAGGAAAGGGCGTTCCGTTCCCAAGGAACAGTTTTCAGAACGAATTTAGGAAAGGGGAATTTGTTAATACACGAACTTTCAACGGGGATCAAATGCTGATTCAGGAACGGATTTGATCAAACAGGAACTGAATGAGGTTTGCAAACGGCGATTCAGAAACAGAAATGAGGGCTGCAAATAGATTTAGGGGTTGCAAATGGCGATTCAGGATCAGGAACAAGGCTGCAAACGGACTTAGGGTTTGCAAAATGGTGAGTCAGGAGCAGGATAACTGTCAATCTAAAACAGGAATGAGGTCTGAAAACAGGAATAAGGGAAGAAAAATTAGAAAATATGTACCTAGGAACCTTTTCTAACTAGTAGAAACACATTCCTAGTAACGGTTCCGTACCATTCTTGGGAACTATGCTTCTGACCAGGGACATGGATGATGTGGAAAGAAAGATTGTGGATAAAACTCTGTTTTTTAAATACTTCCACCTCGAAAGGAGGACCACATCAGGTCTCATTATTTGTCCAGGTTATCTTGAGCTTTGTAAGATACATAGATCTTTGGTAAATCATTGAAGTCCATGTAGAGATAGGGGGATAGTGAACTTTTATGAAAAGTAGGAAAAATATGCTGATTGTTCGTGTTGGAGGCTTAGACAGAAGAATGCAATTTTCCAGATATCTGTGAATTATGAATCTGGGGAGGAGGTACCTACCTTTTCCTTGTGACTTTTATGAGTTAACTGAATCAGTTACTGCTTATTTAAAAAAAACAAGATGATGGAGGGACTCTGGAAGGTTTACCCTGATTGCAGCTGCATTGTACTATATCAAGATAGTCTAGTCACAAGAATACTTGAGGAGTTAGATAGTGATTCAATCAGGCTGCCAGTGGCATGGTTTCCATATGAGATACAGAAATCTGACGAGCATATTCTATTTCATCTATTCAGCTATATGTTCTTTTATGTCTGGTTGTAGTTCCCATTCTGCAAATATTAAAGATCCAATTGAAGTAGCACATTTGCATTTATGCAGGTTTACTGTTTGGCATGAGGGCTATATCCACAAAGTAGCTGTTGTATTTGTTTCTTTGCTTGACAAGAGAATTTAGTATTGAAGTTTACAGTTTGAATGTTAAGCTAAATCCTGAAATCTGTATTAGTATGATTTCTACTTTTTTCTTAGAACTAAAATTGCTTTGGTGTTTTAAGTCAAAATTATTTGCACCTACTAGCCCCCTTGTGCCTCAGTTTGGCTTGAAGGGAAGAGTTGAGAAGGTATTGTTGTGCGATAAAGAAGTGGCAGTTCTGGTGGCACCTCATCATGGCTGCAAAAGTATCTGCAGCTGTGGACTCACCTGCCACACATTTTCCTTGAAAGTATAACGAAATTCACATCTATTTTTTCAGTACTACATTTACATAATTTCGCTTGAATCTCTGTTGGATTATGTAATCAAATGTACCAATTTTTTAGTGTTATGAAATGTATCAAATTTCACAGATAATTGTATGTATTGTCTATTGGATTAACAACTTTTGATAGTCAAATGTACTGACTATCGTGATTAGTTGAATCCATTGTTTTGTTGAGTAAAGTAGTTGAGTGGTCAAATGTACGGGGCACTCGAGTAAAGGAAGGGACTGTGTATTAAAGTGGATATTGAAGTAATCGAAGGCATTGAGCATTTAGATGTTTTTTAAAGTTCACTGAGGGTGAGGAAAAGGTGCACTAGAGAGGGGAGAAAACCCTGCAGCATATATATCAAATAGGGTCCCGAACATGGCCCTGAAAGGAGAATTTCCAGAAACTGTATGGTCTGGGGTAAAACCATCAATCAGTGATTCCACAAGGAGAATGTCAAGTGCAAATTTGTCGACAATGAGGAAGTTTTGTCCCTACTTTTTGGTAACTTATTGTAGTTTCCTTTGGTTTTATGTAGTGCTAGGTAGTTGAAATAGAGCAAGAGTATTCCTTCTCTCACCTTGAGGCTCGTGTTACATGTGTCTAGACGTATATTTTTGATGGTTTGATCCAAAGATTTCTCATGAATTGTAGCCTTTATTAAGGTGTAAAATGTACTGTACATCTTGATGACATCACTGATTTCTCTATATAAATTTGTGAAAGTGAATATATTCTAATTTCACGAATAGATATTTATGGAGGTGTAGAATGTACTGTGCATCTTGATTCTTGAAAGTACCGAGCAATTGAATTGCTAATGCATCATGAATCCTCCTATTATTGTATCTTTGAAACAATGCATGTTGAACTTGTCATGGAAGTTACCATTTTATGAGGAGTGTTTTTGTTTTGTAAATTTGTTTTAGATTTGGAACGCATGTGGAGGCTCAGAACAAAAGATCTCTATCCCATGAGTTTATTATGGTGATTCTTGCATGGTTTATTTTTTCCAAATAATGTATTCTAATTAGTTTTTTCTTCACATGGTTCTGATTTCTTTTCCGCATGAGTGTAGTTTGATGGAGGGTGTAGCGTGAGCCTTGAAGTGTCTTTGATTTCGACGATTAATGGATGCTTGTTTACTTGTCTATTAACTTAATTTATATTGGATGGTTGTACCTTTGCCCTTAGTTTGAGATGTGTTGCTTAGGAATGATGCAAGCAATTATGCATGGTTGTGCATGAGCAGTTATTGGCCTTGCATGTGCTTATTATTGAATGTAAAACTCACATGCATATGTGGTTTAGTAGTTAAGGGTTACATCATTCTTTATTTGATGTAATATTTTCTAAAGTTATGGTATCTTATGACTAAGCCTATGCGGTTGGGTATAGGTACACTTTTTTCTTGTGACTAGTGGTGGAACAAGTAGTCTATATCCCTTCAATGGTTGTGCCCTTTTCTCAAATTAGTAATCTGGAAGATTCTTCAACGAATTTTTTTGACTAATTTAAAAATGGAGTCAAGGAGTCTGGAACGAGTATATGAGATGAATAGTAATCAGGTGAAGAGGAGTTAATGTGTTTCAAAATAATTGGCCTACTAAGAAATGATGGGAAAGAGAAATTATGAACTCTCAGAATTCTAGGGATATATGTTGTATAATTAAGAGTCAAGAATTGGGGGAAATTATTTGAAATAAACCAAAGGTCTTAAACTTTTAAATGCTTGTAATTATAGAGAAAACGCAAAATCTAGCTTGAGTATTTTGTAATTTCATGTACAAGTGTAAATCTCACATGCATGGAGCATGTTTCCATGTGTGGAGAGTAGGCATAATCATCTTAGTTCATTTATGTTGAGTTTGAATAGTCAATAGGCCTTAAACTTGAGTTTTGGGAGTTCTGTGCCAAAAATAACCCCAGTACACATGTTTGTAGGTGTTTAGGCCAACAATAGTTTGGACTTAGCTTGAGGTAGTGTAGGCCTTTGACATTTGGCATGATGATAGAGGGCTAGTGACATGTCTTTTGATGTCGTGATGTTGTCATGTGACCAATCACAAGAGAGAGATGCATCATAAATGGTCCAATCAATGTAGGAGATGACAACTCAATGGACCAATCAAATTTAGAGGTGCTATGTAAGAGTTTCAGTCAATTTACTTGCTTACTACTCTTGGATCATAAACCACTATATAGAGGAGCTCTCTTTGTACATACAATCAAATTGAGAGTTAATGCAGTTTTGGTTCACATACATATTTTGGTTTATTTTCTCTCTATCCGAGTGTGTGCATATTTTCTCTCTCTACACGAGAACAACATGCTTGGTATGTGAAGAGTTAGAGTCATTGGTCTTTGTGGAGTCCAAAGGGGTGATTGGATCTGAATTTGGTGTGGTTTGGTGTAAATTTGTTGTGTTTTGATTTTCGTTATCAAGGCAAGGCCTAATTTCCAATTGACTAGGTTTTGGGGTGATGTGATTCATATGTTTGTGATCTAGATCTTTTTAGATTTTTGATGTGTTCGAATCTAGTGTTTTGAGAGTCACAAAGTCATCATTGGAGTCCTTTCAGATGTGTGTACTTTGTGTACAAGAAAAGATTTTGGTGAAGATTGATTCTAGGATTTGTGATTGAGATCTTGTGTAGATCTTGCTAGATCTTTGATTTGTTCAAGTTTGGGCTTTTGGGAGTCACAAAATCACCTTGTTGAGTCATTTCACAAGCTTGTACTTTCTGTAAATTTTCATTTGTCTCATCATGGCATCAATAGGGGGGTACCTATTGGAGGCAAGTGAAAGGTTGAATTCCTCTAACTATTCTATTTGGAAGGTTAGTTTGGAATCTATTTTGGAGCTTCAAGACATCATGGATATTGTGCTTGGCAATGATGAGGAGTCTCAAGTGCCTTAAGAATCCATAAAGGTAAAGAAAAGAACAAGGTTGGCTGTCCATTGCATCAAATTGAATGTGTCCAATGAACTCGAGAGAAATTGGAGCATGTGTTTGGCCAAGGAGACTTGGGATACTTTGCAAACTATTTATGAGTCTAAAAGCATTTCTAGAATCTTCATTCTTAGAAACAAGATCCTTCAAAGTTTTCAAAAGAGTGATGAGAGTGCTCAAAATTATGTTTTGAGGGCAAAGACTATAATAGGGAGCTTGCATGTATTGGTGATTCATTCAAGCAAAATGAGCTTGTCCAAGTGTTGAATAATCTTAGTGATGAATTTGCTAATCTTGCTCAATCTTATGCAATCCAAGGAAAGCTACCATTTATGGAGGGTCTACAAGGAGTCTTGGTGGCCGAGGAGAGTAGGCTTGTTTTTGGCCGAGGAGAGTAGGCTTGTTTTTGGCCAAGGAGAGTAGGCTTTAAAACAAGCTTTGCTAGAATGGGGCAACTCAAGAATAAAGGTGGGGAAAATGCTTTCTTCTCTCATGACAAAGGCAAAGACAAATTGAAGGCACATTTCAAGAAGGACAAATCCAAGGAGGATGGTGATGAAGACACTTTACAACCATCAACAAGCGAGAAATCCAAAATCAAGTGCTTTTATTGTGGCAAACAGGGACGTGATCTCAAAGTGCTACAAGAAGAAGAGAGATGAAGAAAAGCAAGAAGGAAGGCAAACTTCAACAATAAAGAGGGAGATGGCTTCAAAGAGGAGTCACTCATGGCATATACGTGTACACCATCAATTTCTATGGCGGAAGGTCCTTGGTGGATTGATAGTGGGGTGAGCTCACATGTCACAAGGCAAAGAGAGTATTTCTCTTGATTTTCATCTTGTTCTAAAGTTTATTCATGTAGAATATGGTGCTAAATGTGAGGAATAGGAACCATTCCTATTTGGCTTGAATCAAGGAGAAGAGCAAAACTTCAAAATGTCTTGTATGTTTCTTCAATATCTAGAAATTTATTGAGTGTGAGTCAATTGATTGACAGTGGATGTGATGTCAAGTTTGGTTGCAATGCTTGCTTAATCATCAAGAATGGAAATGTCATTGCCAAAGGGATTAGAGATGGTAGGCTTTACAAGCTTGATCTTTGTATGAGAGCTAATCACAATTAGAGTATATTTTTCAAGAGGAGAGATTGGAGCATCCAACTTTGATCTTAATGTCAAGAATGATGTTTCCAAGTGCGGATGAATGTGCTTCTAATGTTGGTGATGTCAAGGATCTTGCAAGGCTCAAGGAGGAGTGAAGATGGTCTAGAGTATCCACACCTAGGCACATCAACTGGATCATCAAGATTCAAGGAGGAGCTATCAAGGCTTGTTTGCATAATTGAAAATATGCGAAGGGAAGGCACTATCTCATCCACCTCTAAGACTTTCATGATTATTTGATAATTGAATCAAGTTGCTTTGATGATGTGTCAAAATCTCAAAGTAGACTTGAGATATTTCCACATGACTATGATGCTTTGGTGAGATACAAAAATGTTATGATCTTTTATTCTCTATTTGGTAGCATGCTATTAGTTCATGTGTGGAATGATTATCTACTTGCTTTCGGATTAGTCAAATCATCAATTTGGTGGATGATGTTGTTTTTTTATGTTGTGAGGCAATTTGTGAACACATTATGATAATAAGTGAATCATCCTCCAAGGACACTTATATCCATAATGATGTATTTAGCCTCATTAGATCTGAGATTAGCATGGTAATCAAGGATGAAGATACAATGCAAACTTTTTGTCAGTATAGCATGCATAGTCAATCTTGATATGCCTAATTTCTCAATTTTTGACAGTACTTCCACGTTATGAAAGTTTGCTTGTGCATGATGAATGACATACCATCAGGAATGGAAATGAGTAAAATGAAAAAAATAAATTGCATTCACATTGTACATCAATTGCATTCACATTGTACTCATCATAGCAATGGGGATTGCTTTCACTTATGGAAAATCTTTAATATGCAATCAAGCACTCACAAATTTGTTAATGTATATACGACTAAGAAGGTTGTACGAGGAGATTTTCTCTCAAATTGTCAAAGAAATAAAAAATGAACAATTGTTTCTACTTATATTCATATGTGTGAAAAATGGTAAAACATATCTTCCTATGTTGACTCTGGGAGCTATGCTCACCTTATTTCTTGTAAATATTTTATTGTACATAGAGGAATGTGAATTGAGCACATATCCTTCTAGAATAGCTTGAGTTTGAGTTAGGTAGATCCATTTATGATGTCATGCAAAAAATTAGATAGCATGCATTGTCATTCAGAGTGCATGCATGCAACATGCAAATTAGTGTATATGATCTACACATGTCTAGGTAGTTTAGGGAGCTGACATGCAATCTATGCAATATCCATGCATGCAATTTTACATGTGGATCTATGATATTAGAGTTACAGTACATGGAAATCCACAGTAGGAACTCGAGCCTCATTGATGTAGGAAAATTTTGGCTTGTTTTGCCATATTGTGAATATTGAGATTTTGGTGATTTTTCTCTCTACTAGAGTTTTTGGTCTCCATTTTCTCTCTCTACCCAAGAGCTTTTTCCCATAATAAGCACTTGGAATTATTTTTGATAGGTATCTCTCATAGTGAGAACTTAGTTCTTTGAGTCTGTGGTATGCCGTTGTGCTCTTACCTTGGATTTTTCAAATAATCTATTTTTTGATCATTCTTGTGCAATCACAACACCTCATAAAGATCCTGTAGGGTGTGTGGTGAAGTTCAAAGTTCACATGGTATCAGAGCTTTGTGCTTTGTAGAAGTGAGGGTGCATACATAAGATCTTGAGTGAGCCCTATACGGACAGAGAGCCGTGTGAAACCAGACCTCTTTGAGTGCTACTTCTCAAGGAGTGGTCCAAATTTGATGTTCTATTGCTTGTTGGATATGTATTGAAGAATAGATTGTGTTGCTCGAGTTTCTAAATCAATTTCATTTGTTTTTAGAAGAGCTTTAGGCAATCAAAGAGATAGGGAGAGTACTCATTTTTTCTGATATGCCAAAGTGAGCACACATCATTTCTTTTCATCAATATTCTCAAATTTTCATTATTAATCAAGTAGAATTGGATAAAGTCGAGTTTTGTGAGGTCTTAGACATTTCATTTCACACAAAGTATTGTGTTTGAGTTGAAAGTAAATTCCTAGAGAATTTTTCAGTTCTTTGAAACTCGTGGTAGAGATAGACTTCATACTTGCATGTGCTTCATCATTTGATAGAAGCTAGATCCAAATTCAAGATAGATTGATTTTTCTATTGTGAGCTTGATTTCACATATTGTTACTAGATTTCATAGGTTGGATCAACATTATAAGTGTTAAATCCTAGGTTGAAATAGCAAGCAACATATTCAATTCCATCTTTGTCATTACTAGAATTTTTCAAAGAGAACATGTTTTCAACTGGTTCACATTTCTTGGAGCATAGTGAGAGATTAACGTCTTCCAATTATGCAATGTGGAAGATAAGAACAGAATCATTATTGATTCTACAAGATGTAATCGACATTGTGAGTGGAGCTGACGAAGAACCTACAGCTCTAATGAAGCTGCAACATTCAAGAAGAGAGCTAGAATTGCTCTTCATTTCATAAAAATGAATGTCACAAATAAAGTGTTAACGAAGATTAGTACTTGCACACCAGAGAGTAGATGAGAGTGCTTCAACTTATGTAATCAGAGTTAAAGATCTTCATCAAGAGTTAGCTGGTATTGGAGATGCTCTAAAGAACACTGAGTTTGTTCAAGTAGTCCTTAATGGACTAAGAGATGAGTATGACAATATTGTGTAGACTTATGTTGTCAGGGAGGAGCTTCCATCTTTGGAGACTCTTCAAGGAGTTCTCATTGCTAAAGAAAGCAGACAAGAGAACAAGATGCTAAGGATCAACAAACTTTTATTGAAGGACAAAGCACTCTTCACCAAGGACAAGTCAAGAGGCAAGGGCAAAGGTCAACAACACTTCAAGAAGGACAAGGCCAAAGAAGGTGGCGAGGATCAATCCTCACAAGCTGCAACATCCAGTGGCAAGAAGAAGCTGTCAATGATCAAATGTTTCTTTTGTGGCAAGAAGGGCCACTATGCATCAAACTGTTTCAAGAAGAAGAACTAGTCCAAGCAAAGTAACCTTACTAATGAGGAAGACTGTGAGGGTAATGAGAGTGAAAGGGAGGATTCTTTAATGATGTCTAGTTTTTCATCCTTTCTTTTTAAGAATGAAGAAATATGGTGGATAGATAGTGGGGCTAGTTTCCATATGTCTAGTTCTAAAAACTCTTTCACAAGTCTCATGCCATATGTAGGTGCAAAAAGATCAATCTATACTGCTAATGGTGTAGAATGTAGAATTGAAGGAATAGGGAGTATTCCACTGAATGCATCATCATCGAAATCCTTTTGTTTGCATGATGTACTTTATGTGCCTAAACTAACCAAGAACCTCATTAGTGTAGGATAGTTGTTTGATAGTGGATTGGATGTCAAATTTCATGTTGACAAGTGTGTAATCTTGAGGGAGAATGAAGTGATAGCTAGAGGATCTAGAATTGGAAAGTTGTACAAGCTAAATTCTAGGGAGAGCGCTAACATTTCTGATGTTGCTTATGAGACCAAGGTTCATCAAGAGTATTTATGGCATAAGAGATTCTAATAAGTTTAAAGACTATTGTGAGCAAGAGGGAATACAGAGAGAATTCTCTTGTTCTTATACTCCTCAGCAAAATGGATTTGCTGAAAGAAAAAATAGAACATTGTGTGAATGTGCAAAAGCCATTACGCTAGAAGCATCTCTACCTAAAGAATTTTGGGGAGAAGTAGCTGCATGTGCAAATTATCTTTGTTATAGGTTTTCTAATCTTGCTATAGAAAGAATAACACCATTTGAAATATTGTACAAGAAAAAGCCTAAGGTAGACCATCTTAGGACTTTGTGCTATGTGGATGTTCCTGTAGAGACTAGGAAAAAGGATGATCCTAGTGCCATTAAAGGTATTTTTGTTGGATATGCATCTTCTAAGAAAGCATATAAAGTTTATGTTCCCTCTGCTAACAAGAATATTGTAAGTAGAGGTGTGATCTTCCATGAAGATCAAAAGTTTAACTTGGATGAGACAAAGATCAAGGAATCTCATGCAGGATTTACAATCATTAATCTTGATGTTGTTTAAGATGTGGTGGGCCCGAGGCTTGAGGAGGAGCAACTTCAAGTACCTACACCTAAAAAATCCACAAGAGAAAGATCCAAGCCAAGAAGGCTCACATATGATGAGGGAGGAAGACAAGTGGAAGGTGAGACTTCCTATCATGCATTCTTTATATTAGATGAAGAGCCTAAAGATGTCCAAGAAGCACTTCAATCCAAGGAGTGGGTTGAAGCAATGACCCTCGATTTTGAAGCCTTGATGTCAAATATTACATGGGAGCTTGTGGAGCCACCTAGCAACATTCAGGATCAAGTACAACAATGATGGATCCATCAACAAATTCAAAGCAAGACTTTGAACACCATTGCGAGTCGAATGAGAAACTTTGCGACCAAAAGAGAAACTTTTGGAATATTCTCCTAAATTCCTTAAGAAAGTGTCTTAAATTAGGCTCCTTTTCAAAAACACCTTGCGCACGGATAAAATATGTTTGAAAAATGACCAAAAAAAGGGTGATTTTGAACATTTTCAAGATTTTTGAACTTTTAAAAAAGACATGGTTTGCAAGTCACTTTTCATAATGAAATTTAAAATAAAGTAACAAAAAATTGAAACATATTAAAATTTGCTCTATTTTCAAAAACATGCATTTCGACACAATAAACTATACACAATAATGTCTTGATTTCATGCATTTTACAAAATTAAATGGTAGTCTTTCGCAAAATGTCCAGATATTTATGCTTCTTGCACTAATACCAATATATACAAAATTTTTTACATGGGACATTCACTCTCGTAGCCATCTGTATCCTCGTGAACCACAAAGCAGACCTTGAAGATGTTGTAGAAATAACTTTGTTGAGAACAGTGGGTCTCCGCCCATTTGGCTTGTTAAGTAGTCTAAAGAATGAGCTTAAAAAAATACACCAACTATGCATTACATGTGATATTTCCAGATATCTTTCTAAACGGTCACAGCCTAGACAAGTGTAATGTTCTAGTGTTATGAGATCTCCGTGTTATCTTCAACTGCATAGAAATATAATTTCCTATTTTCCTTTGTCGCAAAAAGCTGTTGTTCACAGATTCCCACTGAATCTGTGAACACGATTCTTTTATCGTTCGTTCTTCTTTTTGTTACTTCTGTTGGTTACAGTTCTTTATGGCTTAATCTTCCTGTTAGAATGGTTTCCAGGCAGAAGTGTTTCTCAGATTACAACGTGTATTCCCAGCCTGTCAGTGGGGAGAGACGAATATGTTACTCAGCTACATGCATTTACAAGCCATGCAACCAGTCCTAGCTCAGTATAGATCAACGTTCTGAATCAGAGAGCAAATCCACAATCTATCTACCAAAATCAGGGAACAATGCAATGACAAGATTAAGCTACTCAGCAAGAAACAAGACACAAGAAAACTAGCATCCTAACAGCATTCTAGCAGCCCAAGGATCAAGAAACACCCATTTCTTGATGCTTGAAATGCCCAAGAACAATCAAGGACATGATTGTTAGAGAGTATGCAAATCAGATCCACAATCTCAGCCTCTATAGTTTACCGGCATGTTGAAACTACAAAATCAAGAAACAAGAAAGTTAATCTACATCTACATTCCACAAGCAAGAAACTGTGAGATAGATCTCACTAGCTTGACAATCTCTCTAAAACAAGATTTGAATCATGAAAAAAGATGAAGTATGGCAAAAGTTATGGTTCTCTGAATTTCACACGTATGAAATATTTCAAAAATGTCAAATTGACTCAAATACAATCTATTTGTATGAAACAATTTGCCTAGAACCTATAAATTTTGTCTAAATCACATATAGATGAGATTGGTCAAATTCTAGATGATTTTTGTGATCATTCAAGCAATAAATGACATGTACTCACGATTTGCCACAGGTCTAGGCGCCCTACCTACGACTCTTCAAAAGCTTATAACTTTTGATTGGCTTATCCAACTGTCATGATTCAAATTGCATCAGATTCTACCATTTCTAGCTTTCTAGTGGGCTAATTTGCATGAAATTTGGCTCTGAAGTGAGAGAGAACTACCAAACTGAAAACGGGCGGATTTCACACGTGCCAGCACCTGAAATTCCATACAATACCTGATCTGGACCATTCAAAGTGGTTTGAAGCTCTAAATCACCAGAAAACTGCAAACTAGCTAGAAAGTAGAATCTAGACAATTCCTAGCTTGAAATCTGATCAGATCTGCAAACTTTTTGATTAGATTTGCTTGTAAACTTTAGGTAGGCTCTGATACCATGCCGAATTCACACGTGTGGGATGCCCTACAGATGTATTTTTGATCTCGTAAGCCCAATAACACCATAAAGATCAGACTAGCATTGGTTGTCAATAGAAAAGCTGATCATACAAGCAATATTATTGTGTTACAAGCAAGATCTGTGTTTACTGAAGGATCTGAACCTGCACACAGATTCAGATTTGCATGTCTATGTGCACAAACATTGTAGTATAATCATCCAGCCTATCAGAGGATGACTGCAGGGTCTCGACACTTTGTTGTTTACAAATAAGCACTTGCCAATGGAACAATTAACTCCGTTACGAAGCAAGCCATGGTGAAACAAAGTCAGATTTGCAACGCAGCACAGTTGCTCAATTTTCAAGATCCTAAGGCTGTATCTGAATTTAAGGAAACTAATCTACTTGCAAAACCAGAACTACTCTAAATATGATTGAAAAGCATAGACAAGAAACAAGAAACAAAACTAATCTACAACATGTTAGAAGTCCAAGAATCAAGAAACTAACCAGCCTTTTTATTTTTGGACATCCCAAGAACATCAAGAACTAGAATGTTAGAGAATATGCAAGATTCATGCCACATTTCTAGCCTAATTAGTTTACTTGAATGTTGGCTCCTACATTAATCCACAAGAAAATAAGAAATCTAATCCACAACTAGGAAAGCAAGAAAACTAATCCACTCTAAATCCACAACCACACACAATATGAATGGAAGGGCATGATCATAGGGACATCACCCAAGAAAACCATCATGATCAAGGAGCTTAGTGTAGCATCAAACTCATGGAAAATCTTCTTATTAAGCATGGAGTAGATACAATGCAAAAAGCTCCTCTTCACAAAGAGGGAGTCTCTTAAATACGCAAGAGAGCTCCTTAGGTGGCCTCCTAGTGGAATTTCCACATTTCACAAATTACAAGTGGAATATTGCTCTCCACTAGAGGTCACCATCAAAAGGTGGCTCACTCTACTTTCTTTAAGAGGGGTCTACTTGCATTTATTACATTTGCTTAGAAATACTAGTTCCTACATAGTCATTCCATCTACACAGTTCTTGCATGTCTTTCCTATTTCTCGGCTCTCATCAGCTCTTAGTCTTCATTAGTCTCGTCTTCTCAGAGACCTCCTCAGTCTAAGGTGAGAGGTTCTCTTGAGTTGCTATGTCCGAGTATCTTGGAGATTCGTCAGAATCAGCCAACATTATCCCACCCCTAATGTGTTGCAGGATGCACTGCAAATCATATTGGACAATGTCGCTCTGCTTTGCATTGGAATATTCGATCGTCACTTGGAAAAGCGTAGATCCTAATTCGCTTACATGAAACCAAGTGCTTATTGTCGCCAGTCTTTATCACAAAAATTGTCTTTCACAAATTGCCACGATTGGATTAGAATGTCTTATAGCTATAGGTGGTTGACATTCTCAAAATTGGAGAGCTCCCAGCAACTTCATAACTTGCTTGCTCGAGTGCTTTTCTCATGTCTCTTTGTTTAGTCACTTGTATCTGCCATTGACGGTTTAATCTTTGGTTTCTTGGCAGATTCCATCTTTGGTTTCTTCTGGGAGGTCTGTATCCTCCTTTTGCCTCTGGGTGTTTCCGTGGTTCTTCTCTCAGTTGAAGTTCCAGTCTTGTCGATGCTCTTTTCTGATAGGTATCACAAATCTTGGTTATCAGTCTCAAGGGGATGGACTCATCATAAAAAATTGGGTGGTAGAAACAGTGTTGGATGGATGGCTTGGTAACGGTGAGGAAACATGATGAAGGCTTGGTGACAAGGTGAAGGAACTGATAGTTCTATAATTGCAGCCTTGGACCCTTGCAATGTCAAGCTTCGACCACCACTTGCTGGGTGAGGAGCTTGCTGTATTTGTAGTTTCACAGATGTCTTCATATTTCATTTTTTGCAGCTCTTTCTTTTGATCCATTACTTTTAGATCTCTTTGGACTTCATAAGAGGGGATTCAACTATCATCACTCCAGAGAGTTTCTTTTGATCAAGATCGATTTGACTCATATGTTGCTTAAGTTTTGTCCTTTCCTCCTCAGCTTCATAGATCTTTCTTTTTATTTCTTCTAGCTGCTTCGCCTGCTTTTGTAGGTCTTTTTCGGCTGAACAGCCAATAAAGGTGGTAGTTGGTCTCCACAAGACACTTGCAATGATCTATCAGCTGCTTTGGTAAGACCATCAAAAACTGGAAATTTCTCAGAAGAACAATAAACTGATGATAAACAAATAGATGGAAGGGAGGGTGGTGGTGACAATGGTAGATGGTGTGGACGATAGACATGAGAATGGGCGCAGAAGTATGGCAAGAGATTGGTTGAAGAAGGAGACTGATTTTCCAATGCTTGTGTTTCCCTTTCTGAATGATCTTTGTTGTGACTGGGGTACTTCTTTTGATCGAGTTGCTTTAGATTGCCCATCTGTCTTCTTAGCCTTGTCATTGTCGACTTTGGGTTTGTGACCTTGGTTGTCGAACTTGTTGTTGTTGTTGCTGGCAGCATAACTGCTCCAGTGGATCCAAGCAAATCCACTCTCTCCCCCCCCCCTCCAAAATCTGTTGGTGGGGATGTTGTTGCTAGTGGCTGTTCATGCTTAGGATTGGATCGACGTGTGGAACACGTAGTTGAAACTCGTTGAACATGTGACTGGACTAAAGATTGAACAAATTTTAACTAAATTTCTTTCGATCTTGCTATAGTTGACTCAAAGAATAATATGGTAATGAGGTATAGGAATCAACTCTAACTTGTCATGGATTTCTCATAGTTTTCAAAAATTTGAAACTGTTGTACATGGTAATCTGAAGATGGATAGATGAATGAAAATGTGTTCTAGAGATGCTCTACAGAAGACTCTCGTGCAGTAGCTATTCCTCATGCAAAAATCAGTCAAACAAAATAGGTGAAGAGAAACAAGAAAATAAACAAACGTTATAGATAGTGAGAAATGTATAGCACTTGTCGAACAAAACTTGCATTCATCAACATTGATAATGTACCTTGATAGTTGCAATATTTCAGTTGTTTTGTAGAGTAATGTGACTTACTCTGACATGCCCTTGTCAAAACAAGACAGGGTTGGTGACACTAAAATCTATCATCATGGATAACAGATGTTGTAAGATATAGCGTGAGATGCAAGTATCATTGAGGTACTATGTCCTGAGGACCTCGTCGAACAAGAGATTCAGAACCGAATCTCTAAGTGGATTTCCAAATCCTAGATTGTTGTGTATTGGCACATTGGAGATCTTATCAGCATGTGGAAAGACAAATAGATTTGAGGTTGTAGAAGTGGAGAAAAACTGTCAATTCCCTGTGGAGGTTGCTGTTGGTTGGACATTTTAGCAGATGATAGAATATCGGTTGTACTTTCTTTAGACAAGGACTCATTTCATATTTTCTTTTTGCATAATGGCGCTGGCATAATGGACGGTGATGTAGAAGTTTACAAGAAACTTCTCGATCGAGCAGCAGGTTTAATTGTTGGTTGCTATGGTGCTCATGTTGTTTTCATGAAGATCCTATTGTGATTCATAACTAACGTGATGGGCAGGTAGGATCTTAGTTGGTTGTTTTGGATAGTCTTTGAAACTGTGTTTTCGGATACAGTCGGGACACTCAGGATGGTACTTGGTCTTGACTGGACAATCAACCATGAAGTGGCCAGTTTCACCATAGATGAAGCATCTGGTGTGCAATGGCCCTTGTATAACTGCATAGCCATCTTGTATGGCTAGTGGGTCTGGACTTTCTAATGGATAGTCAGGATAAGACAAGGCATTTATAGATTGGGATGGGTGTTCTTCATATTTTTGAACTCTATGTGCTTGGATAGGTCAATATGAAGGACAAGCATCAACAGGATGCATGGCCCAACAGTGTGGGCACATATTGTTTTTTGTCTATAAAGTACATGGGCAGAGTTTGACTGACCAGACATACTACCTTGGATAGACTTCAGGGTAGCTTGAAACTCACTGCTGAGTTTCTCCATTTGAAGTTGGTGTTGCTTATTAAGCAACGCCAGCTGTGATTTCCAAAGCTGATCTCAGGTGTCCTCGATCGGCTTCGACTCATAGACAGGAGTACGTGGTGCTTGTCTTTCCCTAGATTCATCAATATCTGATCCCTCGTCTTCTTCCTTGATGGCATCAGACATAGCTAACTTAAGGCTCGTATATTCATCATTGGATTTAAGCTTGCATCTAATCCATCTTGGAAGGCCGACTAAGAACTAGATGATGAGCATCTATTCAGAGGGCTGTTCTTGTACTTGACTTTTGAGGTGTCTGAAACGCTCAATATAGTCTCCTACTTGTTTGTCTCTTGTCATTTCGATATTACTGAGCTTGACAAAAGGGCTTTCTATCAAGCAAAATGGCTTGAAGCGTTTGATAAAGGCCTCCTTCAAGAGTGACCAGTCACATTTATCTTCATGATCAAGGTTAAAAAATCATTCTCATGCTCGATCGATCATGGTCATCGAGAAGAGTTGAATCATGGCATTGGGTGATGTCTCGCCATATACATCACATGCATTCTCAAAGATTTGCAAAAATTTTTGAGAGTCTGAACTACCGTCAAACTTTGGTAGATCTAGTTTGGGTGTACGTCTCTCATGATGAGCATTGTGAGTAGCAGAGACTCCATTAAGGTTGGTTCTGGAATGGGATCTTTCAACACCATGAACATGGGTTTTGGCTCGCAAGGACTTGGCTCTATCATGTTCTTGTCCTTCGAATGGATTTGTGGATGGCTCATAGGGTTGGAACCGCATTCGGTAGAGTCTATGACGTCTGATTTGTTCAGCTACAGGAGATCTGATCTCGTATGGATAATCTTCTGGGATGTCAAAATTTGTATTGTCGGCCATTGAGTATTGTTGTGTGTTTTTTGTGTTGGGTATGTATTTCTGGTGTTTCTGGATTTTTTTAGAGTTTTTGGTGTTTTTGGATTTTTTAGGGTGTTGAAGGAAGTGAAGGTGGAGACTCAATATAAAAAGGGCTTTCTATTGGTACGAGTGTTGTTTTTTGAAAAAAATTTGGTATTCATGCCTTTTTTTTTTTCAGTCTTGAAGGTGTTGTGAAGATGGTGGTTCGGTCGAAATGGCAATCAGAGGTGTTGATCAAAAGTTATGGTTCGGTCGAGATTGGGTGTTAATTGCTCCGGTCGAGATTTGATCTGCTTGCTCCAGTCGAGATTTGATCTGATTGCTTCAGTTGAGTCTGATCGAATCCCTCCGGTTGAGATTTGACGTGATTGCTTCGGTTGAGATCTGATCAAATCCCTCCGGTCGAGATTTGATTGCTGCTCCGGTCGAGATTGGACCTGATCGTTTCGATTGAGATCTGATCAAATCCCTCCGGTCGAGATTGCTCTGGTCGAGATCACTTCGGCTTTGGTCGAGATCTGAGCGGCCACTTCGGTCGAGATTCTAGAGAGCAGTTCGGCTTCGGTCGAGATGTGAGCGGCCACTTCGGTCGAGATTCCAGCGAGCAGTTCGGCTCCAGTCGAGATGTGAGCGGCCACTTCGGTTGAGATTCCAGCGAGCAGTTCGGCTCCGGTCGAGATCTGAACGGCCACTTTGGTCGAGATTCCAGCAAGCAGTTTGGCTCCGGTCGAGATCCAAGCGCCACTTCGGTTGAGATCCAACTGCCTCCGGTTGAGGTGTAACATAGGGGCTCCAGTTGAGGTGTAATACAAGGCTCCGATTGCAATGAATGTTCATGGTTTCAATGGGTGCTTGCAATGCAGTTGTTGTCAGGTTGTCAGCATCGCTGGTTTAGATTTTTGTGGTTTATCTTATGATTTTGGAATGTGGAACTTGAAATTCAGCGTTCTTGGAGTTTGTTTAGTTTCATGCTGTGTTGAATGTTTGAAGAACATGTGGTAATTTGATTTGTGGATGAGTTTTGTTTGAAAACGTTTCAGATCAGAGCAGAAGAGGAGCATCCCAAGAATGCTCAGGTCAAATAGGACACTGGCTTGAAAAGGTTCTACAAGAAGACAAGCAAACAGAAAAGCACAGAGACAGTGCCTATTGGAAAAACAACAATGGCAATGGGCGCCAAATGTTTACTGAAGGATCTGAACCTGCACATAGATTCCAATTTGCATGTCTACGTGCACAAACGTTGTAGTATAATCATCCAGCCTGTCAGAGGATGACTGTAGGGTCTCGACACTTTGTTGTTTACAAATAAGCACTTGCCAATGGAACAATTAGCTCCGTTACGAAGCAAGCCATGGTGAACAAAGTCAGATTTGCAACGCAGCACAGTTGCTCAATTTTCAAGATCCTAAGGCTGTAATCGAATTTAAGGAAACTAATCTACTTGCAAAACCAGAACTACTCTAAATATGATTGAAAAGCATAGACAAGAAACAAGAAACAAAACTAAACTATAGCATGTTAGAAGTCCAAGAATCAAGAAACTAACCAGCCTTTTGATTTTTGGACATCCCAAGAACATCAAGAACTAGAATGGTAGAGAATATGCAAGATTCATGCCACATTTCTAGCCTATTTAGTTTACTTGAATGCTGGCTCCTACATTAATCCACAAGAAAACAAGAAATCTAATCCACAACTAGGAAAGCAAGAAAACTAATCCACTCTAAATCTACAACCACACATAGAATGGAAGGGCATGATCATAGGGGCATCACTCAAGAAAACCATCATGATCAAGGAGCTTAGTGTAGCATCAAACTCATAGAAAATCTTCTTATTAAGCATGGAGTATACACAATGCAAAAAGCTCCTTAGGTGGCCTCCTAGTGGAATTTCCACATTTCACAAATTACAAGTGGAATATTGCTCTCCACTAGAGGTCACCATCAAAAGGTGGCTCACTCTACTTTCTTTAAGAGGGGTCTACTTGCATTTATTACATTTGCTTAGAAATACTAGTTCCTACATGGTCATTCCATCTTCCGGGATTCACCATGAGGCTTACACAGTTCTTACATGTCTTTCCTAGCTAGTATTTCTTGGCTCTCATACTCGGCTCTCAGTCTTCATTAGTCTCGTCTTCTCAAAGACCTCCTCGGTCTAAGGTGAGAGGTGCTCTTGAGTTGCTCTGTCCGAGTATCTTGGAGATTCGTCAGAATCAGCCAACAATCTATCAACAAAACATTAAACTAAGCACAATAAATGCCTCAACTCAGCTAGAGAGAGAAAATGAAAGTACAAAACTCGAGTAGAGAGAGAGGGCACAAAGAGCTTGTCTCCAAATTTGCATTACACACAAATTTCATCATCTTCTCAATGAGAGTACATCACATATATATAGATCCATGGACTCTCCTCCTACTTTGAGTTGAATTGGAGTTATGAATCCACCTCTGAAGCTATCTAGAATTATTCAAGCCACCTCACTATGTCTAATTGTGCCACCTAGTCTTTTCATGCATTAAATGTGGCATGCAAAAATGGGAATTCCTATGGTAGCTCGAGTTTCTACTTCTACCTACCTTGAATATTTTATTCTAAGATGGGTCTTTACTAAGCCAAAAGAGCTCAATTCATCTTTGGAACCCTACTTACAACATTAGATAGATTTTTCCAATATTTTGACACATCACCCTCGTCGATGGTGTGTGAGGGTGATGAGTGTTGTTGAGAGGCTGAAGTTGAGCTTTCATCATCTGAAGCTAAATTGTCTGATGTTGTTCTATTGGGTGATTTCCTCCTAGCCTGAAGCTTCCTACGTATTCTTTGTTGCCTTGTGTCTGGAAATTGGGCCTTGGAGGTATCGGCCTGTTGAGCTTGGGAAGATGCTGCTGCTTGTGGGTCTGGTTGTGGGCTTTGTCGATTGTGGACCAGTGGAAGAATACTAGTGTTTGCCCTTTTGGGTGGGAGTCCCAATGGTGAAGTAGCCCGTGAGCGTGAACGCTTGGACTGTTTTGACCCTATCGGAATGTCCCATGCTTTGTCCACAAGTTGTTGGATTCTGGGCCCGTTCTGTACTTGCTGGAGTGTGATATCAGTCATGAGATACCCCAGGGCGGTTATTGGTTGCTTGTTCTTAAGACACTTGTGAAGGCAATTCGAGGTAAACTGTGCCCAATCATAAAGATTTTGGGCATGCAGCCGTGAATCTGCCAACATGTGGAACAGGGTAATGGGTATCCTAAGCACTTTTGTTCTTGGTCTTTGTGTGCATTCGGTCAAATATGCACATGCCGCTTGCAACTGTTGATCATTGATGGCCTCCACGCGGTACCCATCCTTATTCTTCGTCAGGGATCTATGTATTTGAAATAGGCTATCTGCTCAATCTTCAAGAGCGTCCTTGTGACAGCATTTGGTCCTCGAGGGAACCCAAAGGGTTGCAAGTTGGCCGTCGCAAAAGATATGTTATAAACATAGTTCCTGACAGGGGGAACTATGAGTCGACATGACCTTGCCATAGCATTATAATTGGCATATGCCATATGTATCAGGTACGGGCTTTGATACCCTGTAAGTACCGGCATTTGGAACTCAATTGCCTTGAAGAATGACTCTGCCTGCTAGTACCAGGTTTGCATCTTTGTAAGATCCAACTTGCACAACTGGATGTTGAGTTTATTAGCATCGGGGTCATCAGAATTGGAATTGGGTTTGACGACATGGTGAAAGAAACAATACACTAAGTGTCGAAACAGTCTATAGACAAGAATTGTGTCTTCAGCAGCTTCGACTTTTTTGCATTTCTCCGAAATGCGACATTTGCATAGTTCAAAAGTTTAAACTTGTGCAGTTCAAAAGTTTAACTGTTTTTAACACCTTCGGCTTTTTTGCATTTTTTCGAAAAATGCGAAGAGAGAGAAAGTTCTTGAAGGTCATCTACTTTCATGAGTTAAACTATTTTAGGGCACCTTTGCCTTTTTAAGGGAACCTTTGGCTTTTTCGCAAAATCTCAAAGAGAGAGAAAATGTCGAAGGTTGTCTATTTTGAACGAGGGACGTTCCCAGCCACTTCCTAGAATTTGTGAAGTGAGAGAAAACCACTTCTCCTAAAATGTGAAGTGAGAGAATTTGCGACGTCCTCGTCCGCGTCAACATTCTCTACAGGTTGACAATATACACTATGTATAGTTGTCACAAAAGCCATATACTTCCAAGTACAACGGCTTACCTAATTAGGTGACAAACATTTAATGCAGTTAATACATGGATGCAATCTATAAATAGATCATCCCAACATAGACTACTTGAGATGCTCTGTCCATGGGACAAATGATTTTGAGCCTCCCAATTACGCCGTCATTATGGTTGTAACTGCCATTGTTGTGCTTCAGTGTGATATAGCAGCAATACGCTTTTCTATATGTGTATAACATAGATGAATGCTTGAATGCACTCTATTGCTGTTTGATAACATTTGTTCACTCACTTTGATTAGAACACGGACAGCTATGACTCCTCAGTTTCTGATCAGACGATGACTGTCTTTGATGCCTGAGGAACTCACGCTATCACACTACTATTTCAATCCATTTTAGAACCGAACTTCATATTGAATCTGATTTACAATAATACCACATACACACAAATCATTTCTAATCTCTTTGGTGGACTGTACTCTTGTTTTTGTGAGTATGAACTAATATCTAAGATCCTGTTGAAAAATTAAAACACTTAAAGTTGTGATTCTATTTAGCCTAAGCTTTCTATTAGACTGTTTTTGCATCTAGCAGCTGATTGTAACGGGAGAGCTGTTCCGTAATATTTCTGCTCTCTTCTCCGTTCGCGTTCTTCCATCTCCCTTGTCCCATCAGATTGGTATCAGAACATAGCTCAAGCAAACCGAGAGATTAAGTGTGTTCTATTGTTATTATTGTTAGTATGTCTCATATAGGTAGCTCTTCGTCTTCATCATCCAGCAAAGCTAGAATCATTGACAAATTCAATGGTTCTAACTTCTACATCTAGAAGTTAGAACTATTGGATTTATCTCCTTTACTCTCCTAAATACTGTGTTAATTTGCCTCCATTCATGCTGCTGTATTTTTACTCATGTTGTTGCACAATCTGCATATTTACATGTAAAATAAGACAGATGAATAAAACGTGTCTGTCTGGATAAATACAAGTAAATTTCCATAGACAAAAAAGACGAAACTACCCTACAAATGCAGTAGGTGCCCTTATAGAAAAGCGAAGGCACCCTGTAAATCAAATCTTAAGGCATATGTCAGAGTGACGCATTTTTTGCATCTTCACCGACGTTCATTTCAGCGAAGGCTGATGTTGCGGCCTTCTCACGCTCATCCCATGCAACTGTGCAAACAGATTTGACAACGACAGTAGCCACTCACAATCTCCCACAGACAGCACATCCACTTTGTACTTTCTTCATCTGCATGCCTGTAAAAATATGTATATATATTGAATACCATCTGCGTATTCTGTAAAAACAAGCAACAAGCAATATAGCATCAGAAGCTTATCAAAGATAAACGAAGTAGATGCTTTCACGCATTGATTCTTTGTATTGTCAGTAATAGGTTTATTTCTTTTTCAGATTGGATTAGCTTTGTCAAGCACGAGATTTCGTCCGCTATTGTCTTGTGCTCACCTGCATTATTGACCTGTATATTTCGCTATATTCAATCTGATTACAGCTCTATTTGTTCTGTGTTTAGATTTGTGTCAATATTGTTATGCTTTTCTACATTCTGTCTGACTCTCTTATTGCTTAATCTGGTAGTCTGTTCTTTGCAAATTATTCGCGACTAATAATTTGTCTACCTATTTGCGACAAATTATCTTTCTAGTTTATAGACGTGGGTTCACTCCTATTTTTCTTTGCTGCAAAAAGTTGTAGACATGTGGTAAATATTTAGATTACTAGAGCAAAATAGAGAACAATAAATACAAGACTCTACAAATAGAAGTTTGGAATATATTTGGATCTAGATAGCAACGTTACTGTCATATCCTATTTATTTGCAAAGAGGACATAACAAGATGTAGTCTCTTCTACAAACAATTTGTTGGCCTTCTTAGCCAAGGTCTTGGAACATTATGCATAACCATTAATAGATCCTTTGAGCTCTGATCATTAGTAAATGAAAACACTCCCTCTAGTTATAATTTGAACTTTTCAAAAAAACAATATGAATTGACACATTAATAAAAGATAGCTTCAGTAGCTCAATCACTCCAAGTACTAAAGCCATTAGAATGTAAACATGATACTAAATTGGCTGATATCTCGATAAAATAAATAGACTATCTAAAATACTCTATAGAAACCATGAGAGAAGATGCTCCAACTAGATACAATGTATACAGTTGGTGCTTCAACTCGATATAATGTATCGGTTGAAACACCAACTCGATGCAGTGCGTCGAGTTGGTGTGTCCACAACTCAATCTAGTGTATCAAAACACACTAATTGGATACGGCGCATCGAAATTCGGATTTTTTTTTTACCATTTTAAAAAAAGAATCCGATGCGCTATATGGCAGATCAGATTTCAAAAAAAAAATTGTAAAATTTTGTTTTGAAAAAAAAAATCCGAATTTCAATGCGTCGTATCCAATTGGTGTATTCCGATGGAAAGATATTGACATAGTGTATCAAATTTTCTGTTGAATTCTTTTAGAGTGACCTTAAATTAGAAATGTTGAAAGATGTTTTGATACAGAGTATCAAAAATTCGGTTACACCTGTCATTATATGAGAAGTATTTTTTAATTTGATTTGTTTAACACAAATTTTGATACGCTCTGTATCGAATTTATGGTTAAAGCAATCGCTTTCACAGTGAATTCGATACATTGTAAAAAAAATTAACGAATTCAATAAGGTCTGATTTTCTCATAACTTGTAATCTTATTTTTGATATTTTATATGGAAATCTAATATTCAAAGCAATTTTCTTTCTATTGTAGCGATTATTCATTAGGATATTCGATTTTTGCTACAAAATTTACAAATGGCTTGGAGTATTCGGATTTTTTCATATTTTTTTGCTGAATTTATAAATGCTATCCAGCTCTTTTTGTGGTTAAAAGTCTCAATAAATCACAAAATTCTTATTCTTGGATAGTTTTTTTTTTTTTAATCTTTTTTAGGTTTTCAAAAGATAGACACCAACATGATGCAAACGACAAAGCCAAAGCCTAAGTTGATTCTTAAATACTCTGAAATGCCGTGAAAGGATGAGACTACTCATCCTAGTGTACCAGCTGTGAAAACTACAGATGCTTCTCCCAATATAAACAGGCCGTCTAAATCCAAGTGCGTTTCTTACCAATAGGCACTTAGATATTCCCAAGGGAGTGGCCTTAAACTATTCATTTGCATGAAACTAGATACCAAGCTTGTCATAAAAGATGTCAAATGCTGCAAAATTGTAACATGGATAACCTTGACACTGTCATCATAACCGTCGAGGCTGTGAACAATGAGAAGTCTCCAAAGAGGCTTATGGTCTTCAATGAAAAGCTTTGTCGAAGCGATCTTTGCTACCAACTATTATTATGAAAAAAGTTGGAACCATCAACAAATATGAATACATGTGTATTTTCTTTTATACGCAAGGAGATTGTCCTTGAAAATGAGAATATCTGTCAAAAGTTGAAGGCACCAGAGGTTGAGCCGACCAAGAAATTACATGTCATACCTACAAAGAGAATGTTGCATGAGGAGGAGAAAAAGAGTTTGATCCTAAGAAGCTGAAAGTTGTCGTGGCCACTGGGCACCTAGACCTGGGTGGACACATTTGGTTTGGTCAAGAGATTGCTTGGTTGATCCAAAATCACAGTTGTATGCTTGCCAATCTCATATATATGTGATCTAGGCATTGTTTTGAGATCTTAGCCATTTTGTTTCATGCAATATCATTGTATTTGAGTCAAATTTGCTTTCTTAGAGTACTTCACACATGCTAAGAGTGTTTGATCCTAACTTTTTACTTATACTCCATCATTTGATGTGAAATAGATCTTATTTTAGAGAGATTTGTGTAGCTAGTGAGAATCAATTCACAAATAGTTGCAAGATCTTTCATAGGTTGAGATAGTACTCTATTATTGGATCCTATGGAGAGTGTGTAGCAACATTTATTGTTCTTCATTTGAGTGTTCTTCACTTCAAATGTCTTAAATGGGTTCATCCTTGTTGGAACCAAGTGAAAGATTGTCCACTTCAAACTATTCAATCTGGAAAATGAGGATGGAGTCCATCTTGATCCTTCAAGATGTGATGGACATAGTTCTTGGCCTTGAAGAAGAACCACAAGTTCTTCAAGAGGTTCAAAAATGCAAAAAGAGAGCTAGGATGGCTCTCCACTACATTAAGATGAATGTCTATAATGAGATATTGAGGGAGTTAGGTACTTGTGCAATAGCCAAAGAAGCTTGAGATTGTCTCAAGACTATCCATGAGGCTAAGAATACCTCTAGGCTTCTCAGTCTTAGGAATCAAATCTTTCAAAGTAGCCAAAAGAGTGATGAGAGTGCATCTAGTTATGTTTTGAGGGTAAAAGATATTCATAGAGAACTTGCTTCTCTCCAAAGTGTGCTAATTTCGAAAGAATCAAGACACGAGTGCAAGCTATTGAGGATGGACAAGCTTTCTCTCACTCATAATGATGGCAAAGCTCTCTTTGCCAAGGATAAGCACAAAGGGAGGAGCAAGAACCAACATCAACAATCCTCAAGCAAGGACAAAGTCAAATCCAAAGACAAAGATGAGGAGGAAGATGATTCCTCTAATTCTTCATCATCCAAGCTCAAGAAGAAGAAGATAAAGTGCTTTTATTGTGGCAAAAAAGGTCATTATGCCACCAATTGCTTCAAGAAGAAGAATCAACTCAAGCAAGCCAACATTACCAATGAGAAGGAAGACACTATTGCAAGTGATGGAGAGGGATCTCTTATGGTCTCTAGTTTCTCATCTACTCCTTTCAAGAAGGACGGCCTATGGTATATTGATAGTGGAGCCCCTTCACATATGTGTAGCTCCAAGGACTCTTTCTCTTATATTGCACCTTATGATGGAGTCAAGAAATCAATATACACTGCAAATGATTTTGAATGTCCTATTGAAGGCATAGGGAACATTCCCTTGAAGCTTGCATCCTCTAAAGTTCTTTCTCTCTCTTAAGTTCTTTATGTACCTAAGCTTACCAAGAATCTTAGTAGTGTTGGCCAATTGCTTGATAATGGCCTTGATGTAAAATTCAATGTTGATACTTGCACTATCAAGAAGAATGATGAGATACTTGCATTAGGATCTAGATTTGGTGGCATCTATAAACTAGATCCAAATGAGTATGTGAATGCTTGTAATGTTGCTCTTGTGAACAAGCTCTCTATGGAGGAATTATGGCTTAGGAGGTTGGGACATCCCAACTATAAATCCATGCTCTCTATGATCAAAGAAGCCAAAGCTATTGTCTTGCCAAAGTCACTCTCCAAGAAGATCAAGCCTTGAAAGATGGTGACAATAAGGATTCTTATTTCTCTTGCTTGTTTTTACAAGTGGAAGGTGTTACAATTAGATGTATCCAATGCTTTTCTAAATGGTTATCTTGAGGAGGAGATCTATATGGAAAAACCTCAAGGATTCATCAAGGATGAGTCCAAAGTGTGCTTTCTCTTCAAAAGTCTTTATGGACTCAAGAAAGCACCAAGATCATGGTATTCAAGACTTAATTCTTTTCTTATCTCACTAGAATTTACTCTTAGTGACTATGATCCTTCCACGTATCAAAAGTTTGTTGATAGCAATATTGTCATTCTTCTAATTTATGTTGATGACATTGTTCTTTGTGGAAGTTGTATCAAGCTAGTTGATGAAACTAAGCTAGCACTTGGATGTGAGTTTAAAATGCAAGATCTAGGAGAGATACATTACATCCTAGGCCTAGAAATTGATTTTTATGAAAATCATGTCTTTATATGTCAATCTAGATATGCTCACTCTATGTTGAAAAAATTCCATATGGAAAATTCTAAGAGCATAGATACTCCTACTCTCCTCACTAATAAGCACACTTTGAAGTTTTTCAATACTAGGAAGTGAATTTTGAGTAGCAAAGGTTTGAACAATATTGGAATAATCATCTCCTAATCCATTCAAAATGATTTGAATTAATTCATCATCTTTGATTTTATCATCTATAGAAGACGACAACTTATTTCTAAAGACATAATTTTGGGCACTTTCACTACTTCCTTTCATGCTTTGAAGGATTTGATTCCTAAGCATGAGTATCCTTGAAGTGTTCTTGGATCCGTAAATGGCTTTTAATGAATCCCATGCCTCTTTGGATGTGGTACAAGATGAAATTTCTTTCAAAAATTCATTACTTACATTCATATCTATGCAGTGTAATGCAACTCTACATCTCTTTTTGTACTTAGCCAATTCAACTCCTCCTTGAGGTTCTACTTCCACCTCAAGTACTATGTCATAAAGATCATGAAGTACAAGCAAAGACTCCATTCGAACTATCCAAGTAGCATAATTAGTGGATGTAAGTCTTTCACTAGCTTCAAGCAAAAAACCACCCATTGATGCCATTTTTTAATGTGAAAAAGCACTAGAGACTCTTATGGTTTCTCTAAGAGATCTGAACCTAAAGTCTTCTAGCAATTTAGAAAGCTTATAGACTCAATCCTATCACTCATGAACCAATCTAGAATGATGGAAATTTAGATTCTAGTCTCAAACTTGCAAAATCACTCCTTAATCTATGATTTTTAGCAATTTCTCTCTTCAACCTCAACATACACTCAAAAAATTAGAGAAGATTAGTTAGTGCACCTAATTCAAGACTCGATTTTAATTTTTTGGCTAATCTAATCCAAAAACTAATCAAGGGATTAGATTCACTATAGAAAATGCTTGATTATGCACCCAAAATCACTCAAATTGGGTATGTGAGTCAAATTCTACAAATTTTTGAAATTTCTCAGTCAAAATCGGAGCTATACGGCCTCCCATGGTTCCTACAGCCCACAACAAGGTCTGGACCAAAATTTTTGAGGATAGCTATCAAATCCAACTCGCTACACAAAATTTGACTAGTTTCCAAAAAACTGCTAATTTTGGCTTTGATTTGGATTAACCCTATCAATCTCAACAAAACCTCTTGTACTAGGCTCTGATACCATGTGCAAAAAGTACAAAAAAGGACCAAGAGTGGATCCTCATCTGATCCTCAAGAGGGATTGGTTGTCAGATTACTTGATCTATCAATCTACTTGAGATTAAGATCAATCTAGATCAATTCTAGACACAAAATCCTAACAAGAACAATCATTAATTGAAGGTAGGTGTACTTTCTGGTTTCACACGTGTGACACACTGTCTGAGTATGGACTCCAATCTGAAAATCAAGTACACATTGATAGAACCTCAAAACAATCAAAACAAATGTAGACAAATGGAGAGAATCACTCAAAATTGCTTCCAAAACAAGATTGGTGTCTCACATTGATTATGGCCAAATAAGCCTCTATATATACACTTTTGGAGCTCGAGGTACTAATCATGCATCAGATCTCACACGTGTGAGGATGCCATTTCACTATCATGCAATTTGACACTTGGATCAAAACTTTCCATTTTGGGCATTTTTGGTCTATTTTCCTACTATATGGAGATCTTCATGGAAATCTTCTAGACGCAAAAACTCAGCCACTTCAGCTATTTCCACACGTGTGAGCTATCCTCTACACATGGTATGTGACACCTATTCAAAAGTTTTGGCTCATGCAATCATTAGATTGGTGCCATGTGTCATATCTCTAGAAAACTAGTTTTTGGCCATTTAAGCCACTAGAACTTGAATTAAATCATATGTACAACATATATGATTATGGTACATGAAAAGTACACTAGTTTCACAAGTGAGAACAGGCTCCACACATGTGTGTCTATCCTATATACAAGATTTTTGGCCTCTACCAAGCTTATTTTTGCATTTTTCACAGATCCATGGTGGATTGATAGTGGCCCAAGCACAATGACTTTTCACAAGGAGTATTTCACTTATTTATTGGCATATGGAGATGACAAGAGGGTGATCTACATGGCCAGGATGGTGAGTGTGCAATCAAAGGGATTGGCACAATTTCTATTTCTCTCTACAAATAGAAATGTTCATTTGAAGGATGTTATGTTCATTCCATCTATAACTAAGAACCTACTTAGTGTGATTCAATTGCTAAGCAAAGGTCTTAAAGTGGATTTTGAGGGAGATGCTTGCCATGATCAAAAGGAAGGATGTCTTGATTGCAAAAGGTAAAAGACAAGGGAAGTTATTCAAACTAGATGATTGTGTTATTGCTAATCAAGTTGGATGTGTGGCAAGTGAGCAAATATCCATGCAAGAGGTTTGGCATAAGAGGATGGGGCATCTCAACTTCAAAGCATTGGAGGCAATGGCTAGAAAGCAAGTTGTAATTGGTCTTCCAAGTTTCTTAACTAGCATCAATCATGTTTGTGAGCCTTGTGCATTGTCAAAGTCACATAAACTACTTATACTAGATCTACAAAGCCTTTTTAAGTTGTACATTCAGATATTCATGGAATTACTACAATTAGCAATAGTGGAGCTAAGATGTATGTAACTTTCATTGATGATTTTAGTAGATATTGTTGGGTATATCTTTTAAAGAGCAAAGTTGAAGCGTATGATGTATGTGTGAAGTTCAAGAGTGCAAGGGAGAACCAATTTTCCACAAGGTTCAAGTGCTTGAGAAGTGACAACGGTGATGAGTATATCTCAACCAAGTTCAAAGCCTTTTGTGATGAGCATGGGATCAAGAGGGAGTACAGAACTTCAAGGACACCTCAACAAAATGGAGTGGCCAAGAGGAAGAATAGGACCTTATGTGAAGATGCCAAAGCTATGAGGCTCTATATTGGATGGAAAAACACCTTTTGAGATGCTATTCAAAAGGAGGCTAAGTATCAGGTTTTTTAGAACTTTTGGATGCACTTGCTACGTCAATATAACTCTTGATGATAGGACAAAGGAGGATCCATCTTCAAGAAAAAGTATATTTGTTGGATATAGTGAGGTGATTAGAGCCCATAAGGTTTACATTCCTACTATTAATAAGGTGATTATTGGTAGAGATGTCATTTTTGATGAGAAAAACATTCCAAAAGTGTCTTCAAGTATTGATGTTGTAGACGGATCTAACAATCTTGATGTTGATGTTATGGATCCTACTCTAGGTGGTGATGATGAAGTACCTTCATGAAGTCAACATTAAAAGAAAGACAAACACCTGCAAGGCTCACATATGATGAGAAGCGTAAGCAAGTGGAAGTGACTCATTTAGCTTTTCTCACACGTTTTGGTGAATCTTTTTGTGTTGATGATGCTATGCAAGTGGAGGGATGTTTTCATGGTTTTCAAGCAACTAATGGATTTGGAAATGAGATCTTAGTCAATGACTTTTTGGAAGATCAAGAGATTGATCTCAAAGGGCTTCAACAACACAAAAGGGAAAGTGACAATTTGGAACTAGTCAAGAGCATCAAAAGAGAGTCAATTGGCAAAGATGTTATGGATATATTTTGTAGGTGTTCTAAGACTCAAGTAAGGTCAAAGGAACAACAATCAAGTGTTGTTTAAGTTTACTTTACTTGTTCTATCTCATGTTTGAGCAATTTCATGTGGATGCATGTAAATTGTCAAGATATGGTAAAACTAGCTACATTGGTTTGCATCATTTTGATGTTGTAGTTGTGTGGTTTTCTGATAGAAATGTTGCTAGGAGGCTCATTATATCACTCATTCATGATCTAGTCATCAAGTGATGATGGCATCTTGTGGCAAGATGGAGATGGAGGCTCATTCATGGAGTTTTATGGTGGAGACATATCAAGAAAGGACAAAGATAGAGGAGACAAGCAAGCAAGTGGTCATCACTCACATTTATTGTTTGGTTGTAGTTGTAGAGATTTCAGAGTTGGAAGCATGGTGGAATCATTTCATTTACATTCTATTTGGTTCTTCATGTTCTAGTTACATCTTGATGTGTAAAATTGATGTGAGAAATAGTGAAGCATCCAAGTTGGACACTATTCTCTATATCAATTATGAAAACTACTTTAGAACTTTAGAAAGGAGACCTATACTTAGAATGGAGATCATTCTAAAGTTGAATCAAAGTTCTATGGTTAAAAGTATGCTAAAACTAGTTGAAGAGGGAGTGTGAGAAATTGTCAACTAGTTTGATCTTTTGCCAAATACAGTTGAGGCCAATTGGCAATTTAGACTTAGAGATGGACATTTCAAAATTAATGTAGTCTAAATGTTTTTGGAAGTTTCTATGGAGAGAAACCAAGCTCATTAATGAGGCATGGACATGTTATAAATAAATGTACACTCATGGGAGAATATGATTCTTCTCTCTCTCATCTCATTTCATGCTTATACATGAGTTCTCTTGGGTTCATCTATCCATTGGCGCACTTGTTTCGATCTTGCTGTAGTTGACTCAAAAAATAATATGTGTCATGAGATGCAGGAATCAACTCTAATTGGACATGTACTTCTCATATTTCTCAAAAATTCTAAACTGCTATTCAAGGTAATCTGAAGATGGATAGATGAATGAAAATGTTTGTGTGAGATGCTCTACAGAAGACTCTCATGCAATAGCTTTTCCTCAAGCAAAAATCAATCACACAAAATAGGTGAAGAGAAACAAGGAAATAAACAAACGTTACAGAGAGTGAGAACTATATAGCACTTGTCAAACAAAACTGGCATTCATCAACATTGATAATGTACCTTGATAGTTGCAATATTTTAGTTGTTTGTAGAGTAATGTGACTTACTTTGACATGCCCTTGTCAAAACAAGACAGGGTTTGTTACACTAAAATCTACCATCATTGATAGCAGATGTTGTAAGATATAGCTTGAGATGTAGGTATGGTTGAGGTACTATGTCCTGAGGACCTCTCTGAACAAGAGATTCATAACCGAATCTCTATCCGGATTTTCGAATCCTAGATTTATTATGTATTGGCACATTGGAAATCTTATTAGCATGTGGAAAGACAAATAGATTTGAGGTTGTAGAAGTGGAGAAAAACTGTCAATTCCCTGTGGAGGTTGCTCTTGGTTGGACATTGTAGCAGATGACGGAATATCGGTTTCACTTTCTTTCGAAAAGGACTCATTTCATATTGACTTTTTTCATTATGGAGTTGGTGTATTGTGCGGTATTGTAGAAGTTTGCTAGAAACTTCTTGAGTGAGCAGCAGGTTGAGTGGGAGGGTGCTATAGTGCTCGTGTTGTTGTCGTAAAGATCCTATCGAGATTCATAACTGACGTGATGGGCAGGTAGGATCGTAGTTGGTTGTTTCGGACAGTCTTTGAAACTGTGTTTTCTGATACAGTCAAGACACTCAGCATGGTACTTGGTCTTGACTAAACAATCAACCATGAAGTGGCCAGTTTCACCACAGATGAAACATCTGGTGTGCAATGGCCCTTGTATAACGGCATAGCCATCTTGTATGGCTAGTGGTTCTGGACCTTTTGGTGGATATTCAAGGTAAGTCAAGGAATGTCGAGAATGTGATGGTTGTGTTTCATATTGTTGGACTGTATGTGCTTGGATAGGCGGATATGAAATACAAGCATCAACATGATGTGTAGCACGGCAGTGTGGACACCATATTGTTTTTCGTCTATAAGGTACCTGTGCAGGGTTTGACTGACCAGGCATACTGCTTTGGATAGACTTTAGGGTAGCTTGAAACTCATTGGTGAGTTTTTCCATCTGTAGTTGATGTTGCTTACTAAACAACTCCAACTGGGATTTCCAAAGCTGATCTCGAGTATCCTCGATCGGCTTCAACTCATGGATAGGAGCACATGGTGCTCGTCTTTCCCTGGATTCGTCAACATCTGATCCTTTATCTTCTTCCTTGAAGGCATCAAACATAGCTAATTTGAGGCTCATATATTCATCATTGGATTTAAGCTCGTGTCTAATCCATCTTGGAAGGACGACTAAAAAATAGATGATGAGCATTTGTTCGGAGGGTTGTTCTTGTACTTGACTTTTGAGGTGTTTGAAACGCTCGATATAGTCTCCTACACATTCATCTTTTGTCATTTTGATGTTACTCAGTTTGACAAAAGGGCTCTCGACCAAGCGAAAGGACCTTAAACTCTTGATAAAGGACTCTTTTAAAATTGACCAGTCTATCTTTTCATCACGATCAAGGTTGAAAAACCAATCACGTGCTTTAGCGATCATGGTCATCGAAAACAGTTGGACCATAGCATCGGGAGATGTTTCGCCATACACATCACATGCATTCTCAAACATTTGCAAAAATCTTTGAGGGTCCAAACTACCGTCAAACTTTGGTAGATCTAGCTCGGGTGTACGTCTTTCAGAATGAGCTTCGTGGGTAGCAGGAACTGCATTAGGGTTGGTTCTGACCTGTGAGGCCTCAACACCAGAAAAATGGGGTCGTGCGCGTGAAGACTCGGCTCTATCGGGTTCTTGTCCCTTGAATGGGTTTGTGGATGGCTCTTGGAGTTCGGCCCGCATTCGATAGAATCTATGGTGTCTGATTTGTTCAGCTACAGGGGACCCGACCTCGTATGGATAATCGTCTGGGATTTCAGGGTCTCTTTGTTGGTCCATTGAGTACTGGTATGAGCTTTTTATTGTTTATGGTTTTTTCGAGTTTTTTGGTGTTTTCAAAATTTTTTTTTTTTGCGGTCCTACAGTTTACGGTCTACGGTCTGGTGTGGTTTACGATTATGGTAGGTTGCGGATATTTGTGGGTGTTTGTGGTTAATGGTGATTTGTGGTTTGGTGCAGTCAGTTGCGGGTTTACGGTGTCCGTGTGTTGCGGTGAAGGTTGCCGATGGTAGTCGTAGGGCGAATAAGTGTGGTTGGGCACTATGGCTTAGTGGTGACTACGTTGGTGACGGTTGACTATGGTGGTGACGGTGGACGGGTGGGGTTGAATGCAGTGGTTGCGGTTGAGTGCGTTCTGTGGCGGCTGGATTTGTTTGGGACGGATGCATGTGTTCTGTGATAGATGACATGGCTAAATGCAGTGGGGCGATTGAATGTAGGCTAATGTGGTGGTTACAGTTCTTGGTTGTCAGTCTGTTTAGTGTGGTCTAGGTGGATGTTTACGGTTTGATTGTGGGTTGGTGCTGGTGAATGGTGAATGCAGGTGCTTGTTTGCTGTTGAAGGCGGCTGGTGCGGTTCTATGTTAATAGTACGGTGTAAGGGTTGGGGACGGTTAATTGTGATACTACGATTCAAGGGATGTCACTAGGGATCACTGCGATTGCTACTGCTGTAAGGTGGTGGCAATGGCTATAGTGTGGGTCAGTGCGTGTGAATGTGGCTGGTTATAATTAATAGTGTAGATGGCTTGCGGTTTCCATAGGTAGAGAACGAAGATGAGTGGATTGTGGAGTTGTGCGGTGATCTGTGGTCCGAACGGTGTCAGTCAGAATCGATTGCGAGGATGGACAAGAATGGATGACAGTGAGTTGCGTGTGTTTGCGATGGTGGACGGATCCTACGGTTTGGGATGGATGGCAACGGTTTGCGGTGGGCTATTGTACCTACAGGTTATGGTGGATGGCAGTCTGTACAATTTGTGATGGATGATGGTGATTTGCGATTGTTTACGATTTGTATGGTTACGATATATTACGATGCCTACGGGTTATGATGGATGACGGTTGTGATGTGAGGGAATGCGGTTTAACGGGATGGGGATGGTTGCGATGGTTGTGACGTGTGATTGCAAATGCAGGTGGAGGTGGTCCGTAAGGTGGGGAGAGTGCGGATTATTGCAACTAAAGTGGAAGGTGTGTTTAACGGGATGGCATGCGGTCAGTTGCGATGTGAGGAAGGTGGTTTAATGAAGAAGGAAGGTGTTTTATGCGGAGGTAGTTAGGTGAGTTGTGTGCGTTGGTTGAAGGGGGATTGCAATGTAGATGCGAGCTAGGTGTGATGGAGGTGGGCTGTCAGTGAATGTGTTGAGATGTAATCAATGGGCAACGGTGCCAAGTGTTGACAGATCCCCTGATCCAGAGGATCTGCTTACTACGATTCTTTTGATCCTTGCTTACAGCTTCTAAGGCTTGGTATTCTGCCTGTTACCAGGCTTCAGGACATTCATTATGTGTGCTCTTGATTACAATGCCAAAGCAGACAGAAGGAACATATTGTCATTGTAGTATATTTTTGTCCTGCTTGTCAAAGGACTACTCAGAGATGAACTCTCTTGAATGCACTTACATTCTTAACAAGATGCAAGCCATGAACGCTCATTCACAGATCAGAGTGCAGCCCAAATGAACATTTAGCAGATTCTACAGCTATCTACTCCTAAAAATGTACTAAATTAAAGCCTAAGCATTACTAAACTGAGCTACACTTGCATAAATTGACAAAACAAGAATCAAGAACTAATCTACAGCATGTTAGAAGTCCAAGAATCAAGAAACCAACCAGTTTATTGATTCTTGGACGTCCCAAGAACATCAAGAACTAGATTGTAAAGAGATATGCAAGAACTATACCACAAATCTGGCCTATTTAGTTTACCTGAATGTTGGTTTCTACATTAATCCACAAACAAGAAAAGAAGCTAATCCACTCTATGAAAGCAGCAAATCTAATCCACTCTACAATGCACAACCACACACAAAAGGAGGGAAGGACAACATCATAAATGCATCACTCAATAAACAAGAATGATCAAGGAGCTCCATGGAGTCACCAAACTTGTGAAGGCTCTTCTCATTTCAGCATGGATTTGATACAATTCACAAAAAGCTCCTCTTCACAAAGAGGGAGTCCCTTAAATAAGCAAGAGAGCACCTTAGGTGGCATCCTAGTGGAATTTTCACATTTCACAATTTACAAGTGGAATAATGCTCTCCATTAGAGGTCACCATCAAAAGGTGGCTCACTCTACTTTCTATAAGAAGGGTCTACTTGCATTTATTACATTTGCTTAGAAATACTAGTTCCTACATGGTCATTCCATCTTCCGGGATTCACCATGAGGCTTACACAGTTCTTACTTGTCATTACTAACTAGTATTCCTCGGCTCTCATACTCGACTTTCAGTCTTCATTAGTCTCGTCTTCTCAGAGACCTCCTCAGTTTAAGGTGAGAGGTGCTCTTGAGTTGCTCTGTCCCAGTATCTTGGGGATTCGTCAGAATCAGCCAACATCCTCTCCAATCTACCCTCACATTTTCCTCTCCAATCTACCCTCACATCACCACATCTCAAAAACAAAAATGACGTACACAAGGGAAAAAAAATACAAGGTAACTACACAAATAAAATGCAAACTACTCTCTCTCAATGGCACTGGTCCTTCATATATTTTGAACCTAGATCCCTTGGAATTTTAACTGAAACACATGCAACACTTTGCATACACTAAGAATGGATTAAAACTCAAACCAACCTGAATACACTCTTGATTAAGCTCTCAAACTTTTCACCAAGTGACCAAATCAAGTTATGGTGTGAAGAGTTACTTGCATTCTTAGAAAATACAAAGACTAGACTGCCAAGAATACCTAGAATTGAACAAACTTGATCAACATAGATCAACACACTAAGATATTGATTCAACCTGTAAAACCACATGTAAACCACACTTCTAAAGGTTTATAAACTCCGGAAAATGATAAATACAAGCTTTAGAGGTGAATGAAAGAGCACACTTAGTGAATCACAAGACTAGCTTCACTAGCTTGTCAAATCTTGGTGTTTAGATGTAGATCTAAGATCACTTCACATGAGAATGTTCCTCAACCTGTTAAGAACCTGAAAACACATTTGCATAATGGTTAAAACCTTCCAGCAAATGCTCCAATCAAATTACATAAGGACAGCTACTTACATGCTCAACAAAGTACACCAAAATTTATGCAAAATATTGTTGACAATCTGTTCACCCCTTCCTCAGCCTTCTGGAGAAATACAAAATCACTCAAAGAGTATTTGTCATCCACTTAAGGAGAAGGTTCACCCACTTAAGGAGAGTGTTCATCCACAAAGGAGAGTGTTCATCCACAAAAGTGGAGATTGTCAACAATACATTGAACAGAACATTGTTAGTATTGAATATGCACAAGCCTCACACAATCAACAAATAATTAGGTGTTATGATCTGATCCAAAATAGCTTCTTCTCAGCCTCTGATCTTCAGTAGACCTGAAATATGCTTTTGATCCACAAATTCAACTCACAAAACAAAGGTTAGTAAGATTTGATCAACAATGCAATGCATAATCATGCTAGAACTTGATCAAACATCCAAATATCACCATAAATGGAAACCTTACTAAAAATAGCAGCCAACTAGCTCTGATACCATGTGAAAAAGGTGGATCTTGAATGGATCCAAACTCCTAAAATACTTGGCTAAGATCTTTGCACAACAAGCTACAAAAGCTAGAAATGGCAAAGCATCCTAATGCTACCTTTGATACACATGAACTTGACAAAGCATTCAAGAGACAAAAGAAACTAATAATAGGTACTAATGGCAGCCAAAAATAGCAGCAAACAAGGCTCCCAACAGCAGTCTACCACTTTTGAAAACCTCTTAAAATCATACACAAAAGCTTGAAGACAATACACAAAGCAATGCTCTCAATGGAGGAAGAAACTGTGGCAATGATCTATTGATCTCTCTCAAAAATACAATAATTTTCTCCAACCATTCTCCACGAATTTCAGCCTAGTATAGGTGAGAGAGATGACTCTCTCTCCTCTCTCTAGAACTTAGGACCCAATTTTAGGGCACCAGTAGCCTAAAATAGCCAATTTTGGCCTATATGTCCAAATAACATGATTTTGGTGTCATTTTGAAGGTCCTAAAGTTTGAGACTTCTTCAACATAAAATATATACTAAAATAAAAGTATCTAGGCCTATTTCACACATGTGTAAGGTTAGATCCAAAACTATGTACAAAAATGGCCAATTTAGGCCTCAAACTAGCTTGGAAATGTTGACAATTTTCACACAATGTCGACAGGGGCTTGGTGATAAGATGGCTTGGGTCTATCACTAGATACAATTCCGATGGTAGCTAGAAATTCTAGATTCACATGTACTCAGTGTGTGGTACCTTGGTATAGGATGATGTAGAATCTAGATTTACCTCATCCCAAGTTCCGAAGGCCTAGATGACAAATTCTAGATTCAAGGCACAAGTAAAAAGATAGGGAAATAGATTCCCATTCCTTGCAAGAGGGGTTGGGCCGTTTGGATCCAAGGGGTGATTTGGATATCAATCAGAAGGTCCAAGATGTGGGCAACAACAAGAATGGTGTGGCAGGCAATTTGAGTGGTATCAAACTTGTTAGGAGGGCTAGAAGGAGTGTTGTTTGGGTTGATGATAGAGGCCATGATGATGGATGATGGAGAGAAACATGGATTGACAATTTTTGGTCTAGGGAGGCTTGAAACAAGGGATAACTAGGAGAGGGGGTGATATAGGTGGAATGGGTAATTTCTAGATTAGCAGGGTGAAACAGAGGGAAATGAAGTTGAATGCAAAGCGATTGAAAGCTGAAAAGTGCAAGTTTTCAAAGCATTTGGAGAAAGTTAAAAATTTGGCAAGAGCTTTGCTAGGAAAGTGTAAAATGAGTCAAATTGCCTATTGTCATAATGGAGAATTAGAGGCCTTATTAGACAAAGTGCATTTTCCAAGGCCCAATTCACTACCAAACATTCTTGGGAGCCTTTTATGATATTATAAGGTTCCATAGAAGTTGGCAAAGGTTCATAAGCTAATCTTGATAGCCTGTGAGGGTTCTGAAGACTTGGCGAGGGTCCAATCTTCGTAGGGGAGGAACTCTTGTACAACCTTTTTCTAAAAATATTTTTCTATAACCCAACCCTATAGGCAAGTCAGTTCGACTATTTTGACTCCATTTATGCTGCTTATGAAGGTTGGTTTGGTGTTTTAGGAGTCCTACAAGGGTTCTATAATTTCCCTCTGGTTGAACTCTCGCAAGGTCTATTGTTTTATTGTTCCTCCACAAGTAACTTTCATCGAGCTTACCAGAGGTCCATATGGGTGAGAAAAGATTATGGTGAACTCTACAAGGGTTCTTATGATGGGTTGTTGGGCATTACATCATCTGCAATGGTTTTCCTTTTATTTTGCCTTATCGGGTTCAACTTTATCTTCTGATGATGTCTTGCACCTTTTGGTTCCTTTTATTGGCTTATAAGTGTTACATTATGTTCAAATCTTGCTACATTTACCACTTGTGGAAGCTTAGAATGCTAATTTTGCACCATCCACAAGTCATTAGCCTTCTTTGTACTTACATAATTGGCTACCATTGAGTATCTAACAGAGTCCCATCCAACTATTGAAGTGTCACAGCTCCATGGTTGAGGATCTCCTTGATGTGGTACAGACCTTCACCTACAAACTTCAGTTTTCTCTTGATTGCCATGATTTTGTACATGAGGAGTAGATCTTCGGCTCAAAGATCTTTCTTGTGCAATTAACGATCATGCCATGCTTTGCAACATGCTTTTTCAAAAACGAGTGCATGCACAACTAATAGGCGCCTCTCACATAAACTAATTGTAGAGATTTGAAATCATCAGGGCACTGTGTGATGACAACTCTCAATGGTGGTATCAAAGATTCTACTGGCATTACAACATCATGACCATAAGCCAGCTGGAATGGCATTTGATCGGTGTTACCCTTGTATGTTTTCTTGAATGCCCATAGAGCAGCTTTTGACTTATGCTCCCAATTGGATATATTAGCTTCAATTGTTTTTGTGATGATGCTACACATGATCTTGTTGGAGGATTTAGCCTGTCCATTATCACAAGGATTATAGAGTGTATTGAATATATGGATCATGAAAAACTCATCTAATAAAACCTTGATGATATCATTGAAAAAGTGGCTCCCACAATCCCTGACTATCCTAATTAGAAATCCAAAGCACACGATAATATTCTCGTACAAGAATTTGGTAGTAGTCTTAGTTTGTCAATATTTTAGCCCAAGTTGTTATATGTATAATTTTATCTTTGTAATCTATTAACTTTTTGCTGTGCCATCTTTGAGAGCTTGTGAATAGTGGCTATGGTGATTGATTGATGTGATCTACATACTGCACTAGATCCTAATAGAATTTTAACACGGTATCAGAGCGGTAGGGTGTTGCAGGTATGTATAGTTCGGTGGAGCTACGAGATAGCGTCTTTCACCGAGAAAAATGGCACTGAGAGGCGTCTCGGGAGAGAGGACTCCATATGGGATATCAACAGTTCGGATGGCAAGAGACATCAAATTTCCTTCGATTGGAGCTTCGGAGAAGATCAGAATGATCGTCGTAAGGAAATTCTAGGAAGAATTCCGGAGAAACTTGCAGTTTTGGTGGTCTTGTGAAAATCATCAATGGTGGTCTCATAATTCACTGTGTGGACAGTCATTTGATGCAACGGGGCTTGAAAGGGATTTTCAAAGGTCAGTGATTGAGAGCCATATCAATTTATAGGGATCGATTGGGTGGAGAATTAAGGAATTTTGGGAAATTTTCGGTTTCAAGGGGTGTTGACGATTTTGAGCAAAAAGCGACTTGTTTGCAGTCAATACTGAATCAATTGGAGAACTGTAAATTGGATCAGAGCACTAGAGGTAGGGCGACCTCATTGGAAAAGATAACTACAAGTGGAAGCTCAAGAAAAGCTTGAGAAATGTCCAAGATATCATCCTCTTCATGACTGCTAGGGTTTATAGCAAGAAAATCTTGGATCTTTCTCTGTAGGAATTATCTTTGATATGTAAAAGCCTATATGAGGGCGCCCTGTTGATGAATGGATAATTTCAAATCATGATGGATATTCTAGAAAAACATATGTTTATTTTATTAAGTAGAAATTGGAGGCTTTCAAAATCTTTCAACAATTTAAGGAGCGTGCATAGGTGGAAACTAGTAAGAAAATTACAACATTGAGGTCCGACAATGGGGGAGAGTACATCTCTACCGAATTCAAGGAGTGTTGTCTTAACAACGACATTGAGTCTATTACTTCCTATTTGCCTCAATCGAATGGACTTGCTGAGAGATAAAATTGGCTAAGTGCATGCTTGCTCGTGTGACACTTCCGCAATTCTTCTAGATTGAAGTTGTTTCCATTGTAGCTTATATCCAGAATAAATGCCCGAATAAAGGCCTCTCAAACAAAATACCTTATGAAGTTTGAATAGGCTCCAAACCATCATTTTAAAACCTACACATTTTTGGATTTATCGCTTATGTTGCTGCACAATATCAAATCTATTTTAATTGGCTACACTACTTCAAATAAGGCTTATAAGCTGTATGATCCTATCGAATCAAAGATATTCACTAGTCGTGATATTGTCTTTATCAAAGATCAGTTTATCGTCCTCAAAGTCAAGGGCAAAGCTCACACAGTCGAACTATCGGATATTCCTAGAGTATCAAACATTACTAAATAAATAGCTGATCACTAGAGAAGAATATAAGGAGGACTTCTATTTCTACTTAAAAGACTCATAGAGTCCTATTAGTGTTTTGTTTTGAGTATTGCTATTAGCGCTTATTGGTTATTAGCGAAAGTGCATCAAACATAATTATTAGTTGCTCAAAGATAGTTTAGAGTACGTGGTTGCATCCGTTATGGTTTTGTGCCCTCATCATCTTATTTTGTACATGTTACTTATTGAATCAATCCATTTTCTTATGGCATTTAGAATATTATGTCAAAATGTACATGCAAGCATCTCCATAGTTACTAGTAGCTAATAGATCTCTCATTGCTTAGTTTGATGCTTCAATATTCTATACATCATTTTACTATGTAACTTTAGTGCTAATAATTTCAAAGTTAGCTACAATTGAACGTGACAATTGTCATGATAGCTTTGTTTGATTTATCATAGGAATAGTCATACATTAGAAGAAGGATCATTATGTTGTGTTCGATAGTCCGTCTTTCAATTTTGACTTAATCACTATCGAATCCTCTTTCGTTCTTCCAACAGACTCTACAAATTTTTCACTTATGGATTACCTCTTCTAATATTTCTCGTCTACTTTGTGATTGCCACTTTTGTTACTAACATTTCAATAAGTGAGATTCCACATCTCTCTCTCTCTCTCTCTCTCTCTCTCTCTCTCTCTCTCTCTCTCTCTCTCTCTCTCTCTCTCTCTCTCTCTCTCTCTCTCTCTCTCTCTCTCTCTCTCTCTCTCTCTCTCTCTCTCTCTCTCTCTCTCTCTCTCTCTCTCTCTCTCTACTATGAATATTAAATATTGTTCTCTTTCAGTGGTTTGCAAAGTTTTGTATTGTAGGTATTGGTTTGCAAATTCGTTTGGGTTATGCTTCCAAATCGGCTTCAATTCTCTTTAGTCTCGATGATACTCATTATCCATGTTTTTAGTATTTCATAAAAAAATGTGATAACAAGAATTGATATGTAAGTTGAAAAGTAGAGACTGTGAGGATTTTTTGAATCACTAAGATCCAAAATCATCTATTGATCGTTGGTTTAGAAAGATAACACAATTTACACCATTTGCAATGTAGAAAATCAACATCTACTTAATGAAAAGGATGCAAACTCAACAAGATCTTGATCAGACATCAAAATTTTGATAAAATGAAGTTGATCTCCATACAAAAACAATAAGTTACTGTATTGTTTGTGTGGATCCGAATATCAACAAAACAATGCATTCTACACACAACATTGCAAGGTATCATCATTAGTTAAAATTTGTTCAATCTTTAGTCCAGTTGCATGTTCAACGAGTTTCAACTACGTGTTCCACACGCCGATCCAATCCTGAGCGTGAACAGTTACCAGCAACAACATCCCCACCAGCAAATTTTTTTGGGGGGGAGAGAGTGGATCTGCTTGGATCCACTGGAGCAGTTACGCTCCCAACAACAACATCAGCAAGATTGACAGCCAAGGTCACAAGTCAAATATGAAAAAGACAAGGCTAAAGAAGACAGATGGGCAATCTGAAGAGACTCAATCAGAAGAAATATTCCAGTCATGATGAAGATCCTTCAAAAAAGAGAAACACAAGCATTGGAAAATTAGTCTCCTTCTTCAACCAACCTCTTGCCATACTTCTGCGCCCATTCTCATGTCTATCGTCCACACCATCTACTGTTGTCACCACCACCCTTCCTTCCATCTATTTGTTTATCATCAATTTACTGTTCTTTTGAGAAATTTCCAGTTTTTGATAGTCTTACCGAAGCAGCTAATAAATCATTGCAAGTGTCTTGCGGAGACCAACTACCACCTATATTGGTTGTTTAGCCGAAAAAGACCTACAAAAGCAGGCAAAGCAGCTAGAAGACATTAGAAATTAAGATACCTTCCTGTGTGAAACACTTGCAACTGTATTTGAGATGAATCTCAAATATTCCACAAGACAAGTTATCTAGATTAGACACACAAAGTGGATTTCGACACTTTGGCTAGTTTGAATCCTACTTTTGGCATGTGTGAAGTGTTTCAAAAGAAAAGACAATTGACTGTCAAAAGGCTCAAAGGGTGTTCATTACTTCAAACTCAGTCTTGATCTTCAGTTTCTTGTGTAGGATGATCAAAACAATGGATTCAGAACAAAGCAAGATTGAATCAAATCAGAATGTTGTCACTCGGATTTTGGACCTATCCCTATCCTCTATAAGAGCTTATAACTCTTGCTAGACACATCAGATTGATTTGGTTTCAATTTCTATGGAAAGTACGGATCATAACTTTCCATCAAGCTATAACACTGCTATCTTTGGATCTATAAGCAAGGAGAACAAAGGGACTGAAAATCTTTGATTTTCACACATGCGAAATTCCAGAATTCCGTACTACCACATTTCAGGTCTAAAAATTCAGTTCCAATCCAATTTGATCCAAATACACTTCAGGGTGAGAAAAAAAATGCAAAACTAATTTTTTGCTTGATTTAGCTCTCAGTTATGTTAGCATTTCCTTTGCATCTTTATGTGATGAGTCCAAGAAAGTCATTTGTGCAACAAGTGGTGTCACATGTATTCATAAAGAAAGTAGATCAAAAGGTTCTATCATGAGACTTGGTGAGGAAGATCTCAAGTCAAAAGGGAGAGATGAATGTAAAGTGTTCAAAGTAGGATGTACTTTGAATGATGCTTTTGTGAATGATAGTGAGCGTTCATTATCATTACCTATATCATTGATTAGAAATCCAGTTTTGACAAGAAAAAGTACTTCAATCATTCTTATGTTGAAGATACTATGTATTCTTTTCATGGCTTCTAACGTTCGAGATTCTTCTATTTCTTATGATGTAACTATCAAGAGGGAGTCTTGTGAAGGAAAGGGCAAAGGAAGAGTGACTCTTGGGAAGATCAAAGGCATGGATCTTACATCTCTTCATCAACTCAAAGGATGCTATGATTGTGGTGGAGTGTTCATGCATGATCAAGATGGCAAAAGGTTGGATGAAGAAGACTACATGGAGCAACTCAAGTGGCAATTTTTTCAAGGCAAGGAAGATCTCATTAATGAGCTCATTGAGGTTTGGTTTGAACTCAAATGGGCTAGTTTGATTAGGTTTGATACTCAACTTCATCTACTCTACTTCATGTTGGGTAGAATTGTAGAAATTTATCTTTTGGTTTATGATGGTGACATTGTTTTCACTAACTATAGTGAGAGGAAGTATCTTCAGAGGTTCAGATTGAAAGATATTTATAAATGCAAAGTCCTTGATGTTTTATTGGAAGATCAAGATGTTGATCTTGAATTGCTTCATCAACACCAAGAGGCAAGTAGCAATTGGAAGCTAGTCAAAAGCATCAAAGGGGAGCCACATGGGCAAAGCATTTTGGATCTGTTTTTACAAGTTTTTGAAGGTTCAAGTAAGGTTCTTGGAGCAGCAAGGAAGTGTCCTTTTACTCTACCTTACTTGTTTAATCTCATGTATGAACATTGTCATGTCAATGTGTTGGAATTGTCAAAATTCAATGAAACTAGTTCCACAGTTTTGCATCCTTTGGGTCTTGGAGATGGAATAGTTATCATTGCTGGTTTTTATGATCAAGTACATGCATTCATTCAAATCTTGAAAGATATTAAAGTGGTCAATATGTTTACTTTTGAACAAAGTTCAAGATCTAGTATCCTAGTGTTGGCAAATTGGCAAATTGTTGACAATGTAGGATCAAGAGTTGTATGCAAATCTTGTGGAGATACTTCAAGTATTTCAAGTTCAGGCTTTGCTCATTCAAATGGAGCAGAGAGCACATCATTTTGGCATTCATTCACTCAAGGACTTTCCTGGATTGGAGATCTACAAAGGCAAGGTGGTGATGGAGGTTTATTCATGGAGATACATGGTGCATTCACTGTGGGCATAGTGGAATGTGGAGGAGGCATGCAAACACTTGTTGGTTACTTTCACTTACAACTTGTTTGCTGCTGTTTTACTTTCACTTACAACTTGTTTGCTGCTCTTTCATTATGGTTTTATGCTCTTTTACATGTATCTTGTTTCTATTATTAGTTTCTTTTGTCTCTTGAATGCTTTGTCAAGTTCATGTGTATCAAAGATAGCATTAGGTTGGTTTGCCATTTCTAGCTTTTGTAGCTTGTTGTGCAAAGATCTTAGCCAAGTATTTTGGGAGTTTGGATCCATTCAAGATCCACTTTTTTCACACATTCCACCTTTTTGGATTCCTCCCTAGTTCACACAAACGATGGGTATCTGATCGAAGCCATCACCAATATAGTCATCCAATCTGCTTCCCACCTCCTCAACAACTTTCTAGTCATTGGGAATCTATGCAAGGAACTCATTCCCTCCATTCTTCTAGATCAACTTACATAATCTGACATCAAATTCTTGGCTTAGTACTATACAATTGACATTCTTTTGTAATTACTGAGCTTTGATGGGCTATTAAGTCCAACTTTGGCCTAAGGGACCCCTCATCTCTGCCCTATATGTCACTCTCCTCGAACAAAAGATTTGAGAATTTGATCGATTCTCTGTCCTTGCCATTGCCATCCCCTCTACCAGCCAATGTTTCTCTTGACACATCCTCCTCAAAGCTCAACGTCGTCGACCCTACATCTCTATAAAAAAGTCTAGACATTATCTATTTGCTAACACTTTTGTATCCTTTGTAAAACATCAACCACGGTTGTATCTTACAGAATCACAAGATGGCCATTATTATTATAAAATTTGAATTTAGAATAATGGCTGAAATAGAAAAGCAACATTATCCATTTCATCACCTATTTCAATTAATCTCTAAGAAGGATGAAGTAGGGTAGATGATGTTTTCAAATGCTAAAATATCTTATGCAGATAAAGTATTAGAGTAGTAGCTGACATGGTTGAATACCCTCACTCATGTTAGGCTAGATCTCCTTTGCCCTTCCTTAACCAAGATAAGTTAATCCTTAAAGGCTATGCCACATTGCTTGAGTGATGGGTGTTGGAGAGAGGGAGATGAACAAGAGTTGAGAAAGATGTCATAATTTCATAAACGAAAAATTTAGCTCAGAGGGGTAAGACGAACACAAACGAGAAACGAAACACGAACGAGAAACGAACTTGAATGAGAAACAAACTCAAACAAAAATTGTTCGTGCGTAGCGGAACGAGCTATGCGACTCTCTCCGAAAGCATGACTACGCCTATCAGAACGAACAGAACATTAGTGATGGAAATCACGGTCGTTCTTGATTACGTAGCCAAACATTAGTAAATGAAGCGCCAGAAGAATAATGTGTCATGAATAGCTAGACAAATTATGTGTCGCGAATGATTTGCAAAGAGCTAGACAATGCTCGTCTGATAATTAGTCACGAAACATTCGCAAAAGACAAGACTAAATGTAGTCGTCTATTACCAGAAAGAGCAACTAGAAAGATCAAACAGAATGAATAATAAGCATAGCAATATTGATGCAAATGTAAACGTAGAACAAAGAACTGTATCAGATAAAGTATATCAAGTATCCATGTCAATAATGCGGTAGAGCACAAGGCGTGCCCTATGAAGCTTATTCAGTGAGTAAATATGCAGCGTGAATGGAGGTAGATTAAAATGGGATTTAGGTGACTAGAAAAAATAAATCCAACACCCCCTCTTAATCTGGATCCGTGAATGCCTTGATCTTCAGACTAAGCAATGCACAAAATTTGTTGTGTGCATTAACACTGAGTGCTTTCGTAAATATGTATGCAACCATGTCCTGCATTCTGCAGTACGTTAAGCTTACTTCCTCGTTGAGAACCTTGCCCCTGATGTAGTGATATCTGATTTCAATATGCTTACTCCTAGAGTAAAATCTAAGGTTGGCCGATAAGGCAATAGCACTCTGATTATCACAAAATAAGATTGTAGGGCTATAGTGATTCAGATTAACATCTGACAGTAAATTTCTCAACCAAAACGCTTTCTTGATAGATTGAGAAGCAACAATGTATTATGCTTCTGTAGAAAAAAGTGCGACAGAAGTTTGCTTATGACTGTTCCATGAGATAGGACCACCGTTGAAGAAGAATGTAAATCCAGATGTGGATTTATGATTGTCTACATCTCCTCCCCAGCTTGCATCAGAATAACCACTGAGCTGATGAAGATTGTCATTGCTGACATCTCCATAGCAGATGCAATGGTCCATGATAGCTCGAATATATCTCATGACTTGTATGAGAGGCTTCCAATGGGTAATGACAGGATTAGCCATGTATTGGCTGAGTGAGCTTATAACAAAAGAGATATCAGGTCTTGTACAGACCATTACGTACATGAGAGATCGTAGTATTGATCGATAAGGGTATTCTCTCATTTGCTCCACTTCTTGCTTGGTCTGGGGACATTGGTCCTTTGATAGATGCAGGCTTGGATCCATTGGTGAGTGAGCTAACTTACAATTCATCAAATTGTGTTTGTTAAGAACATTGTGAATATATCTTTGTTGAGTGATGTAAATCAGTTGATTTGCTCTGTCTCTATAGATTTGAATTCCCAGACAGAATTGAGCTTCGCCTAGATCAGTCATGTCAAACTTTTGAAAACAACATCTGCTTCGAATCCTTGACCAAATTGGTATTGTTGCTGAAGAGCAACGTATCATCCATGTACAAGGTGATGATAATGAAGGATTGTTGTACTGACTTGGAATAGACGTTGCAATCAACAGTGCTTGGTTTGAATCCTTGTTTGATGAGGAATGTGTTGATCCTCTGAAACCAAGCTCTGGAAGACTGTTTTAAGCTGTATAGTGCTTTGTGGAGTTTATAGACATGATTTTCCATACCTTCCAAAACGTATCCTTCAGGTTGGATCATGTAAATATCTTCTTGTATCACTCCATTCAGATAGGCTGTTTGTACATCGAGTTGATGCACTTCGAGGTCAGCAGCTGCAGCATAAGACAGGAGCATTCAGATCGACAAATGTTTGACGACTGGACTAAAAGTCTCACTGTAGTCGACATTCGAGATCTGGGTGAATCCTCGTTCTATTAGTCTTGCCTTCCTTCGGTCAATTGCTCCGTTGGCATTGTATTTGATCTTAAAGATCCATTTGCAATCAATGATATTGCAGCCAATAGGAGCTTCAACTAATGACCATGTCTAGTTCTCGATCAGAAAGAAATACTCTCAAACCATAGCTTCTCTCCAGAGATCAGAGTCTGGTTGGCTGAGTGCCTCTTCCACTATCAACGGTTCCTGTATCAAGAGATAGGCAGACTCAAGGGTATGCCTTGTGGGCTGTGTGCGCACTCGGCTTGATCTTCTGGGAGGATTCTCTCCTAGAATTTGTTGTTGAGTAGCAGCAACATCTTTGTCTGATTCGTTGTCTCGAAGTGGGTCGACGATAGACACGCCTGAGCCAGAAGCTTGGACTGTCGTGTCAACGACTGGCGATGAGGGTTCTTCTTGAGCAACATCCTTGTCTTTGAGGTCGACGAACTGATCCTCGATGAATACTGTATCTCGGCTATACAAGATTTGTTGGGTATTAGGATCATATAGCTTATAAGTATTATCAGATGAAGTGTATCCAATCAGGATGGTCTTGAGACCTTGGAAGTCCAATTTTTTTCTTGTGTCTTTTGGGATCTGCATGTAGGCAATGCACCCAAACACTCTTAGGTTCTTCAAAGAAGGCTTAGAGCATGTCCACACCTCGTGGGATGTCTTGTCTAAGAGGGCCTTGGTCGAACATCTGTTCTGGACGTAAGCTGTAGTGGAGACAGCTTCAGCCCAGAATCTCTTTGGCAAAATGGTTCTTCCACTCAGCTAAGCCATTAGACTGAGGACTGTAAGGAGTGATGAATTGCTGCTCAATTCCTTGGCTTTGGTAGTACTCCTTAAACTCGATAGAGATATATTCTCCACCGTTGTCTGACCTCGTCCTTCTAGTCTCCTTCTCTACATGCTCCTTGAAGATTCTGAAGCAGTTGAAGGCTTCTGATTTCTTCTTCATAAAATACACCATGGTTCTTCTAGAAAATTCATCAATAAAGGTTATAAAACGCTTGGCATCTTTCAGCAAAGGATTTTTCGTCGGGCCACAAATATCTGAATGTACAACATCTAGCAATCCTATAGCAATGTGCTGATGGCTTGACTTAAAAGATTTCCTAGTCTGTTTACCAACTAGATAGTCTTGACAGACATGTAACTCGACCCTTTCGCGAGGATAGTCAAGATCAAGAACAATAGATTGTCTAGACATTTGTTGTACATCAGCATGATTTAAATGACCAAGTCTATAATGTCAAAGTAAACCTTTATTTGAATGAATTAAAGTACTGAGAGCCTGATAGAGACAAAAAAAGCAATGACTCAATTTGTACAAGTTTCCATGCATCTTTTCGAGTGCTAGGATCTTGCCTGTCCTATCAACTACTTTACACTGATTACATTTGAATTCTACTCTGTGTCCTAGGTCTGTGATTTTGCTTATAGAGAGCAGATTTGTAAATAAATTTGGTACATAAAGGACTTTAGAGAGCAGCTTAGACTGATCATTAGCAAAGTTTAATCTTATAGTGCCTTCACCTTTAATAGCCTGTGTGCTATTGTCACCAAGGTGGACATATTTCTAGCTACTGTAAGGTGTACAGGACTCGAAACAGCCAATGAGGCTAGTCATATGCTGAGTGGCTCCGGAATCCAGGAACCAAGAACTGTCACCAGATGCTCCTTGATGGCTAGTCATGAAGGCATCATGATCTGCTTCTTGAATAGGCTATGGAGCTTCTGCAGCTGCATTTGTCACTTGATTCAACTGTCCCTTGCTGTTGTTCTTCGCTTGAAGTATTCGGTGTGAAGAATTGCCAAAAATTGGCAAATCTAGCTTGATCAAAAACCATGTAGAATAGTGTAAATTGTGTACACAAGTGGGTCCCACACATGTGAGGCCATGATGCCACATGGGAAACCCATCCTAATGTAGGTTAGGTCAAGTCAAGAGAGTTGGTCATGTCTATTTGATGGTCATCCCTACTTTATAGGACCTACACCTAAGTTTAAGGTGAAAATTTGACCAACTAGCTACCTACCAAGCATAACTCTAGGAAATAGACTAGGGTTTCATTTTAGGTCAAGGAGAGTGAGTTAACTTCCTTATTACATGCTGGAAATCCACCTAACTTCAAGAAGGAAGTCGAATTTGCTATGTATTCCCTCTCTCCATAGTGAGAAGATAGAAAATTTTTGGAGCTCATTGGCAATCTCAAGCTAGTTCACTATGTACATTGAGTTTTTGTGATCCAAATAAAACCAACTCAATTTTTACTTGTTTCTCAGGTTTAAGGCCGTACTACAACCTGTAGTACACATGTCTGGGCTTGGATTTCAATTTTTATTAATGCTTTTGATTGTTAATGCTTGTTGTTTGTCAAATTGCCAATCTAGATCAACTTTTTTGTGTCTAGTTTTTTGATAGATTGTTAAGCAAGCATCCAATCACTCTTGTGGATCTTTTGTAGATCCATTTATGGTCCTAAAGTATAGTACTTTCACATGGTATCAGAGCCAAGTACAAGAGCATAAGCCATTGATCTAATGCAAATCCATTTTTAGCAAGTTTTGGTGCTAAAAACTAGTCTTGAGAGGGCAAGCTAGAATCTTGATTTTGGTGAGGAGATTTGATCCCAAACTTGGTAGGGGTCCAAATCTGTACTGTCCACATGTGTGGGCACCTCTGAACCTGCATTTAATGCATGGTATTCATTTGATCCAAAAAAATTCAATTTGTGAGCTATTGGTGTAATTTTTGGCGGAAATCCTAGGATAATCTACCAAGATCATTTGCCATTGATTAGATTTGAATTTTTTTCATGGAATCTAATTAATCTAGGCTGATTTCAAGTCCTATTAAGGTTAAAAACAGGTCTTGAAAGTACACCAAGAAGGAAGAAAGAGATTAAGTCATTTTTTTGTCCAAAAATAGCCAAAATTGGCAAGATTTGATTGTAAGTAGATTTCACATCATCTTATCTTCATTCCCACTTTGTGAGGGAGTGCTAGAACTGAGATTATAAGTCCATTTTTTGGATTAGAAATCTAATTTGAGTGAAAAACTACAAGAGAGAGACCTTAGTGAGTTTCTAGAGCAATCAAATCCATTTCTTGGCAAGATTTGTTTGAAAGTAGTTTTCACTTCATCTTATCTTCATTCCAGCTTTGTGAGGGAGTGATAGACCTGTGATTATAAGTCCATTTGTTGGATTAGAAATCAAATTTGAGTGAAACACTGCAAGTGTGAGACCTTTGTGAGTTTCAAGTCAATCAAATCTATTTCTTGTTTGTAGAAGTCACTAGTAAGATGGGATCTGCTGGAGCATACCTTCTAGAAGCTAGTGAGAGGTTGAATTCTACAAATTATGCTATTTGGAAGGTTAGAATGGAGTCACTATTGGTGCTCCAAGACCTTTATGAGTTCTTGATTGAAGATGAAGATGAACCTCTAGGTGCACAGGAGTTAGCTAGATACAAGAAGAGATCTAGGCTTGCACTTCATTGTGTGAAGATGAATGTGAGCAATGATTTGTTGAGAGAAGTATCAGCTTGTACTAATGCTAAAGAGGCTTGGGAGTCTTTAAAATCAATCTATGAGTCTAGCAACACTTCTAGAGTTCTTATGCTTAGAAATCAAATTTTGCAAAGCATGAGGAGAAGTGAGGAGAGTGCACAGGATTATGTACTCAGAATCAAGTCTCTAAATAGAGAGTTGGCTTCCATTGGAGAGAAGATTCATGATGGAGAGCTTGTACAAATTGTCCTTAATGGTCTAGGAGATGACTTTGCAAATTTGGTCCAAAGTTTTGCCATCCAAGACACTTTGCCAACTATAGAAAAACTTCACAGTGTATTAGTGGCTGAAGAGTGTAGGATGCTCCATGCAAAATCTAGGATGAGTTCCTTGTCGTTGCAGGATGGTGATGAGAAAGCCAATTTCTCATTCAAGGGCAAAAAGAAGACCAATGGAAAGAAGAAGCATCCAAAGGAGGCCAAAGAAGAGGATGATGCATCAAGCTCAAAGGACAAGTCAAAGCAAAATGCTTCTTTTGTGGAAAGAAGGGGCATTATGCATCTGAATGCTACATGAGGCTAAGAGCACAAGTGGAGGAGGACAAACAAGGAAACCTTGCAAAGGAGGAGGAGGAAGATGAAGTAGATGTATTCTTTATGGCATCTACATCCTCTCCAACAAGCAATAGCAATTCAAGAGACAATTGGTGGATCAACAGTGGGGCTAGCTCCCACATGTCTTGTGAAAAGGACTTTTTCTCAACCTTACACTCATTAAATGATGCTAAAAAGTTTGTCTTTACTGCAAATGATGAAGAGTGTAGGATAGATGGTGTTGGCACCATATCTTTGTGTCTAGAATCCTCAAAATGCATGGATCTAGAAAATGTCCTTTATGTACCATCAATCACCAAGAATATGCTTAGTGTTGGTCTACTCTTAGAAAGTGGTTTGGATGTCCACTTTAAGCATGGTGTTTGCTTCATCTTGAAGAATGATGTTTGCATTGCAAAGGGATTTAAACATGGAAGATTGTTTAAGTTGGAAGCTAGTGTTGCTTCTAAAAGAATGAGCTTGGCAAAGGAGGAAATCACTCAAGAGGAGATCTAGGCAAAGTGTGATTTGCTTGCATTGAGGAGGAGCATCAAAAGGAGGAAGATCTTGAGGATCAGCCTCAAAGCATGAGAGTTCCAAGGGAGTCCTCAATGACAATGTCTGAGTCATCAAATTGCATGCAAATTGTCCATTCAAGTGTGCATCTTGCAAGGGTGGTGAGCATTGGAGAGTCTACTATCTTTGAATACTTTTTGGAAAGTATTAGTAGACATGAGGTGACTTGTTTCTTACCTTTAAGATTCATGGTGTTTATTACTTTGTATGACAAGACAATGAAATGGGATGCTTTGAAATCTACATTTGTTGTTGATAAAGCAATTTCATTGGATAACTATTTTTGTAATAGTTTGAATAGTGTCATAAAAGATGAAATATCATTTGTATTGGAAATCTTTGGGTCCACATGCTTTGAGCATGATCATTCCAATGTAAGGACCAAAGATTATCCTATTTCAATGATAGGAATAATGGTAGTGTTTTGCTCTTCAAGTAGAGATTGTAGAATCTACTTGTTTTCAACCAAAGAATTTGTCAATGGTGGAAATGTGATCTTTCAAGAGTGGAAGATTTGTAAACTTGAAGAAGCACCTTTGGATCAACACCTTATTCAATTCATTGATGGTTTGGAGTCAAGTCAAGTGGAGGAGCAAGCTCAAGACCCGAGGACTCCAAGAAGAACATTGAGTATCAAGATGGAGCCATCTAGGCTCAATCATATGGATCAAGCAAGACAAGTTGTCTTTGGCAACATTATTTATGCACTTAATATTTTAATTGATGTATCTTCAAGTGCACAAAATGCCTTGGAATCCATGGCTTGGCATGATGTTTAGTTTTGAAGTGTGCTACATGTATATAGACACATTTATGGAACATCTTGTAAGGGATCCTCTAAGAGGTGGTGAAAGATCCTTCATGGACATCATTCTCTATTGGAGTCTCAAAAGTCCCTCGTTTGTAGCTGGATTTTTTAGAAACTTCTAAAAGCTTTCATTGATCTATCAAGAGAGTTGTAAATAGATCAAGCTAAATTTGAGGAGGAGTGTGAAGAATTGCCAAAAATTGACAAATCTAGCTTGATCAAAAACCATGTAGAATAGTGTAAATTGTGTACACAAGTGGGTCCCACACATGTGAGGCCATGATGCCACATGGGAAACCCATCCTAATGTAGGTTAGGTCAAGTCAAGAGAGTTGGTCATGTCTATTTGGTGGTCATCCCTACTTTATAGGACCTACACCTAAGTTTAAGGTGAAAATTTGACCAACTAGCTACCTACCAAGCATAACTCTAGGAAATAGACTAGGGTTTCATTTTAGGTCAAGGAGAGTGAGTTAAATTCCTTATTACATGCTGGAAATCCACCTAACTTCAAGAAGGAAGTCGAATTTGCTATGTATTCCCTCTCTCCATAGTGAGAAGATAGAAAATTTTTGGAGCTCATTGGCAATCTCAAGCTAGTTCACTATGTACATTGAGTTTTTGTGATCCAAATGAAACCAAATCAATTTTTACTTGTTTCTCAGGTTGAAGGCCGTACTACAGCCTGTAGTACACATGTGTGGGCTCGGATTTCAATGTTTATCAATGCTTTTGATTGTTAATGCTTGTTGTTTGTCAAATTGCCAATCTAGATCAACTTTTTTGTGTCTAGTTTTAGCTATCTTGCTCTCTATTTTAGAGAATTATCATTATATTTCATTTGTGTTCCCTTTGGGAAGGTGCATAGCTTGAGGGAAGGTGCTCGGGCCTCCTCTTGTCTCCTTTTCATCGGTTTTCTATATTGTGTTGAATTCACATGTGTGGATTGTCCACAACATGTACTTGTGATCTCCTAAGGTGTGTAGATGCACCAAGATCAAGACTAGATTGAGATTCAAGATCAATCTTAGATCCTATGGCGAAAACACACTACTACATGCATTCAATCACTTCCAACTCTCACTCACACGTGTGGGAAGTATTAAAAAATTATTCTAAGTAAAAACAAGCTGCTCTCCTAGGGTAGAGAGAGAAAAAGCATCATGAGCTCTCGGGTAGAGAGAGAAAGCTAGAATTCCAATAACACTAAAAATCCACACAATCACCAAATCAATTAGCTTCAAAATGAGGAGTACAATGATACTAGTAGATCCACCAGCTATCACTATGCTTAACTATGATTGGACCACACTTTGTCACCTCTTAATCCTATTGGACCATTGATCCATGCACCTCTTAATTCTATTGGACTATATTCAAGCACACCTCAAATTCCTATTGGACCTCACATGGTTCCACCTCTAAATCCTATTGGATCTCTTAGAATTCATCAAACAAATGCATCACACTTGTCTACACTCTAATTGGCACGAGTTTAGCCTCTTACTCTATTTTGGCTCAATAGTGGCATTACAAGTGGAAATGCATAATTTGCCATCTATGCCAAATTTGTTCCTATCAACATCCTACACCTAGATGCTTGATGTAAAAAACATAAGACCCCTATATCTAACATAGATAATCTTTTTCAATTCTTCACACTCCTCCTAAAAAATTATATATGTAGATTTGAGCATTGATCTTGATATAACTCCAAGATTAGATCTATGCTTGATAAAAGCACTTTTGCTCAAAGGCTTGGTGAGTAGATCGGCAATACAAGAGGATGAGTTGACATGCTCCAAATAGATTTCTCCTCCAATAAGCTTTTCCCTCACAAAATGGTGTGCCACTTCTATGTGCTTGCTTCTTGCATGAAATATGGAATTATTGGCAAGAGCTTGGGCCGAGATGTTATCACACTTGATCATTGGTAGATCATCCTCCTTGATGCACTTTAGCTCCATTAATAACCTCTTGATCCAAAGCACTTCTTTGGTAGTTGTAGTGAGTGCTTTGTACTCAGCCTCACATGAAGAGAGAGATATAGTATCTTGCTTTTTGGAAAGCCAAGATATTAGATTGCCTCCAATAAAGATAGTGTATGCACTAATAGACTTTCGATCCATCTTGTCACTTGCAAAGTCCAAATTCGAGTAGCCAATAATGGATAGATCTTCACTTTTATAGAGTAGACCATAATCACAAGATGAAGATATATATCTTAGAATCCTCTTGGCCATCTTCCAATGATGGATCTTAGGATCTTGCATAAATTGTCTCAATTTGTGCACACAAAAACTTAGATCGGGCCTAGTAATGGTAAGCCAAATCAAGGAGCCTACAAGACTCCTAAAAAGTGTGATGTCCTCAAAGGATCTTTCATCACCTTTATTAGGATCTTTTACAATTTGCTCCATTGGAGTATCTATGCTCTTAGAATTTTCCATATGGAATTTTCTCAACATAGAGTGAGCATATCTAGATTGGCATATAAAGACATGATTTTCATAAAAACCAATTTCTAGGCCTAGGATGTAATGCATCTCATCTTGCATTTTAAACTCACATCCAAGTGCTAGCTTGGTTTCATCAACTAGCTTGATACAACTTCCACAAAGAATAATGTCATCAACATAAATTAGAAGAATGACAATATTGCTATCAACAAACTTCAGATACATGGAAGGATCATAGTCACTAAGAGTAAATCCTAGTGAGATAAGAAAATAATTAAGTCTTGAATACCATGATCTTGGTGCTTGCTTGAGTCCATAAAGACTTTTGAAGAGCAAGCACACTTTGGACTCATCCTTGATGAATCCTTGAGGTTGTTCCATATAGATCTCCTCCTCAAGATAACCATTTAGAAAAGCATTTGATACATCTAATTGAAACACCTTCCACTTGAAAAAACAAGCAAGAGAAATAAGAATTCTTATTGTCACCATCTTTGCAACGGGTGCAAAGGTCTCCTCATAATCAAGACCATGGATTTGAGCAAATACTTTGGCACATAGTCTTGCTTTATGGCATCATAGCACTCCTTGGTATTGAGTGCCTCTTGTACATTCTTTGGCTCTTCATGAGAGACATAAAAAACATAATTAGTGGAATCAAGATCCACTTGTTTGCCTTTGTCAACATATGAGAGCCTCTTAGGCTCGGATCTATCTCTCATGGATCTTCTTGGTGAGAAAATCCAAGGAGAGTCTTCTTCAAATCTCGACCCCATCACATCATGATTTTCTTCAAAATCAATAATTGATGATGCATCCATAGATTTCTTGATCTCGGCCTCTTCAAAAGATGAGTGTTGATCTTCATGAAAGACAACATCTCTACTTTCAATAACTTGAGAAGTAGAGAGTATAAAGACTCTATAGGCCTTCTTGGTGGATGAGTATCCAACCATGATCCCTTTACATGCACTAGGATCTTCCTTCTTCCTTGTTTCCAAGGGAATATGGACAAAGCATAAGCATCCAAAAACTCTAAGGTGATCAACCTTAGGCTTCTTAAAAAATAAGATTTCATATGGTGACTTTCCTCCAAGAGCTATATGTGGGAGCCTATTGCAAAGATAATTTGCACAATTAATGGCTTCTCCCCAAAAATCTTTGGGCAAAGATGCCTCAATTCTCATAGTTTTTGCACATTCACAAATAGATCTATTCTTTCTCTCGGCCACTCCATTTTGAGATGGAGAGTAGGCACAAGAGAACTCTCTTTTAATGCCTTCAAGCTCACAAAAATCTTGAAATTTATTGGAAATATATTCACCACCTCCATCACTTCTAAGAGCTTTAATCTTGAATGAGAATTACTTCTATAACATAAGCTTTGAAAATAAGGAAATGATCAAACACCATAGATCTAGAAGCAAAAAGATATATCCAAGTGAATCTTGTGTAATTGTCAATGAAAGTAACAAAACAAGTGGCGCCTCCCTTGCTTGTAGTTGATGAGAAATGCACATCCGAGTGGATTAACTACAAAGGATGCTTGCTTTTGATAGAAGATCTTGTAAATGGCTTTTTGTGAGATTTAGCAATAGCACAAGCCTCACAAGGCTTGATCTTCTTGGAGAGTGACTTTGGCAAGCCAATAGCTTTGGCTTCTTTGATTATAGAGATCATGGATTTGTAGTTGGGATGTCCCAACCTCCTATGCCGTAATTCCTCCATAGAGAGCTTGTTCACAAGAGCAACATTACAAGCATTCACATACTCATTTGGATCTAGTTTATAGATGCCACCAAATCTAGATCCTAATGCAAGTATCTCATCATTCTTCTTGATAGTGCAAGTATCGACATTGAATTTTACATCAAGGCCATTATCAAGCAATTGGCCAACACTAATAAGATTCTTGGTAAGCTTAGGTACATAAAGAACTTTAGAGAGAGAAAGAACTTTATAGGATGCAAGCTTCAAGGGAATGTTCCCTATGCCTTCAATAGGACATTCAAAATCATTTGCAGTGTATATTGATTTCTTGACTCCATCATAAGGTGCAATAGAAGAGAAAGAGTCCTTGGAGCTACACATATGTGAAGAGGCTCCACTATCAATATACCATAGGCCGTCCTTCTTGAAATGAGTAGATGAGAAACTAGAGACTATAAGAGATCCCTCTCCATCACTTGCAATACTGTCTTCCTTCTCATTGGTATTGTTGGCTTGCGTGAGTTGATTCTTCTTCTTGAAGCAATTGGTGGCATAATGACCTTTCTTGCCACAATAAAAGCACTTGATCTTCTTCTTCTTGATCTTGGATGATGAAGCATTAGAGGAATCATCTTCCTCATCATCTTTGTCTTTGGATTTGACTTTGTCCTTGCTTGAGGATTGTTGATGTTGGTTCTTGCTCCTCCCTTTGTGCTTATCCTTGGCAAAGAGAGCTTTGCCATCATTATGAGTGAGAGAAAGCTTGTCCATCCTCAAGAGCTTGTACTCTTGTCTTGATTCTTCCGAAATTAGCACACTTTGGAGAGTCTCCAAACTTGATAGCTCCTCCTTAATGGCATAGGATTGGACAAGGTTATCAAATTCACTTCTCAAGCCATTGAGAATGACTTGAACTAGCTCATTTTGATTGATTGAATCACCAATACAAGCAAGTTCTCTATGAATATCTTTTACTCTCAAAACATAACTAGATGCACTCTCATCACTCTTTTGGCTACTTTCAAAGATTTGATTCCTAAGAGTGAGAAGCCTAGAGGTATTCTTAGCCTCATAGATAGTCTTGAGACAATCTCAAGCTTCTTTGGCTGTTGTACAAGTACCTATCTCCCTCAAGATCTCATTAGAGACATTCATCTTAATGTAGTGGAGAGCCATCCTAGCTCTCTTTTTGTATTTTTGAACCTCTTGAAGAACTTGTGGTTCTTCTTCAAGGCCAAGAACTAGCTACACAAATCTCTCTAAAACAAGATCTATTTCACATCAAATGATGGAGTATAGGCAAAGTTAGGATCAAACACTCTTAGCACATGAGAAGTACTCTAAGAAACCAAATTTGACTCAAATACAATGATATTGCATGAAAAAAAATGGCTAAGATCTCAAAACAGTGCCTGGATCACATATAGATGAGATTGGCAAGCATACAACTGTGATTTTGGATCAACCAAGAAATCTCTTGACCAAACCAAATGTGTCCACCCAGGTCTAGGTGCCCTACTTAACCCTCTTCAAAAGCTTATAACTTTTGATTGGCTCAACGAAATGGAATGAAACTGATTGCATAAAAAACTAGACAAAAATAGCTTCAAAACAAGCTATCAAGCAAGATAAATGGATCAAGCATGAGAGAGAAATTCCGAACTGAAATTGGATGTTCCTCACACGTGTCTGAGCACCTGATTCTATACAATACCAGGTCAGACCCAATCAATGTCCTTTTGATCTCTTTTGATCCAAGATTGAACAAGATAGCTAGGAAAATGGGCCTTGACAGCTTCTAGCTCAAGATTGATGAAATTTTTTTCACCTTGTGATCTCCTAATGTGTGTAGATGCACCAAGATCAAGACTAGATTGAGATTCAAGATCAATCTTAGATCCTATGGCAAAAACACACTACTACATGCATTCAATCACTTCCAACTCTCACTCACATGTGTGGGAAGTATTCAAAAAATAATCTAAGTAAAAACAAGCTGCTCTCCTCGGGTAGAGAGAGAAAAAGCATCATGAGCTCTCGGGTAGAGAGAGAAAGCTAGAAATCCAATAACTCACAAAATCCATGAAATCACCAAATCAATTAGATCCAAAATGAGGAGTACAATGATACTAGTAGATCCACGAGCTACCACTATGCTTAACTATGATTGGACCATACTTTGTCACCTCTTGATCCTATTGGACCATTGATCCATGCACCTCTTAATTCTATTGGACTATATTCAAGCACACCTCAATTTCCTATTGGACCTCACAAGGTTCCACCTCTAAATTCTATTGGACCTCTTGGAATTCATCAATCAAAAGCTTTACACTTGTCTACACTCTAACTGGCACGAGTTTAGCCTCTTCTTCTATTTTGGCTCAATAGTGGCATTACAAGTGAAAATGCATAATTTGCCATCTATGCCAAATTTATTCCTATCAACATCCTACACCTAGATGCTTGATGTAAAAAACATAAGACCCCTATATCTAACATAGATAATCTTTTTCAATTCTTCACATATTGTGGCATGCTTTATTTGCTATTTGCTTAGTTAGCTGCAATCTATTATTTCCAATTACCTTTTGGGTGTTGAGTAGGAATTAGATTAGTCTTCTTGCTAGTTGGGAAGCCTTAACAAGAATTTGTGTTTTTTAAGTAAGTGGCTAGTTGGGTACCGCCTTAGCCATATCATTTACTTCTGAGCACTAGTTGGGAAGCCTTAGTTCTCCATTTCATTTATGTTCTTATTTTGTTAGGAAGCTTGTAGATCTTAGGAATTGAAGATCCTCTACATCCCTATACTACATCCGTGAGTAGATCTAGCCACCACCCAAACTAGAAATACTTCCAACATTGGCGTCGTTGCTGCTTTTAAGATTTTCTGCATAGCTTTCTTTGTTTTTCATTTTTTCACTCATGTGCTTGCGTGTATGCTTGCTTGTTTTTTTTTTTCTCTTCACACTGCAGCACGAGACTTCTCTCCAAGTCCTCAACGAGCTGCTGAGCAACCTATCAAGCCGGTGGGAAGCAACAAATGTGTCAATTTGGGCATTTTCTTTGAAAGAAGTGACCCAAGTGACATTTTTTTTTCAACCAAACAGGTATATCAAAATTTGTCGGGTTGTCTGCAGTCAAACGGACATTGATCTTCCATTCTATCATCTCCATGAATTTTGACCCTGTTCAGATTTCCTGAAAACACCTTGATATATTGTCAAAATCCAGTGTTTTCCAATCAAATCTTGGTCTTAGAATTCGTTGACTTCACTGAGGCTAGATCTATCAAAGATTAGTCTTCCAGCAGCTCCGCAAATTCTATTTCAGAGATTTAGCCTATTTTCTATTAAAAAAACACGTTTTTCACTATTTTCCTTGTCTGACAACAAGATCTCAGTATCAAAATCATCAGCCATACCACAAAATTGCCCTCTGTACCCTCTATAGATTCTATCCCTTCAAAAAGTTTCAAAAAAACATCAAAAAAATCAGTATTTTGACAGAAAGCACCCCTTGTCAGAATTTGCAAGTACTGAAGTTGGATTCATCGACTATCCACAATTTCTAGTATTGTCCACGAATTCTACTATAATATAAAAGTCTAGTGTTTGTCCAAACTTATTCATTCTGCAAAAAAATTGTCTCTTTTGGCCAAGTACAGTACTGTCCTGATCATATGTACTGTTACTCTACTCCTCATACTGCATCATGTCTTGAGATTGTGTTGAATCTTCAAATCTTGCTCCTCCACGACTAGAACGTAGAATTCCTCTAGTTTTCCAATTGAAATATGATCAATTCTATTCAGTTTTGTCATGCATGTACTAGTTATTAACATATGTTTTATTGCTAAGCACTTACTACATATTAAATTTGGGTTTTCCATCAATTAATTCCATTTGAATGTTTTTCTACAATATCGACAATTAATCCTTTTGAATGTCACTCTACACTATCACACATGTGGTAGACATACTTCTTCTAGTGAATCAAACACATCACATGATACACATACAATTGAAAGAAACAAAATAAAAAAATAAATCAAAGAACAAGCATACTTCTTAAAACTGAATGTTACATTTTTGACCTTTTTGAGGGATGCCACATACTAGTATTTTTATGTGTGTTTTCTCAATCTCACATAGCTCTTCCTTTTTTAGGCCTAGAGAGCACTTAGCCACACATCTCACATTGTACGTGTGATATTTTTCTTATGTTTTTTCACAATGCCAACTTCATTTACCATTTTTCTTGACAACAACCACTAATTCTAGCTCACAATGTGGATTATTTTGAGCTTCATAATTTTGGGAGGTAGCAATTAAATAAGTCATACATGAAAATAAGAGCAATTTTGTGAATTGCCTCAAGATGTTTAATTGAGATAGTTAAAGAAATCTCAATTGTTTTTCTCTTCATGTCAAGTTTGTAACTATTTATTATATTGTATAGTCTAAATAGCTTATTTTATTTTAATTCCAAAATTTTACATTTTGCATTGTGAACATCTTTTTGCTCTTGAAAACTACCAAGTGTGTTTTTGGATTTCTCTAATGTAAAATGTGTATTTTTACAAAGAAAAACATTTATAGTTAACTTATAATTACAACAAACTAGACTATACTATTTTTTTTTTAAAACTCAAACATGGCACTTCAATCACTTTGACATTTGACTCTACCTTTTTTAAGTGTGTCGCAAATATCTAAAAACACAAGGTATACATAGAATTTATTGTAGTTAGAGATAGAAAATCAAGATAAAGTTCATAGCTTGATCTCCTCATTTCATTGGCACCAATAATTGATTCAAAAATGTCAAATCTACACATGTTCCTCAAGATTCATCTTAGGTAGGAAACTGGCTAGAGATTCACACAAAATCAAATCTCTAAAATAACATAATAGAAACATGTGTGAGTCATGATTTGATGTAGTGTCTAACAATTTTTTTGACAATAGTCCCATGTATTTGATTTCAGACAATGAGTTGCGATAGATTGCTTAGTTTGTTTTTATGATGTGTTGACTTGGTATTGGCTAGTTATTGATACAAACAATAGATTATTATAATTATAAAGAAAGAAAAAATGAAGCTAAACTAAAACAATGTAGAATCATTCCATTTCTATCATGTGAACAAACATCTATTGGATTGGATGCCATTTAAGTACTCAATAAATGATGTGACAAGCATATTGTCTCTTCTTCACCAAAATAAATATCAAGGTGTCTTGACCAATTTTCCATTCTTATGTCTAAAAGTGGTCCCCAAACCTTTGAGGTGCCTTAATTTATTCTTTAATCCCAAATAAGATAACAATGGTAATAAACCTAAAATAACAACAAAATTTGAAGCTTGAGCAACTTAATTTTGCATGATTATTTATCTCATACTATTGTATAATCCATGTAATAAAGAAATGACATGATCTACGTATTGTTGCCAATTACTAATAAATATGATATAAACACTATGCAATTTGAATGTCCCATTTTCATACTTGTGTATTGTGAAAAAAAATAGCACCGTCCTTGATGTGATATAGAAAGCTCTCAAATCGTAAGATATGTTACTTCAATTCTCTAGAACAATTCTGAGGTATATTTTGTCCCTTTTTATTTTTTTTATGATTTTTTGCAAGAGGTCATCATTTGTGTCAAAGAAACAAATCTAGAATGAGTCCTAACTCCATGATGCAATTTCTTATTTTATAATGCTGTACATCACACTTATCAAAGTTGATCTAAGAGTAGTTTCATCTTCATATTATAAAAACATTTGGAGACTAGAAAATGATATGCTTGTAGTTGATATCTTGTATATTGGCAAAGATGTTTCCACAAGTTTTATAATCCTATACAAAATGACATAGATCGGTGATGATTCAAGTGCATGTCAACACTTTGATGACAAAGATATATTTATCATTTTAAAAAGTGATGCAAGTTATGAATTAGAAAATTGGCTTTATCTTTGTGCAAAATATAACTTATTTAATGAGAATGTAATTACTACTACATTTGTGAAAATCATAAGTATTAAGCATGATAACACTTATATTGATATAACAATGCACAAAACACTGTTGGATTGATTCTTTTTCACCTAGAAAAGGAAAGTCATGTCCCATCATGGCTAGGTACCATAATTAAACTATATCAATTAAGATTAATATGGCATTCATTCTTATTGTCTACTTCCATTTTAGGGCTGTAACACATGACTTTGACATGTATAACTATTATATATCATATCTATATGATTACAATATCAATTAGTAAGCAATTTTGATATCATGGTCTGAATATGCTTGATAAGAAATAATCTAGTGGCAGCTGTGATGACTTGCAATAATGTAGTAGAATAAGTACATCGACCTGACTACACAAAGCTGGTACTCCTAACCCTTCCATGTACTTATATTGTTTCTAATCATGTCAAGTGGTAGTTGATTTTTGTGACAAAGCTTACACTTTAGCATTTTTAAAAGCAATGGCATTGCCAAAATAAAATCTTCCATAGCCTTCACTTGAATGGTGTAAGCTTAAGAAGTTAGATAATAGAGAAGGGATTAAGCAAAAAAGAGAATAATAAAAAACAGTTATTTTTTCTTATATTAAGATAAAAAATAAAAGAACATAGATAATTTTCTTTTCGCATGAACTATTTGCTTATTCTAATCAACCATTACTAATTTCAACTACTAATACCAACTATAAATTTAGAATTTGAATTTATACTTTTTGGTCTGAAGACAAAACATTGTATACAAAAGACAACATATGTTTTTAGTCTAAGCAAAACATCCAACTTTTAACTCTTTACATCCATGTTTTATCTGATTTTGTCATCAACTATTTCCTTAACCGATTGCAGATATCCACCAGCAAATTTTATAAACACTATAACATAATGTCTCAAGTCTTATCATACTAGACACTATTCCAAATTGATTTGTTTTACCCAATTCTCCTTGGCTTTTTTTCATAGATAACTTAGTTTGCTTAAATTGCAATCTAAGCTCCTTAAATTCTATCAAAGATTATCAGTTTCTCTTTACATGTAATATAACAAGCCACGTAGTTGTATTGAATGAGTTATAAGAAGATGAAAATTTCTTACCAAGAGTTGAAATGTGAAAATCATGAATGACACAAGAAAGTCAACTCATTACGAAATTTTTAACCAAACTCAATTAAAATCACTTCCAATAATACTATTTCAAGAATTGATGTGGATATAATCATTAACTTGGAAATTATTTTTCGAACTCATATAAGAAATTTCACAAAAATTTCACATGCACAAATACACCAAAAACTTCAATTTTTCATCTTAAACTCATATTTGTAGCTTAATTACCTCTTAGTTACTAATTAACTCCTAAAACTACTAATATTATTCAGCTTTTACTAGGCCTTTACAAAGATTTTGTTTTTTTATATATTGCCTAAATTTCACTTTCTTGATATAAATTGTGGTGAGTTTATTAGAGCCTAAAAAATTTAAGACTTTGTAAAGTAGATAATAAATCTAATTGATATTATCGCAACCTCCTCCAATATAGTATTAGAATTCTTAACTCAATGAAAATTTCAAATCATCCACTAGCACCTCTCTTAAGTCACCCAAAGTCAATTTTGTGACAATTTGATAGTCAATAATTATTGGAAAATAGGATGTATATCAGTCAAATAACTATTCGACAATGATAGTTCGATTAATTGTTCTACAACAATAGTTTGATAGTCGATAGTGGAAACAATAGTTAATGTAATAACAAAATTAATTTGATACTTTGATAAACATAGCTTATTATCATTCACAAGTGCGAAAAATAAATTATAGAGAAAGATCACTCCCTTGCCAATTATCAGAACTTGGATCATAATAGCATGAATAACAGAAATGGTAGAATAAGACAAGTCATTTGTCGGATTGTCGAAAGAAGTCTATATTGCTGAATGATGAAAAATACATCCGTTGTCTACTCTAATTGCACTATAATAATAGTGCCTCTAATTCTGATATAGATTTTGCTCTTACACAAACTATAATCACAATAGCTTATTATTGATCAATCTATGCCTATGGCTAAACAAAGAGGCGGAGGAGAATGAATACTCCCGATGAACAACTTAGAGAACAACTACTAACACTTGTTAATAAAATAAACTAATCTAGTAATCTATATATAGTTGTTGATGGCATAGCCCTAATAGAATGCATCGTTATCCACCTGGTAGGTACCACTCGGAGTTACAAGATTCAACCTGAAATATGTAGGGGATAAGACTCCAATATCCAATCTAGTTATTATTTGGTGACCCTCGACAATTAGATCAACTTTGTGTTGACAATACATGTATTTCTGCAGATGGTCTCGATACCTTGGACATTGTCTTGATAATGCGAGTAAAACTACGGAGTAATTTCACATTATAAAATGATTTCAAGAATCAAATCTAACACTCTTCCTCAATGAACTCATAAAAATCAAGATATTAAGTTGAGCATACTACTAAACTTAGACTAATTGTCAAATGATAATGCTTTAGTAAATATATCCATTGTTATGAACTCTATTTTGCAAACGATTAGAATGATCTCTCTTTTAAGTAAACTTGCATATTAGTTCCAAATTACAAATGATTTCAAGAATTCAATTTCTAGTCCAGATGCAGACCAATGGAAATTAGCAATGGACAAACAGTATCAATCTCTTATCAAAAATCAAACATGGACTGTTACAAACTTGCCAGTTGGTAAGAGTATCATTTTTTGCAAATGAGTTTATCAGATCAAGCACAAAGACGATGCATCAGTTGACCGATGGAAGGCAAGATTAGTCGTCAGAGGATTTTCTCAAATCCTGAATGTTGATTGTTCAGAAACTTTCAATCCCATGGTCAAAATCAAACTTTTACTTGGCAGATTTACAGATTCACCAGATGGATGTGGAAGCAACATTTTTATATGGAGTTATTGAAGAAGACATTTATATGTCTCAACCCAAAGGCAATGAGTTGGAGGGAAAGACCCATCCAGTATGCAAATGTAGCAGGTATTTCTTATCCACCTTCAGCCCTAGATCCAAGCCCATCAAGCATCAAAGGAAATGAGAGGATTAACATGTTGTCACGTAGAGATTCATTCCATGGGAGCAATAGCATAGTTCAGATTCAAGCACATACTTATGATTCCACATTTAACACTAACCATAAACACTACTCAAGCATTGATAAAACTTACTTCTCTCTCTCTCTCTCTCTCTCTCTCTCTCTCTCTCTCTCTCTCTCTCTCTCTCTCTCTCTCTCTCTCTCTCTCTCTCTCTCTCTCTCTCTCTCTCTCTCTCTCTCTCTCTCTCTCTCTCTCTCTCTCTCCCTCTCCCTCTCCCTCTCCCTCTCCCTCTCCCTCTCCCTCTCCCTCCCCCCCCCTCTCTCTCTCTCTCCTTCTCTCTCTCTCTCTCTCTCTCTCTCTCTCTCTCTCTCTCTCTCTCTCTCTCTCTCTCTCTCTCTCTCTCTCTCTCTCTCTCTCTCTCTCTCTCTCTCTCTCTCTCTCTCTCTCTCTCTCTCTCTCTCTCTCTCTCTCTCTCTCTCTCTCTCTCTCTCTCTCTCTCTCTCTCTCTCTCTCTCTCTCTCTCTTCTCTCTCTCTCTCTCTCTCTCTCTCTCTCTCTCTCTCTCTCTCTCTCTCTCTCTCTCTCTCTCTCTCAAAAAGTATAACAAAGATCAATCCCAACAATTAGCAAATCCAACAAATTGCAAAATCCAAATAAAACATGAGATATGGAGCAAGAAAGAAGAGCAAGGACATCTGATTTCAATCCAATAGAGGCTCAACCTACTTTATTGAAATGAACATGAACGTGAGAAATGAGCTACAATTAACCACTCTATATAGTGGATTTAAGGGCTTTGGCCTCAAATTCTATTGGCCAATTTCCACCTCCCTTATTATTTGAAATTTGGTGAAAACTCTTTTTATACACTAACTTGACTATTAGGCCTTGTGTCATTGAATTCCTACAAAAAGGCCTAAAGTCCTTTTATTAACTTCTAACTAATCAAATAACTATGTGATCATTAGATTGGACTTACACACACAGGGTGCCAAATCTCTCTCACTTATTAACTTCTAATAAATGAATAAGTAATTAGAGTTTTCTTGATATCTGCAAACCCTACAACAACAAACTTTGAAAAGCTCTCTACAGGCTTTTATAGTCATCTTGTGCATGGTTTCATCAAATCAATGAATTCTTTATTTAACAAGGCTTTATACCAAGTTTAGCTGATTGTAATGTCTACTACAAATCAGTGAATTCATCTTTCATTATCATTATATTATATGTTGACGACATATTAGTGTTTACTAATGACATTCGAATGTTGAAGGATGTCAAACAGATGCTATCGAAGGAATTCAACATGACAAATTTAGGGGAGGCCCATTTCTGCCTTGGTATACATATTTTCAGAGATCGTGATCATAGACATTAGAGGAATTCTGAATCCAAAAAAGACCCTTTAAGGAATGCCACGTAGATTGACAAAGTTTATTAATGTAAATTACCAAAATAAATTCATTTTCTGCCCAAATTCTTTTTCATTTCTGCCCGCACTAGTTTGGATGCTTAACCAATCTATGTACATTACCGTTTGTACTTCATTTGAATTAGCATAACTTTTTCACCGTAGTTCCGATTGAGACAGAAATTATACCGTTGGAAAGCCCTTGACGAGAGCTTTCCAACGGTATCCTGGATGACCTACTTCTGACTACCGTTCAAAAGTTATGGCCGGTCAAAGTTTCAAACCAAAAAAAAAAAAGTCCACATATCTCTCTTGTGCGCGAATAGAGTAGCCTGTCTAGGATACCGTTGGAAAGCTCTCGTCGAGCGCTTTCCAACGATATAATTTTTGTCTCAATCGGAGCTACAGTTGAAAAGTTATGTTATTTTAAATGATAATTGCATATAATACTATGATGAACATGTCATGCTTGCGGGCTGCCCCCGACGCCGAATTATAGAATTATTAAGAAAACTGTTTTTTTCAATTATAATGAGCTACATTACGTAGATTTCAAATTTGAGTGTCTTGATTGGTCCATGTGTAAGCAAAATTTGAGAAAAAATATAAAAAGTATATTTACAAAGGGTCTTTTTGGGTTTTAGAACATTAATGTTGATTTACATCAATCAACAAAGATACATTTGTAACTTGCTATTCAAACATCAAATGATTAATGGCCTTGATGTAAAATTCAATGTCGATACTTGCACTATCAAGAAGAATGATGAGATACTTGCATTAGGATCTAGATTTGGTGGCATCTATAAACTAGATCCAAATGAGTATGTGAATGCTTGTAATGGGGAGAAGCCATTAATTGTGCAAATTATCTTTGCAATAGGCTCCCACATATAGCTCTTGGAGGAAAGTCACCATATGAAATCTTATATTTGAAGAAGCCTAAGGTTGATCACCTTAGAGTTTTTGGATGTATATGCTTTGTCCATATTCCCTTGGAAACAAGGAAGAAGGAAGATCCTAGTGCATGCAAAGGGATCATGGTTGGATACTCATCCACCAAGAAGGCCTATAGAGTCTTTATACTCTCTACTTCTCAAGTTATTGAAATTAGAGATGTTGTCTTTCATGAAGATCAACACTCATCTTTTGAAGAGGCCGAGATCAAGAAATCTATGGATGCATCACCAATTATTGATTTTGAAGACAATCAGGATGTGATGGCGTCGAGATTTGAAGAAGACTCTCCTCGGATTTTCTCACCAAGAAGATCCATGAGAGATGGATCCGAGCCTAAGAGGCTCTCATATGTTGACAAAGACAAACAAGTGGATCTTGATTCCACTAATTATGTTTTTTATGTCTCTCATGAAGAGCCAAAGAATGTACAAGAGGCACTCAATACCAAGGAGTGGTATGATGCCATGAAGCAAGAGTATGATGCATTGATCACCAACAATACTTGGGAGCTTGTGGATCCTCCATCCAACAAGCATGTGATTGGTTGCAAGTGGGTATTTCGGATCATGTTCAATCATGATGGCACCATCAACAAGCATAAAGCAACAATATGTGCCAAAGGATTTGCTCAAATCCATGGCCTTGATTATGAGGAGACCTTTGCACCCATTGCAAAGATGGTGACAATAAGAATTCTTATTTCCTCTTGCTTGTTTCTTCAAGTGGAGGTGTTCCAATTAGATTTATCCAATGCTTTTCTAAATGGTTATCTTGAGGAGGAGATCTATATGGAACAACCTCAAGGATTCATCAAGGATGAGTCCAAAGTGTGCTTGCTCTTCAGTCTTTATGGACTCAAGCAAGCATCAAAATCATGGTATTCAAGACTTAATTCATTTTCTTATCTCACTAGGATTTACGTTTAGAGGACTATGATCCTTCCATGTATCTAAAGTTTGTTGATAGCAATATTGTCATTCTTCTAATTTATGTTGATGACATTATTCTTTGTGGAAGTTGTATCAAGCTAGTTGATGAAACTAAGCTAGCACTTGGATGTGAGTTTAAAATGCAAGATCTAGGCGAGATACATTACATCCTAGGCCTAGAAATTGATTTTTATGAAAATCATGTCTTTATATGCCAATCTAGATATGCTCACTCTATGTTGGAAAAATTCCATATGAAAAATTCTAAGAGCATAGATACTCCAATGGAGTAAATTGTAAAAGATCCTAATAAAGGTAATGAAAGATCCTTTGAGGACATCACACTTTTTAGGAGTCTTGTAGGCTCCTTGATTTGGCTTACCATTACTAGGCCCGATCTAAGTTTTTGTGTGCACAAATTGAGTCAATTTATGCAAGATCCTAAGATCCATCATTGGAAGATGGCCAAGCGGACTCTAAGATATGTATCTTCATCTTGTGATTATGGTCTACTCTATAAAAGTGAAGATCTATCCATTGTTTGGCTACTCGAATTCGGACTTTCCAAGTGACAAGATGGATCGAAAGTCTATTAGTGCATACACTATCTTTCTTGGAGGCAATCTAATATCTTGGCTTTCCAAAAAGCAAGATACTATATCTCTCTCTTCATGTGAGGGCCGAGTACAAAGCACTCACTACAACTTCCAAAGAGGTGCTTTGGATCAAGAGGTTATTAATGGAGCTAAAGTGCATCAAGGAAGATGATCTACCAATGATCAAGTGTGATAACATCTCGGCCCAAGCTCTTGCCAATAATCCCGTATTTCATGCAAGAAGCAAGCACATAGAAGTGGCACACCATTTTGTGAGAGAAATCTTATGAAAGAGAAATCTATTTGGAGCATGTCACTCGTCCTCTTTTATTGTCGATCTACTCACCAAGCCTTTGAGCAAAAAGTGCTTTCATCAAGCATAGATCTAATCTTGGAGTTATATCAAGATCAATGCTCAAATCTTCATAGATAATTTTTTAGGAGGAGTGTGAAGAATTGAAAAAGATTATCTATGTTAGATATAGGGGTCTTATGTTTTTACATCAAGCATCTAGGTGTAGGAGGTTGATAGGAACAAATTTGGCATAGATGGCAAATTATGCATTTCCACTTGTAATGCCACTATTGAGACAAAATAGAGTAAGAGACCAAACTCGTGCCAATTAGAGTGTAGACAAGTGTAATGCGTTTGTTTGATGAATTCTAAGAGGTCCAATAGGATTTAGAGGTGGAACCATGTGAGGTCCAATAGGAATTTGAGGTGTGCTTGAATATAGTCCAATAGAATTAAGAGGTGCATGGATCAATGGTTCAATAGGATTAAGAGGTGACAAAGTGTGGTCCAATCATAGTTAAGCATAGTGATAGCTCGTGGATCTACTAGTATCATTGTACTCCTCATTTTGAAGCTAATTGATTTGGTGATTGGGTGGATTCTGAGTGTTATTGGATTTCTAGCTTTCTCTCTCTACCCGAGAGCTCATGATGCTTTTTCTCTCTCTACCCGAGGAGAGCAGCTTGTTTTTACTTAGAATAATTTCTGAATACTTCCCACACGTGTGAGTGAGATTTGGAAGTGATTGAATGCATGTAGTAGTGTGTTTTTGCCATAGGATCTAAGATTGATCTTGAATCTCAATCTAGTCTTGATCTTGGTGCATCTACACACCTTAGGAGATCACAAGTACATGTTGTGGACAATCCACACGTGTGAATTCAACACACAACCACACACAAGAGGAGGGAAGGGCGAATGTTCCTAGCAATTTGTGAAGTTTCTAAGTATCAAGAACCCTCGCCAACCCTCACTTGAGTATCATCAACCTTTGCTAACCTCAGAATAGTTGTAAAATAATATTTTGTAGTCTCAATGGAGCAGGCAAAGGTTAATAATTATAGTAAGACCTTGGAAAAACGTTTCAGTCCTAAAAAGAGTTTATTTGCTTTCAAAACCCTCATCAAGCTATCCTTTGCCAAAAAGAACTTTCACCTAACTTTCGGCAGCCTTATGGTCCTCATTTAAAGCCTCCCTACAAGTCAATGAAGGTTAGCTATTACTGAAAGGACAGTGGCGAAGGTTTTCACTTCATTTCAATCCTACATACACTTCAAAGCCCTCGTTGATCTATCCCTCGCCTACAAGAACCTTCACCTAACTCCTTGAAGTGGTAAAATACTAAGATAAACCATATATCAAGGAGGCAAAAGTTCCTGATAAAAATATAAGGATGTAGCTCCATCTTCACCACATTCAGTATTAGTGCCAAAACATCAAGAAGAGTAGATCTACCCTATCCTAGTGTGAGAAAGAACATCAATTCTATTAGAAGATCAGACATTGGATACAAAAAGCACAGGCCAAGGAAACTATTAGAGTTACAAAACACCCAATAGCTCCTCAAGCCTCTTCACCAACAAGAGAGTAGAAAGAGCCACCACAAAGTGATGAAGTCTGCAAGAGTTAGTATAGATTATTGGTGAAGATCAGAGCAAAAAAGTGATTCTGAACCCTCACCGACAGTGAAATTTTTACTTCCGGCGAGAGTTAACCTTCGCAAAGATTTTTAGATCTAGATCCATACCAAATATAGCTCCTGTGATCCCTGTGAGAGTTACTTCCTAGTAATTTTTGAAAAATCAAGTTTTTTGACTACAAAACAGTGAAAAAACTCTTGCATAGCCAACTCTCACACGAGTAACCTTCGTAGACCAGATCAGTAGTTAGATCTGCACCAAATTCAGCCACTATGAAAATCTCAGGCCAATCAAAACAAGGATCAAAAAGCTATCAAGGAAAATCCATCGTAAGAGGCCTAAAATCACACTATCGGCCTATCAAATTGATCTCATTCTCTAAGATCCAGATTGCATTCCACTAGACCAGCAAGATCTAACATCCTTGGACCCTACCGCCGAATGAATTTGAGATCCGGACGATCAATCGCAAGAAGGATAGCAAATCAAGCACCAAACCTTCCCAGAGTAGCAGTTGCGCATATCGAGGCAAAACTCGAACTAGCACCAATGGATCCTATGGGTCAACCTGTACCTGTCGCACCATTGCAAGCAGTCTGGAGGGCATCGCAAATGGAAATACCTAAATATGATGGGTCATTAGATCCTATCAAATTCTTCTAGATCTACGAGCAAGTCTGCAAAATTTACGATGTTGTTTTCAATGTCTTTGGTATCAGTAGCACAAGATTGGTTCTTCAACCCATCGGAAGAAGAGAAAAACACTTGGGAAGCAATTAAGGCGGCTCTCATCATGCACTTTAAACCAAGAAGGTTCCTGGAAGACCTGTTTCTCCTGTTGAGCAAAGTAAATATGAGAAAAAGAGAAAGGGTCAGGGACTATATTGAATGCGTCAAACATCTAAGATCCGAGTGCAATGCAGCCCTAAGTCCCGATCATGCAGTATTATGTGGTTCCTCGCGGGATTGCCACATAGTATCAAAAGAGAACTTAAACGACAGGAGCATTACGCTACATTGCAAGAAGCAATGGAAGATGCCATTAGGGAGGAAGATGAGAGTCCAGACGAGGAATCTTATTTGACTACCCACACTCCGACTCCTTTGGTAGCATCATCATCCAGTGCATCCAACCTATCCATTGAGCTGTTGATGGAACAAATGATGGAGCTCTATGTTTGCTATTATGCAGTCGCTTATAACCTCATGATTCACATAATCGATGAGAAGACAACATTCTTACATGGCAAATTAGATGAAGAAGTCTACATGGACCAACCTCCAAGCTACATGTGTCACTTTTGACCTATGCCTGCCAAATGCATAGAAGTATCTTCGAATTGAAGCAATCCACGTGACAATGGTACAAGAAGAATGATCATGCCCTACGATCCTTAGGCTTCGAGCCATTGATGGCCGATTCCAATGTTTATATGAGGATCATATATGGGGAGGTCATCATTGTTGTTGTGTACGTGGATGACACACTAATACTTTGTAGAAGCGAAGAGCTAATTGCCGAAGTGTAGAGCAACATCTCAAAACATTTCGAGATAACAGACCTAGGAGAAGCCAGATATTATCTAGGCTTGCAAATTGACTGTGACTATGACGAAGGATAGCTATACCTTCATTAGTCCAGGTACATCCAAAAAATCCTAGATGATTTCGGAATGACAGATTGCAAAGGGGCCAACACCCCAATGCTTGCAAGAATAGTTTTGACAAACGAAGATTGTCTGAAGACTGATGAAGAGAAAAAGATCATGCTTACAGGAGCTGATTAGATCACTGATGTATCTAGCAGATAACACATGTCTCGACATTGCTTATGCTGTATTTAGGATGAGCCAGTTCTGCACGAACACACTGAAAGATTGCCAAACAAATCCTACACTACCATCAGAAGATGAAGGGTTTCGGATTGTGTTACTCTCGTGATGCCAGATTCCAGATGCACTCCTACAATGATGCAAGTTGGACATCACTCAAGGATGATTGTAAAAGTGTCTCAGGAGGGTGCGCCATTGCAACAAATGTAGCAATTCTCTGGGTCAGCAAGAAGCGTACCATCATAGCTCAGTCATCCTGTGAAGCAGAATATGTTCCAGCCATGAAGATGACCAACGAAATCACATGGCTCAGACAGTTCCTCGGCAAACTAGGTGAAACCATCAAGGAGCCCCTAATCTTGTAGATGGACAATACTTTTGCCATACACTTGACGAAGGATCTCATGTTTCATTCAAGAACGAAACATATTGCAATCAAATATCATTTGATAAGTGACTTGCTCGCGAGAAACAAATTGAATACTAGCTTCATTGGAACAAAGCAGATGATGGCAGACATCTCACCAGACCATTAGACAAGGGGATGTTCGAGAGAGGCAGAGGACAAGTCTAGGAATCGTAAAGCTACCACTCTTTGAGAGGAAACTGAAGAAACAAAATGTTTCAAGCTTTCAAATTTGAGCTTGTGGAAATACAAGGGAGCTACCCACAGGCGAAGATCATCCCAGTCCATGATCGCCACATAACGGTTTCAACTGAAAGACACTCGAAGGCGCAAGCCAGATGTTCGATGATTGAATAACACTCAAAGGCGAAGGCCAAATGTTCGACGACTGAAAAACACTCGAAGGTGAAGGTCGAATGTTTGAGGACTGAAGGAGCTCAAAGGGGAAGGCGAGGTCCGAACAAGACACACACGACCGAACAACTCCCGAAGACCAAAAGGCGGCAAATCTTCACGATCCAAGTATAAGGGAAATCAAGAAAGTATCAAGAGGACGTCCCCCTCCATGGATGATGCTGAAGGCAATCTGAATACCATTGGAATGTGCTTAATCAACTGTTCTTGTAATCTCAGATTAGATTAAATCCTTTCTCTCTTAGTTTATATAATCTAATTGAAGATGAGAGAATTGGTTGAACATCAAGTTGGAATGTCAATTGGTTGAGTGTCAACTTGAGCTAAGCATAGTGTTGGTGAGCCAACGTCCAAGAAGTCCACTAGTATGCGAGACGATATTATTCGTGAGAGATATAGCTTCTCTTGCGCCAACGCGCCGTGTGGGTTTGTCACAACAATGCTCCTATAAAAAGAACATCAATAATATAGTAGTTGTAATGTGCATGTTAAATGATCTCGAATGCTTTGATGTCTGATTGTTGTATGTTTGTATTCAGCTGTTTATTCTTCATTCCCCATACTGGTTCATCTTGTTGAATGCTTAAACAATTAAACGTAGGTCAGCAATGTTTGTCTACACTCTAGAGGATTGTAGATATGTTCTAGCGGGCAATAGCCAGCAGACAGAATCGAATTCCATCTGGGTTTCTCAACAGTGGAATTTGTGTCGCATTAAATGGCTTTGTTCTCAGAATAATTTCTAACAAATACAAAAGTAATCACAAGCATCACAATGTTCAAAACAAAATTTTTGGAAAAAAATGAATGCATTAAATAACTATGTACTTATCTTGTATGACATCACCAATTTTGTAAAATCAATTCCATGGTTTTGCTTTCTTCTTGATTCAAATTTGGAGATAGAGCTCATATTTTCATTCCAATGTCAAGATTGACTTCATCTTAACCATTGGAGAGAATGAATATATAAATTTATGTAAGCTATACTATGAATAGTTGAAGTTTATTAACCGTGAATGTAGACACTATGGTTATAGCATTGGGGTTTGGGGGGGCTTCGGGAGTTGTGTGGGCGAGCAAATACACAATATTCTTTTCTTATTTCCCCAGTTTTCTGCGTATAGAGAGCCTATACACTTTATTTGTAGACATTTTTTATGGTTTTAAAATGACTATGTTCTTGAAGGATGACACCCCAAGGACTTGGACAAAGTTGTCAAAGCGTTCAAAGAATATATCACAACATCTATGTGGAGATTCATTTATTTTCAACCATATTGACAACAAGATGTAGTTCAAAGGCAATGAGAGACAACTACAATGCTAGTCACAAGATGGAAGATGATAAGTTTTTTAATTGTAAAATAGTTTTCAACTTAAAAAATGCTAGTGGTGCTTGTTTGCAAACTAAATTTGAGTTCATGAGAATTGCTACTATAGCATTGATTTTAAAAGGAGCATATTGCACAACAATACAATGAGAAATAAATTTGATACATGAATCCTAGAACAAATGCCATAAGAGCATAGTTTACTTCGAACCTTTCTGGAGGCTTTTGCTCTCTCATGGATCTTCTGATTTTTCTTTCCTCACTTGTGGATGGTACTTCAATTGTGATTTCGTGTACCAACTTTTCATACCACTTTGGCACTTATGTGTTGGGTGATATGCTCTTTGGTGAGTACATATCCCAAGGAACATTTTTTTCCTTCATTTTTTTCAAAAGCAAATTGCTAATTCAATCATGGATATTCAACATTATTCAACATTGTTATTAGAGTATCATCCATCATAATCTCCCGATTGAATGAAATATCTTGCTTAGTAGCCATTCCATCCTCAATAGCTTCGTCATCTTGGCCTTCAAGATTTGGTAAGAAATCTTGAGTTTGATCTTTTGGCATTTGGGAGATTTTATCATCATAATAACCAAAAATGACATCAAATGATATGATAGTCTTCCTAGATTTTGGATCATAATGCCTATAGTCTTTCACTCTATCATCACACCCAACAAAAATAGCTTTCAAGGACTTTACATCAATCTTTTTCCTTGTTTCATCCGATATATGAAGAAAGGCATTCCATCCAAACACTTTCAAATCATGTACCTTGGGTTTGACACCTGTGAATGTCTTGTATGGGTATTGTTTTTGGGATTGCAATTATACGACTTAAATTTTAAAGAAACAGTTTAGTGTTGCATGCCTCTCCCTAAAAAGGATCTGGCAATTTCATAAACTTCAACAAAGGACATGCACTCTCAACAATAATCCGATTCTTCCTTTCTACCACACCATTGTGCTATGGCATTTGGGCTATTTTTGAGCTCAAAAAGGCATCTTCCTTCCCTGAACATGTTTGCTAATCAAATCACTAATTTTTCTATGTGGCACTTCACCCTGGGTTCATTATGGGTCAAATCACAATAGGGTTCTCCCAAACCTAGTTTAATAAACCAAAGATAAATAATTTTGATGCAGGCTAGCATTCTGAATCCAATATGACTTGAACTTTTCAAACACTTCAAAAGCTTCTTTTTTTTAACTTGGTATGAGGTAAAAGCCCAATATTTCTTTGGAACCCAAGTTTGACTTGGGAGAGGAAACACACACAAACCCCCCCCCCCTTTTTTTCCAATTTTTCTGTTTTCAAAATAGGGGCCCCCATTTAGTTCATGCAAATTAAGAGAAAAAGTGTTCGAAAAAATAGCTATATTTTTTCTTAGAATTTGAGTTTGAGCCTTGTCACATTATCATTAATAGGGATTGAGGAAGTAGAGTTAGAGGGTTAGTGGATGAGTTAGCATTTGGAGATTTAATCTACACCATTGGATGTGCCATGTCATGTGGACCATTCCATCTCAATTGTCACTCTCTTATTGGTACACATGTCATCATCTCTTATTGGTGCATGTGTCATCATTTGCACTAAATTATGGTTAGTGAATAGGCCCGTTATGTGTATAGAATTGGGTGAACTACCTTTTGATTCCATGCTCTTCACAAAAAACATTAAGTTCGTTTGAAACATATTTGTCACCACTACTTGATTGTAAAATCTTCACTTTATTTTTTGTTTGAGTCACTACCATTGCTTTGAAAGCCCTAAATCGTTCAAAGGCCTCTGACTTTCTTAGAACAAGTACATCCAAGACATTCTAGTCTAATCATCAATTAATGCCATAGAATATCATGGGACCACATAAGTTAGAATGAATGAGATCTGCACTACCCTTTTTAAGTTTCTCCTTGTGATGCTTACCAAGGATACAACCTTCACATTAAAATATGTTCCTAATCAGCAATGAAAGATATACCATGTACCATATTAAGCTTCTTCAACAATATTCCTTCTTTAGTAAGGTATTGCGCCTATGTAAGCCGCCAATTTGGAGGCAAAAAAAATAAAGCCCTAAAACCTATGGGCATACAAGATAAGGTGTGGCATAATGATTAGTTTCGAAGGCTATGCAATATTTTTCTCTAATGTCAATCATGAAGATGTTAACTTTTCTTTAAAACTTAGCATGTTATGAAGGTCTTAACTTTTATTCAAATTGGGGGATAAAACAAGTGGTTACTACAGCTTTTCCCTTTTTTCACTCAAACATGTTTTAACATTACCTTCTGATGATGCTCGAAAGGTGCACATAAATTAAAGTAACCTGTTTTTACATGCACTTTTGCTTAGAAGGTGCATGTCAGAAAAATACATTATAAAAAAGTAAAGAATGTTTTCACGATGAGACGAGGAAGCTTCACCTCTTCAGGAGGACCTCATAGGCAAAGCTTCCCCTTTGTGTCGTGGAAATATTTCAAGCACTCTATAGTACAAGCATACTTTTGGTATGAAGTTAATAGAATGAAATACTTTCCTTGAAAAAAAAAAAAAACAAAAAAACAAAAAAACAAAATTGTGGCAATAAATCTACTATTGGCAGAAGGGCCTCTAAGGCGAAATCCCCCCGCCACCACGGCGTTGCCATGCTAATATTTAAAGCACTCTCTAGTATATTGTAATAGTATGAAGTACTTGTCTCAAGAAAAAGCAAACGTGTAGCACTAGATACTGCTGTTAGGATAGACCCACTTTCAAAACACAGTTACTTTACCTTCATAGCTAAAGATCTAAAGAAAGCATAAATCATTCTAGATTCTTAGAAAATCTAAAAATTCTTTGCTTTTTTTTAGTACGTGATGCTTCATTCACCTTTTGTAAATGTGATTCAAACTAGCTCCTAAGCAAAAGTGAGGGGCAATGAACCTTGCACGAGTTGTGCAAAATTGAAACCTTTACAAGCATAGAAGCTTCAACTTACCGTCTTCATATTGGAGACTTTGGAAATAGCTCTTTCAAAGCCCATTGCCAATCACCAAAGTTCGCTTTTAGATTTGTCTGAATCTTGAACACGCATTACTTGGTGCTACCACAACTCAAAAATTGTTTCCTTTTCGCTCAACATCATGCCATGTTCTGCCACACATGGAGTATCAGCACATGATCTTCTTTATGGTGACCATTGTTATTGGCAACATCCTTCGAAAGAGGATAAATACATTTGGCATACAGCTAGAGTAGCTCTTTTTATCATTTTCTAAAAATAGGAATTCAGTAGTTTCTAATGAGCTTCAGTTTCCATCTATTACTACTATGCACGGGATGAAAGTAGAATTTCCCCAAGATATATTTCACTAGTCTTTTCAGATACTTTTGCTAACGTCTTATTGCTCTATGTAAATTTGTGCATACTTCTAGTCATTGATACAGAGAGAAAATGTTCCTACTCATCAGGCGCTGATAGTATTAGTAGTACTTGCCCCAAAAACTTGGCAAAAAATTTGAACCAGTTAGATGCACTCTCAAGATAATGACAGGCCTTATGCACATCTATTGTAGATAGTCAAGTCAAATGCAAGACTCAACAAATCGTGTGAGATATTCAAAGAGCAAAAATTTTCCAGCTGAAATTTATTTTCAGGAAGGTTTGATCACCACAAGCCTGACCTTGAGAGTAGCATATTCACTTAGGATTTGTAGTTTCTACATGCTGCTAGTCTTTCAAATCAGTGTTACTGTTTGGCTTGCTCCGGACTTTAATACATATCCTGTATGTGTTCTGAGATTCAGATCAAGCTTAGTTTTATACACCAAAGGTGCAGGTTCTCCTGTTCTACAAGGGACAGAAAATTGTACAGTTCGCATACGCATCTAACCAGTCTTTCTAACTAATATAGCTAGAAAGATCAGTACGAATAAACTAAAACACTTGTTAGCTGATCGAAGATATCTCAAAACCATTGAAGCTGGCACAATGAAAAATGTTGTAGTCTGTTATGCTATTTCAAAAGTTTCCAAGCTTTCGCAGATAAAACTGAGTGACGAAATTGCACCAATTTAGATCGTTCATCGTCAGCTTCATTGATGAAAGCAATCTCAATGAGCCGAAATCAAAGAAGGTGAACGACTGAACCGCAAATATTGTGTGACTTCCCCTTCAAGAATCAGGGGGTTTGATTTCATAAATTATCAAGGCCTTCAAGACCTAAAACACATGGTAGTGATTGCAAATATAAGATCTACAAACCAATGCTCTTTTATGTTAGAAACAAATGTACACACTTAACGTCCTAGATAATGTTTCTAGCTCTGCAATTTTGATAATGAGATCTTGTGAGACTTTTGGCGTTTGTGGAAAGCTGGATTCCTGTGTCGCTGCATACGCCTTTTGCGCGTTGAATCCCCCCAACTTTTGATACACAGAACTGGATCTTCTGAAGGAAACTTTGATATCTCATCTTCAGAGTCAAGCTGTTGAGAATTTGTTGGAGGGGTGAGACTCCACAAATCTTCCTCCTCAGAGTTATTAAGGCTGTTGGGTTTGCCAGCTTGTAGACCTATAACCTGATTAGAACCTTCTCCCTCAAAAGCAGCATAGCATGCACAACCTGCAACACTGCCATTCCGAACCAAATGTTTGTTGTAGCGTGCATCCATATTAAGTGCTTCTCCTGATTTTGCTTCTGGAGTTCTCAAAGAGGAATCACTTGGCAAGGTTTTTGACTGATGACACTTCTTGCTCAGCTTCCTCCTCTTAGCAGTTGCTGCTCCAGCATTCTTTTGAGAGGATAACTTTTCAGGGTTGCCCATTCCATGCTGCTCATGCAAAACATTCTCATCTCCTTTTGTGTTCAAAGAAGTCGAGTCAAAATCAGGATTTGGCCATTGGGCAGATTCTCTCTTCTTTTGAGAGGATGACTTGTCCTGATTACCCGATCCATGCTCCTCGTGTATAAGATCGTCACCTCCTTTCATGGTCAAAGTATTTGAGCTTACAACAGGCCTTGGCCTTTGAGCAGATTCTTTCTTCATACTTTCAGCGTTACATACTTCCTCTAAGGATGAAATTTGTATCTTGCTGTGCAATGCATCATATTTCAATTTCAGAGAAGAAGGACCAGGTTTTCGAGTAGTATTACAGCCTCCAGAATTACCTCGGTCATTTCCCAACTGTGCCAAATGATCAGCCGAAGAACTAGAAGACTTTTGTAGAGGACTGCAAGCTCTTTCTTTGTCAGAGCCTTTTGAAGGCAATGATGCAATTGGCAAAAGGCTTACTAATATCGATGCAGCTAAATTTGCACTTTCATCTAGACATAGAGAGTGGTCATCTTCACAATTGTCTTCTGCAGTAGGCCTAATAGATGCAGGTGTTTTCTCAGGTACATATCGAGACTTCGGGTTGGTACTGATTCTTTCATCGGGAACTGTATTCCCAGCAACATTTGTACTGCTCTCATGTAATTTTGAACTTGCCTCAGAGCATTGCTGCCCAGCAGGAGTTGCAGTACTCGTCAATGTGGAACTATGGCTTACAACAGCTGTCCTTCCATTGCATTCCATGGATGCAGGCAGAATTTTATTTTCTTCAGAAGCCTCCGAGGCTTTGGAAGATTGTCTTACAACCAATGAATCAAAACAAACTGATTTTGAATTAGTCGTACCTGCTATTTCATGGGGTGAATTCTCAGCTGGGGCTACATGATCTGAGCCATAATTTTCTACACTTCCGCCCTCGCAAAGATTGGGCTCCACACTTGTAGGATTCAACATATCTTCTTCCACTGTTGTCACCGTGGATCCAAAACTTGCAACAATTTCTTCCTCAGGTGTAGTAAGATCCAAGCTCTCTGAAGAGCTTAGCAGCTTCGACTCAGGTTCTCGGCTCAATGGACCATTGTTAACATCTCCATCTAAGGTTAAGCATTTTGGCATCACACAAGCTCGTGGCTTGTTAAGGCCTTCTGTTGCTACTGACGCAACCAACTTCAACTGCTCCTTCCCAACTTTAAAGGGCTGTTGCTCTTCAACTCTAATGGACTGCTGCTCTGGGGATGCCTTGAGGGGGCGTATCTCAGTTCCCTGCAGTGATTCTGTTCCCTTTTCCTCTTCTAGAGTCACCTTTCCTAGATCTGTGGGAAAATTTTCAAGAGGCCCTTTATGCCTAGCTTCATTTCTTGCAGTATTCATGGGCTTTTCAACTTTTGTATGGCTTTGATCAGTAGTAAGCCTTTCATGTACAACCACTGGTCTATTGAAGTCTGACTTAGAGTAATCAAAATTCTCCTTTGCATCACTGACAGCTTCACCACACAAATATGTCTTGACGTTATCTTCTGTCTCTGCTACACCCACCTCACGAGGAGAATAAATTTGGTCTACGTCAGACATCTTGTCAGCACTTGCATTTGCACCAAAAATAAGTGGCGTATCTATTCTTGAAGCCTTTGGAAAATTGGACTCCTCACGCTCTGCTTTGACCAGATTGTCTTGAAGCTTGTTCAACACAAAACTTGTTGATAATCCTGCCCCTTCATCAATAACTGAAGTTTTTTTAGATGTTTTGATGTCTTGTGACATCCACATGGCTTTGCTTGATGACAAACTCTCTCCAGAATAAGCTGGAACTGACATAATTGTAAACTCATTACTGTCCAAGAGACTTCCTGGCCTCAATTCCAAGTCTAATCCAGATTTGCTCATATGGCTACTGATGGCCTTGCTCTCTAAACCAAACTCTTTTAGAATTCCCTGGTCAGCTACCCTGCTCAAGCCGTCATGGGCATGCCTAACATTGTAGCTATCAGGTTGGGCAACTTGGCTTCCCCATTCTTTGATTAATCTAAATTGGGCATCTCGACTGATGCTCTCTGTAGATTGAAAAGCTTCTCTGAAGCCTGAATCACTACACAGGCCAATATTCTGGTCGGCAGTATTGTTTGAACTTTCCTGCACGCCTTCTCCTCTAGATACTGGTTGAAGATGTTCCTCATGTAAACTACTACCAGGCGCCTTGCTTTGAATTACCTTCTCAACCTGTGCTATATCTGAAGAAGCCAGTTTGAGTTCCATGGTATTTCCATCTAGCACAAGCTTGGGAGGCTTGTTAAAAGGTGGTTTTTGTGATGGCACAACAGCAAATGTTGGGAATCTGGAACCTCCTGCACTTGTTGTTGACCAAGAGTTGGAGGAAAAATCCTCTGTTGTCTTTTGGGCACCATCCACATGACATTCCACAAGAGAAGATTCTCTTGAGATAGGAAAAAACCCACCTGAAGAAGAATATGTTCCATTTGAAGCAACACGAACAGGTGTCTGCCATGAAACTTGCGTTTGAGAGGATGCAGGGCTAGTCTGTAGAACTGTTAAAGGTTGCTGCTGTTGCAATTGTGAGAACTGCGAAAAATCTGTCCTGGGCTGGTACCATAGACCAGTCATGCCTTCTTGGGCAATACCTCGCCCACCACCAGAACATACTGCTGTAGCCATTGAATGGCTAAGATGTGATTGACCATTCCGAAGTGTTGTCTCACTAGATGCTCCTGTGCGGACTGTTGATCCATGCCCTTGGGCGTAGATCCCAGTTGACATGCGGCTAGCAGCTGGTTCGCTTTCTCTCCAAGAATGAAAAGACACGGGTTTGTCGGCAGCTTCCAATTTACCTTGAAGGGGATGAATTCCATAACTTGTTGCATTCAAACGCATTGCACCCTGGCTTTTTCCTCCTGCATTTGACGAAGTTGTGGTCTTGTAGTAGCCATACATCCCTCCCGATGACTGCATTTCTACTTCTTTGTGAGCCTGAAAGACTTTCCACCATGGCTGTCCAGCCAGTTTCCCTTCCAAAAAGGCCCCGCCATGCAATTCTGGCTGACAATGCAATTGGCTAGCAGCCTTGCTTTTTTTTGAGTCTTGCATAAAACTTGACTGCCCAAATGGAGCTCCATTCAGAAAAACGGCTTGGGATTTCATAGAACCCTGTCAAACATAAAAAAAGAGGATCATAAACGCACTGAATCAAGGAGCAATGAGTAACAAAAACCTTCTGAAGGCTATTTATTACAATTTACAAATTAACACTTTTGACTTCTCCTTTATTGACAATTTTTCCTTGATCTGCTCATTGCCTTAAAAAACTTCTTAGATCAAAATTTGTTCGTCTATTTATCAAGATTATCTGAATCAAGAGCCGAAAAGTACCAAGCGCTAGAACCAACCTGAGAATCCCATTGGGCCTTCCTTATTTCCTGAGGAATGTCATCAACATCAAAGTTGAGCGAAGCTCTTACTTTTTTTTTGCTCCCATCTGAACAGGCATCGTCCGCGTTCCAGCTAGATCGACTCTCTTGGTCGGAACTTTTCTCCAAGTTGACACCAGATGTTGCTCCAAGGAAGTTTTGCTGAGATGATACGGTGGATTTTGTAGATGGATCGGGAATGTCGGAACTTGGATGACATCCTTCCTCTGTGCATCTGGATCGCTTCAACAATTTTGCATGCTCCCCATCAAGGTTTTTAAAGCTGCTCCGAGAAGGAGACACACAGGCCATGCCGCTAGTCTCTTCTTTAGAGCTTGTTTTAAGACTCAGGAACATATTACTATCCGGTTTTGAGTATCCACCGCATGCTTCTTTGTAAGTTTCTGTGTTCTGATCGTGAACTCTCTGCTCTTGGGCGCTGTTTTCATTGTGAACTTCATCATCCATGTACTCTTCTGGAGGCCTTTCCAAATCAAATGTTCTTTTTGTTGCCTTAGCACGTCCGTCCTGCAAGAATGTCACAGGTTTTCCAAAAATATCTAAGGAAGATTTTGTATTGACATTCTCATGGACACTAACTTGAAGTTCTTTATGATAATCCAGCTTAAGATTTGAGCTTGCGCCTTCCAAAGGCAACTCATTCGAATGGTCTTTGGATTGTCCTCCACCTCCTAATCCAATCGGCGTGCAGTTTACCGAAAACTGCAAGGATCTATCTCTACTTGATGCTGGAGGCATTAGAAGACCGCCTCTTCTCGTTTCATTCATCAAGAGTTTCTGTACATTGTATAAACGGTGAAGCTCCCGAAGCTGCATACACCCAAGAACGCGACGGGTAAGGTTGATGTCGAAATTTTTGAAAGAATAAGCTTAAAGGGGCAAACACAGTGAGCAGCAAATTGCAAGGGAAACGGCGAATAAGTACATAAAGGATGCATGAATCTTTCCTCCTTTTTCTTTCAGCTCTACATAAGCTAGAAAAGGAAAAGGATTATCCTGCTAAGAACATCTGGCACGCTAACAATAGATCTAGCTAATATCTGCGAAATGATCAAAACCACAGAATGATCAAGTCCTGGAACAAACATGAACATGATAAGCTTGAAGCACGTGCTTAATTCTTTACCTGCTCCTTAAAAGTGGCTTCCTGCTTCAGCATGGTCTGTCTCACTATCTGCACACCCTGGCCCATCAAGTGCTCTACTGCTTCAGCGCGAATGTATCTCGTTTGCTCTCTACCGTCCATCGTTATGTTTGCTTCATGGCGATTAGGAAAAGGCTAATACTTGATCCTGTTTCTTGACTGGTAGTTTCTGTGGGACAGAGAGAGGGATAGAAAGATTTGCCAATTAGATAAGCATGGAAGAAAGATCCGATTTAAAGATCAAGCATCGAAAGATTTGAGAACAGGAGAATCGAACAGTCAGAACAAAGAAGAAGAAAAAAGCTGAAAATTGTCCAAATCAAATGCCACATCTGCTCTGGGCTTTGACATAACATATTCTCGTGAGAGAAATTAAATGGCGATCAAGATGTCTGAAGAGCTTTAAGCACATGATGCTGGGTGTGTACAGCATTCCGTCGGCATGCAAAGCTATAGTAAAGGAAGGGGATTTTGTCACGGAAGGTCATTATATCATTCAAATCAGTCGTTCCAAATAGCTTAAAGGCTCCTTATCGATGAAAGAGCACCAAAAGATCGTCGTTTTCTAGATGAAGAGAAAGTATATCATCACTATATCATGAACATCAAGCTTTAGAAAAATGTTCAATAGGAATCATGGCAAAGTTGCAGAAAATCCACAGCTCCCTTTATCTTATTCTTTCTCTTTTTCACTCTTTTTCCTTGTGTCTAGCGCTGTAACGGCTTTTCAGAATAAAGGAAAAATGTAACAGATGATTCTTTGCAACTGAAGAACGTCTACTTTTAGCATTATTATGCTTGCACAGCTAGATCTTACAGAGTTAGCAAGTTTTTCACTCTATGCTTCACTTGTTTCTTTACCAAATAGCTCAGTCAGAGCTGTACAGTGCAAAGTCTCTGTGGATCTTTATCAAAACTCTTCTATAGTCAAGCTTGTCATTTTACTAGAAAATTTAAAATGAAGGCATCTGCATCTAAAGATATTGTTACCCACTAATGATACGATTAGATCTACAAATTCTGGCCAAATTCTGACGACCCTTCACTTTTCGTCACTAATAACGATACATGCTCTATGACTTAAAATTTCTATCAAACTGGATATCCTTTACCATGAAAGGGAGAGATCATATAAATACAGCACAAAAGCCAGTGAAATCAAGATTCTTGGCACATCGCACAAAACCTCGACGAAATCATAGAAAGAAGAGTATATTACAGTCACGGCCACAAGTTACCTTTCCTACGGGTGATACTTATTCTTCTTTTTCAGCTACGAGGGAAATCTTTTCTCAGTAATGATTATATGCTTTGCTGAATGGAATCAGCTGCAAAACACGTGGAAACCAGATCGTTTCCAAAGTGCCTACTGATCATTCATGCACTGTTTCTTAAGAGTTCGTTGCATTGGTTCTTTTGCTAGGACCTTGCACTGGCAGCAGAAGTTTTGCATGCAGTCCACCTGTATAATTTCAGTTCAGAGAAAGAAACACTTCATAAAAAATTGCTTCTTCACGAAGGAATGTGTCAGACAGGTAAGATCTGTTATTTGTGAGAAATCTATGACAGGGGAGATCTGTTTTCAGAGGGAAAACAATGACACCACCAAACATGTACCATTCAAAATCTAACAAAGAATTCTTAAGCGGATCTCTTCATCTTAAAAGGCTAGAGAATACAAACTACAGGAGGACTTGTCACATCTTTAGGATAAAAAAGTTCTCAAATCAGAGCTTTTCTTCTCTAAAGCAAGATACAAACCGAAGGAATTAATCCTCAAACTCATACATCCAAATAAAGTTATGAAAAGCTTCTTCTCAACTCTCAAACCAAGCCATCTGAGAACTGCGAGGAAATCCAAGGCACAGGCCGAAGGGTAGGCATCGGGAAGAACTATGCAGAAGGACAAGGCCTGAATACCCAACACACTAGAGCGGAAAAATGATGCTCCTCTCAGATCTAGGAGATGCTGCGACAAAAACAGAGCAATCAATCGCAAGCAGCAAAACAAAAGGCGAACAGGACCAACATATGTCACAATGCTTGCAAGCAACGGCGAGTAAGATCGGCTGCAGCGATCGGTTGATCGATCAATCAGTCGATCAAGACACACTCAGGCAATACAGCGCGCACTCTCGGAACAGGGAGAGATATCACATCCAACAGAAAGAAAAAAGGGAGACAAGATCAAAACGAGAGAGACTGTGTGTGTAATTAGTGGTAATACAAAAGATTAATTAGGCATAATGAGAGAGAGAGTCCTGAGAAAGCGCGACGGCGCGAGCCGCGAGATCCACTAACCCGCATAGATTAGTGGAATGCCGATGCCAAGGCCAATGCCATTGCCATGCCATGCCATGCCGGGCAAGATACGGGCAGGAGTTACCAGCCTCGGTCAACGAGCCAGGGCCTGGTGTTTTTTTATTATCAGTGCTTATTATCTGCCAATTTATAATTATTTTTCTCTTGCTTCGAAAATACAGTAAGTACAAAATTCTAAAATTAAATTTAAGAATCAGCGATATGAGAATGCGTTAAAACTTCCTGGCTGTGGGGATACCAGCAGAATATTTTTGTCCTGAAGAAAAAAAATAGCCCCCTGGATGACTCACCATGGTCCAGCCCAGGCCTGGTCCATTCAATCAATCAATGCCCTCCACATGCCAAAATTCATTCGAAAGCTAGAGAACAAGAGAGCTGGTGAAGGAAAAAAGCAGCGGTGTATGTGTGTGTGTCTGTGAGATATATATATATATATATATATTGCAGGTCAATTCTCCCCTCATACAATTTTGATTCCAAAGTTAGATGGATGATAGGTATTAGGAAACTCACACATTAAAAGCTCCTTGAAGACGTTTGACTAAAGAAAAAACACATTTTAACACCTTCATGGATGCCTTCCTATGATTTGATTGTCACTCATCCTTCCAAGGTGATCTACGAGTTTATTTTGCAATGTCCCCAAAAATCGGCAAAGTATCTCAATGGAATCATCATTTTTTTCAATTGACATCATGGGCTTAGGCATACAAACCCTTCTATCAGTAATATTCCTCAAAAAGTCAAGAAGCTTTAAGAAATGCAAGTTTTTGAGGATAATTTAGAAACAATTTTCCGAGCACTGGGTGTTGTCCCTCTATCAACAAGGGGAGAGAGAGAGCCAATGTGGAGTGGATTTTTTTACTTAGCACTTGAGTCATGGCCCATTCAACACATGCATGCACACATGCAATCATTGAAAAATTAACAAGCATAATCATTACGACATAATAGAAAACTAATCAAACAAAAACCCATCCAAGCACATCCATAAGCTAACCAGCAACAAGGCACATCAATAATCAACAATCTTTGAAAAATTAACAAGCATAATCATTACGACATAATAGCAAACTAATCAAACAAAAACCCAGCCAAGCACATCCATAAGCTAACCAGCAACAAGGCAATGGTGTTTCATGAATTTGAAGGCAAAGTGGCAACTAACTCAACTCGATAGCATTGCAACAAGCACTCATCATACTCACACCAACTCAAAGGTTTGCAATGAGTCCCGATTTAAGTTGGACCTATCATAGAGGCGAAACCAATATGATAATCAACCACCCCGCCTATAAGTTCACCTTCTTTAAGTAGGGTATCTATTTGTACATCCAACGTGACACATACTAGTTGTCCCATGACCATTGACCCCAAAGATACTGGTGTTGTTTTGGTGATGCACGCTTTTCTATAGGTCACTCATCACAATTTTCATCTATGGCTCCTCAACAAAGAGTTCCATGTGTCATCATGGCATTGACTCCAACTCCAAAGCTCACTCAACTTATTCAACAAAGTCACTAGCTCATCCACAAGTTTGACGTTCAATCATACCATACCTGACTTTCTAAATCGTCCACAAATCGAAGGCTTAGACTTGATCTAGTATTTTGAGAGTTTAAGTTGAATGAGCCATTTAATTTTACCGATTTTGGGACTTACTTGCCAACTATGCAAATCCTCCCACTTTGAAATTATTGATGTCCTCCTCGGGGTCAATAATACCAAGCAACAAGGCATTGGATTGATTCAATGATCTTACAGTAACCAAAACTTAAAAAGCCATGTGTTATCACATTTTAGACCATTTACAATATATTAGACAATGTTATAAGTGTTTCAAATCATAGAAAGCATAGCTTAAGTTTCATTTACATAATATATGTACATCTATTAACAAGGAGAAAAAAATCTAGCCTAGATGTACCTTTGTTGCCCATACTAGCGTTGAGATCCTTAAGCTCCGAAAGTCTCATTGTCATCCACTTGCTACTTCTTTGGGGCTTGGCATTATAAGCATAGGTGCCTTAGTATTTCTCTCTTATATCTCCCACTAATGGCAAGAGAGTATGTATGTGCACCTAGACCCTTCAAAACACTTTTTCGTGTTCAAATAGTTTTGCTTTCAATCTTGACATGAATAATGGAAGACAAACTCCTCTCAAAGCACATGCTTAAAGTAGTCCCAGTTCGCATGATGTATAGCATCAACTCTCGTAAAATGCAGATCGTCCATTCAAAAGAGCTAATCTTCGACCACACACATGTATCATCAATGGGCAATTTTTGGCCTTTCACATTTCTTTTGTGTTTCTCATTGGCAATTCTTTGAGACTACACAATCTCATTCTCTCTAGTTTCCTCTAAGTGAGCAAATTTGATCTCAAGATGTATTTTTCCTTTTCAAATCCCGGTCTCGAAATAATCCAGATCTAGAATATGGGAATAGCCCTTGGTGACCAGTTTGGCTTTGTATTGATTCAACCTTCCTTCAGCATCATACTTCGCTTTGAATATCCATTTGCATGGAATCAGATTTCTTCCTTTTTGAAGCTCAATGACTGTCCATATTTGATTCTCTATCAAATTATTGAATTCAATGTCCATCGCTACTTTCCATTGATCAACATCAGGTGTAGACATCACCTCTGAAACTGTGTTTGGTTCCTACATGAAGTAGCAGGCTGCATCATCCATAAACCTGGATGGAGGTTGTCTTGGTCGATTCGATCTTCTTGGTTGAATCTTGACTCCCTGATGTGATTCGATCTATTGAGGTTGTGACTCATTTTCTGAGTTTGTATCGATTTTTTGATTTTCGATGCTAGAGTCTTTTTTAATACTTGGATCGAAAATTTCTTCGATACTTGGATCGAAAATTTCTTGAGCTTTCTCCTTGTGGTTGATAAATTGATCTTCCACAAAACTAACATCTCTGCTCATGAATGATTTGTTGTAGAAAACTCGGATGGAATTCAATTCTGTCTTCCAACTACTACCTACTAGATCAGATCTACAAATTTCTAGACTGTAGATAGACACTGTTGACCTACGTTTAATTGTTTAAGCATTCAACATGATGAACCAGTGTGCGGAATAATGAATAAAAAACTAATTACAAACAGACATCAAAGCATTCGAGATCATTCAACATGTGCATTCAAGCTGCCATATTATCAATGATCTTTTTGTAAGAGCGTTGTTGTGACAAACCCACATAGCGCATCGGCGTGAGAGAAACCATGTCTCTCACGAGTAATGTCAGATCATCTCGCTTACTAGCAGACTTCTTGGATGTCAGCTTAGCAACACTATGCTTAGTTCAAGTTGACACTCAATCAATTGACAATCCAACTAATTGACAATCCAACCGATTACCTCATCTTCAATCTACTTTTATGGATGGAGAGATAAAGTAGGTGAGCTGCTTCTCAGTTGATACTGCATTGTCTATAATGAAAAAAACAGATCCTTCATTTTTTTGATAAAGGATGTGAGGTCCTTGCCATCCCATCGTAGGTTCGTCAGCTGGCCTTTGATTTGTTCTTCATAAAATAGGTTGCAGTCCTTCGAGAGAAGTCATCGATGAAAGTTAGGAGGTATAGAGCTCTCCCTTTGGAAGCAGCTTGCATCGGGCCACAATTTCCGCTATGTACAAGATCTAGCAAGCCTTTGGATGTATGAGTCAAAAATGAATAAACTTCTAGCATGCTTGCTGATTATACAATTTTTACATGGAGAAGTTGGCTTGTTGACAGAAGGCAGAGAGCCTACAATTGTTGAATATTATTGAAGTTCAAATGGCCCAATTTGAAATGCCAAAGCATACAGATGATTCGGAAGTTGATGTGTGAAGAGCTTGATTCTTGGAAGAATAACAGTGGCTGAGATTGTAGAGATTGCCACTTCTTCTCCTGAAAGCTAAAACTTTCTATGATTTGTTAAGGATGGTGCAGCCATTTGTATCAAATACCCTCCGACCTCAATCAATGATTTTGCTAACTGAGAGCAGATTCTTGATCAGATTTGGAATGTGGAGAACATTAGCTAGCAACTTGACTTCACCTTTCTGAAATTCGATTCCGACTCTTCCTTCACCTTGAATCGAATGTGATGAGTTGTCTCCAAGTTGCACAACTTGAGAGTAGGTGAAAGATTTATAATCTTTGAACCAAATGTGTTGAGTTGCTCCAGAATCGAGATACCAGGAATCGATATCCTGTTGTTCTCCTACCTTGGTCATGAAGGTTACTTCATCTTCCTCTTGCTGCTGTGTCGAAAAATTGGTTGAGGCAGAATTTGCTTGTTGAAACTGCTTCTTTTTTTCATTGTTGATTTTTAAAGTTCTGCAGTCCTTGATCTCATGTCTAGTTCTCTTGTAGTATGTACAGAATAGTTTCTGCTTTGGTTGGAAAGATGAAGTGTTTGAATTTGTCCCTGAGCCAGAATTTGATCCTGAGTCAAAATTTGATACTGGTTGTATATTGCTCTTCTTTTTGGATCCAAACTTCTGATTTTTGGAATATAGAGCTTGAGGATCTGACCTTGTGCCTGAGAAGTTTGCAGATCTTCTGGCCTCCTCTTGTTGAAGTAATGAGATCACTCTTGAAAGGGTGACCTTCTCTTGGATCGAAATTGCTAGGACTCAATTCTCATAGGCCTCAGGAAGACTTGATAATAGAGTCATGACAACATCGGTACCTTCTATGACTGAGCCAATTGTAGTCATCTGCTCCATAAGATTTTGAAAGGTGTTGATATGGCTTGAAACATGTACTGCTTCAGACATTTTCAAGGTGAAGAATTTATTCCTCAAATGGAGTTTGGGGGAGACATCCCTGTATCGTAGAGGGTTGCTAGAATGTCCCATGCATCCTCAGTAGTCTGAGCAGCACGTATGTGACTAATTTGATTGTCTTTGATGTTGAGAGTGATTATGGCAAAAGCCTTGCCATCTTTCAATCTCCATTTGGTGATAGTGGCTGCATCACCTTCAAGCTTAGCTTTTGTGCCATCAACGATGTCCCACAGTTCCTTGGCTAGTAGTATGACCTTCATTTTGAACTTTCGGAGATGGTAGTTGCTCCCATCGAGTCTGTCGATAAGAGAAGAACTGGAAGACAACTCCATTTTGGTTGGTGAGATTGTTGGTAGAAACAACGGTTTCAGAATATTGTTGGATGCGCGCTTGCTAGAACAATGTCTTGATAAAAACAAGACTTGATAATCCATAATAGAAATGCAGATTACTGAACAGCCCGCTCTGATACCATGTCAGAAATTAGTGGGAATGAGCGAAAGTTGATGAGCGAGTTTGGTGTAGGATCAGAAGCATCACAGTTAGCAGCAAAATATGCATATAAATGAACTCAAATGTAACATCTCTGGGGAGCTCTAAGGCCTTCAATGTATCACTCTCTAGACTTTTTCCATAGGCTTCAAAATTAGATCAACTAAAGATATGGACCAAGATAATTCATTTGAAAAAAATATAACAATATGAAATTCCTCAATGATTAGGTTATAAACTGACATTGGGTCTTTTCAAGTCAAAAGCTTCGATTGGTGTGGGACCACCAATCCAATAAGGAGGGGGATAATGTTAGCATCTATGCTAACACATAAAAAATAAAAAAGAGAAAAATAAAACTCTGTGGCATGTGTTTTGTAAGTCCACGTGCGAGTGTTTGTTAATAAACTTCCGCCATGGCATGTGTTTGTAATGAGTAGAAGGTTAAAAAATAATAAAATAGCTTAAACTTAGATTTAGAACTTAGACTTAGGAAACTTAAGATGAGAAATATTTAGCTTAAGTTTAGTATGGTGATTAGTAGGAGCATTTATACTATTTTGAAAAAATCTCATGACACCAAAGTGGTCAATTTCATGCACAAGGGTTTGAAGGGGTTTAAGAATTTAACTTGCCTCACACACACACACACATGGCAATAGAAGGCTTTTGTTTTGGAAGCAATTGTTTGAGCTTAATGCATGTTGGAGCTTATCTCTAGAGCCTTCTTGCCTTAAATTGGTTTGAACCTTCCAAGCACACTCCCCTCATACTTCACTTAGAGGGTGAAAGGCTAGGCGTGTAAGCTTTCATCTCCCTTTGCAACAGAGCTCGCATTTAGCTCATCCAAAAGTAAGTGCAAGTGTCCTTTTTGTATTTTTGTGGATAATATGATATATTGTCCTATTGGACATGATCTCAAGGTTTATCAATCTATCAAATTAAGTGGACATGTCTGGATAGGTTCACCTCCTATGTGCACATTTTTCTCATATTGGTATTCCTTGTTTTCCACATAGGCTACCGCCTAGAGGTAGATCCCACTTTGTAAGAATGGTGGAGATGACATTTGAAGTGGCCTCAACCAATGATAATTGTGAATTTGAGAGTTATTTGAATGACTCTAAATATATTATTGGGTAACAGCATGTCACATGATCAAAATAGATTAAAGACAAAGGCCCCAAATCCAAGATTATTCCTTAGAGAGAGCTATTGGTTACCTAAATTGGAGTATTTGGATAGTTCAATTTGAATCACATTGGAATACTTAGCCAATGGATACAAATTTCTATGATCGTTGAATCTTTTTTTCTCATTGATAAAGGAGTTGAATAGTATGCTTGCCTTGTTGCAGCTATATGTCAAGGGTTCTATTTCATATCGTCACATGTACCTATAAACATGTTTGGATGAAATTTTGATCGAATGGATTCTATAAATAATTCAAAACTGGGGTCTCATCTCACAAGAAGTCATGTTAGAGTCACATGACATCATGCTCAAAGATTTCACATCTCTTTGTCTATTGTGGGTTATTCAATTGTAATATGGACTCCTTCGTTGCAAATCACCTCTAATGCACATCAAAAAGTGGAAAAAAACACTAGAATTAGACACTTTAAAGACATGAAACACACTTCATCAATGCAAAAAATAATAAGCTGAATCTAGAAAGGACAATAATACTTTATAAAGTTATGTTCTTATGAGCAATTACTTAGTCAAGTTACAAATTGTGAGGTTTGATGATTGTGGCCTCCTTGTGTGGTGTACCCTTCTTTCTATGTTACATCAAATCTTTCTTTTGTGGGAGTGCTATATTGATTGACTATTGTGTACAACCATTGCTTGTACATATATGTATAATGCGGTCTATACATTCATAGCAATGAGATGAAATATTACAAAGACCTTGCCATGACTATGATATTTTGAGTCTTTGTAAATATTTGTGATATAACACTATTATTCAATAAATTGAAAGGTAGTAATCATATTTTAAGACACAACTTTTCTATCTCCTCTCTCTCTCTCTCTGTCCCTAATCTAATAGTTAATCTAGATCCATTCACTTGATTGTATATAACTACTTGTATAGCCGCACACTCTAAAGAATTACACGTGATTATCAAACAGTCTTTAGAAATAAATTAAACTTAATCACTTCTTGTGGACTCACTCTTGACCCAAATAATCTCACACTTGAGATTTAGAATGAATTTGATTTGATTTGACAACAAACTATACCACCAATTTTTCACAAAGCTTAAAAAATTAGACAACTAGAGATTCACAAAGATCTCAACCATGCATAATTACTCAAATATGGACTCCTCCTCATTCTAGACATCCAATGGGATCACAAATTGAACCTCACACTCTCACAAAGAAAGTTGAATAGAACTCATTTGAGTTTCATACATACTATGTCAATTTTTGCTCAATAAATTGATTCAATCACCCCTATTGGATTCCACCATACTCTACCTCTTAAGATTTGGAATGAAATTCAAAATCAAAGGTTGTGATTTTTCTCACTAAGATATTGTGCTTCAAAGAGCTAATGCCACTTAGAAAGATTTGATCACCTGGGAAGAGACGAACTCTCCACCAATAACAACACAAAATGAGCTTCTAGATCTTGCCTTCTACAAAGGAAGGAACTCTTAGAAAATTGGATCTCTCTCTACACATTTGCCATAGACACCTTAATGACTCTTTTCAAACCTTACAATCACTCAAACAAATTGAGTAGGGTTGAACAATGTGATTTGGATCTCAATCTCTTTTCTAGAACTCTCAATTTAAGCCGATCTATGTCAAATTCTACAAAAGATTTGCATAGATGCTCTATATGCACTAGAAACTCTCAAAGCTTTCACTTGGAGGACAGATCCAAGGATGTTTTCTAGCAAATTGATGCTTCTAAACTTGACCCTATCACTCTTGAACAAATCTAGAGTGATGGTACAATGGATTTCAACCTCTCACCTTGCATATCACTCCTTAATCTATGATTTTTAGCAAAATCTCTCTCAACTTCAACATGCACTCAAAAAATCAGAGATAATCAATTAATGCACCTAATTGAAGCTTCAAATTTAATTTCTTGGCTGATCTAATCCATGAACTAATTAAGGGATTAGATTCTTTATAGAAAATGCTTGATTTTGCACCAGAAATCTCTCAAATTGGGTGTGTGAGTCAAATTGTACAAATTTTTGAATTTTCTTAGCCAAAACCGGAGATGTACGGCCTCACACGTGTGAAAAGAGTTCCTACAGCCCACAAAAAGTTCTGGTCCAAAATTTTTGAGAATATCTATCAAATCCAACTCGCTACCCAAAATTTGACTAGTTTCCAAAAAACTGTTAATTTTGGCTTTGATTTGGATTAACCCTATCAATTTCAACAAAACCTCTTGTACTAGGCTCTGATACCATGTGGGAAAAGTACAAAAAGGACCAAGAGTCGATCCTAATCTAATCCTCAAGAGGGATTGGATGTTAGATTTACTTGATCTATCAATCTACATAAGATTAAGATCAATCTAGATCAATTCTAGACATAAAATCCAAACAAGAACAATCATTTATTGAAGGTAAATGTACTTGCTGGTTTCACACGTGTGAAACCCTGTCAGGGTACGGACTCCAACCTGAAAATCAAGTACACATTGATAGAACCTCAAAACAATCAAAACAAATGTAGACAAATGGAGAGAATCACTCAAAATTGCTTCCAAAACCAAGATTGGTGTCTCACATTGATTATGGCAAAATGTGGCTCTATATATACAATAAGTGGGAGCTCGTGATACTGATCATCCCTCTGATCCCACATGTGTGAAGGTGCTTTGTCATATGATGATTCATCATGCAAAACTGACACTTGGACAAAACCTTCTATTTTGAGCACTTTTGGTCCATTTTCCTTCTATATGGAGATCTACTTGGAAATCTTCTAGAAGTCAAAATTCGCCTACTTCAGCTTATTCCACACATGTGAGCTGTCCTCTACACATGGGATATGACACCTAACCAAAGGATGTGGCTCATGCAATCAATAGATTGATGCCATGTGTCATATGTCTAGAAAACTAGTTTTTGGCCTTTTTAGCCACTAAAACTTGAATTAAATCATATGTACAACCTATATGATTATGGTACATGACAAGTACACTATTTTCACACGTGGGAACAGGCTCCACACATGTGTGTTTATCTATATACAAGATTTTTGGCCTCTACCAAGCTTATTTTTGCATTTTTCACATTGACGTATCGTCAAGAGCAGTGAAATCAGTCAACAAAAAAAAAAACTATTCTACAGATACTACAAGCATTCCAACCATGAGATCCAAGACTATCGGATACTGCAAGCCAAGAATAACAGCAAGGAACAGTCGAATCAAATAGAAAATAAATCTCTAAGCAATCCATTGTTCTTGATCTCGACTATCCTGATAAGAAAGTCAAATTACTTGTCTGTCAAGTCTGTCTAGTCAGTAAAGAAGCCAAGCAACCATTTAGATCAAGCCATCAACATACTGCTAGATGATTACTAGATATTGTACATACAAATATTTGTGGTCCAATGCAGACATTGAAGGATGCAAAGTATTTTATAGCTTTTATTGATGAATTTTCTAGAAGAACTATGGTGTATTTCATTAAGAAAAAATCAGAAGCTTTCAATTGCTTCAGAATCTTCAAGGAGTATGTAGAGAAGGAGAATCAAAGCCCTGATATTTGATAATGGTGGAGAGTACATCTCTACCGAATTGAAGAAGTATTGCCAAAGCCAAGGTATTGAACATCAATTAATCACTCTTTATTCACCTCAGTCTAATGGCTGTCGCGGGAGGCGGAAGACGCAGCTGTTCAATGTCGCGAAAATGAAATTGTTTCTTTTTCGTTTTCATCTTCTTATTTATGAACGATTTTGTGTCTTTGAATTTTCCTTTGCGCGGAAGCTTCACAGAATCCTAGACACACAACTGCACATCACAGAACACATTCTATTCTAGCAATCAAGACAAATGACGCAAGAGTAGGAGATGCATGCAAAATAGAGCGACTATATTATCAGCTTAGTTTTTAGAGCGATATCATCAGTATCTCGCTCGTTGGTGGAATGACACTCTGCTCTTTCGTTGTGTTCTACTTGTTGGCAAACTTTCATGCACAGTTCTATTGTTTCTAGTATTTTTCTTTCTGCTCTACTTGCTACGTCTCTCTCTCTGTCTCTTACAGATCTCTGTCTATTCTCACTTCTCTTTGTAATCCAGAGAGGATAGTTTATACCTCCATAGTGTGGAGTTTACAAGATAGCTAAACATAGAATCACAAGACTAGTTAACGCTAATCAACTAGTTAGTTATTCTTCGTCGTTGCCTCTCATTTCACCTGGGCTTGAAGTCTACGACTCCAAGCCCTTTGAGCTGCTAGCTGGCAACGCGAAAGATTTCTCTTCGTTTGTTTCGTAATCTCCCATTTGCTTTCGTTCTTTTTATTTCTTTTGTAGTCTTTCGTTTTGCATCCCTTTGCGGTTTGCGATCCTGGAGGTGTGCTTACAATTCACGAGTAGGGTATTTATAGGGGCATTTGTACACTCATTTTTCATATTATTGATTGGTATTGCTTGGGCTCTTCGTGGGAGAACCTATTGAGTCAAAGGCATGTTGACTGTTGTGAATTGTTCTCGTTTGACCTTCGTTTCTTGTTTGTGCTGCGACAAAGTTGCAGGAGTTCACCATTTCTGACACTCCTTCTCGAACCTTGCAACTTTGTACGTTCAATCCAATTGTCTTTCTTTGCTTGGCAAAGAGTGGCTTGTTGAGCGGTTTCGTGAGCAGATCTGCAATCATATTTTCTGATTTTATATACTGGACTTGGAGCTCTCCTTTCAAGATCAAATCTTGAATGTGATGGTACTTCAGAGGTATGTGCTTTGTCTTTGAATGAGAGACATGATCCTGGGACAGATAGATGGCACTCTGAGAGTCCATCATCATCGTGTTTGGCCCTTCTTGTGGTATCCTGATTGCCTCCAACATCATCTAGTTAGAAATCAGTTTTGATCTGATCCATTAGTATAAGCTCTAAATGTGATGATGTAATTACTGTACAATTTATTTGGTTTACTATATATGGGTGTGATCGGGACGTGATCCGTTAGGTTATCAGGCACTAATCTTGTAGCCGGCTACTTGGGTTAGCCGAGTAGCCACACATAGGAAGAATTAGCCTGTACAGAGTTATTTACAGTACTTGCTATACTTGGGGGCATGTCCCAAGTTTGTCGGTCGAATTTGGCCATATTGGGCCCGACCTTAGTTTGACAGATGGTAGGCCAATTTCAGGACACCTGCCTTTTCATGTAGTTTGTCAATACTCTATATGTACAGTGTTTCTTTGTAATCTATCAACTTTTGTTGTGCCATCTTTGAGAGCTTGTGAGGAGTGGCTATGGTGATTGTGTGATGTGATATGCATACTGCACTAGATCCTAACAGAATTTCAACTTGGTATCAGAGCGTCAGGGTGTTGCAAGTATGCACGATCCAGTGGAGCTATGGAATAGCATCTTTCACCAGGAGAAATAGCACTCAAAGCGTCTCAGGAGAGAGGACTCCATACGGGGTATCGGCAGTCCGGATGGCATGAGACAGTAAAGTCCCTTCGATCAGAGCTTCGGGAAGATCAGAACAATCGTCGTAGGTGGATTCCAAGGAGAATTCACGAAGAAACTTGTAGTTTCGGTGGTTTTAGGGAGATCATCGATGGTGGCTTCATAATTCACTGTGTGGACAGCGGTTTGGTGCAACGGGGCTTGCAAGGGATTTTCAAAGAGAAGTGATGGAGAGCCATAGCAATTTACAAGATCAAATTTGGTTGAAAACGGAGGAAATTTGAAAAATTTCCAATTTTGTGGGGTGTTGATGGATTTCAGAGAAAATCAGCTTGTTTACAGTCAATATCGCATCAATTGGAGAACTGTAAATTGGATCAGATCATTGGAGGTAGGGCTACCTCAGTGGGCTAGGCAACTGAAAGAGAAATCTCAGGGAAAGCCTGAGTAAAGCTCATAATTCCTTCTCTTCAAAGTTGCTAGGGTCTGCAGGTGGAAAAATGGAAGGCTTTCTCTATAGGAGCCTGTTTTCGGGATCTGTGAAAGGCTATAGAGGGGCACCCTAGCACTAGTAGGAGGATGCTAGAAGGCCGCAGATGGCCGTGGATTATAGAAGGAGCTGGAACCAATTCTTAGTAGGACGGCCATATCCAGCAAGGAGGCCATAGCAAAGAGGAGGAAGAAGGAGGTGGAGAGGAGCTCAAGGGAGGCTCGCGCGTGGCCAGTCGCGAGGAGCGCATAGTTGCTTATAATGTGTAGTGGCTGGAGGGACCCGTTTTAGAGCGCAGATGGGCATAGGGCCATCGGATCTGCATCCATGGAGATCAATTGTCATAATGTGCTGCTCGGGGAGCAATCTAAACCACAAGATGGGTGGTAGCCATTGGATGGCAAGTGAAAGGACCCTTGAAGTGTTGAAAGGCATATTGGGCCTTCTCTTCATTAAAATTTTTTGGCATGAAAAGGGTTGAAGGGACCCGAAGTCCAGAATGGACTTCACTTCATTAAAAATCTTCAATATGAAGAATCAGTTCAATTTTGCAAGGCATATTGTTTTTGGGCCTATCTTTGGCTAGAGGGCACCTATTTTGGCCATTCTTGGGCCAAAATGACCCCTGAAACTGGCTGCTCAGAGCCAGCGGATAGACCGACGTCACAGATAGGGAGAAACATGTTTTAGGGTGTCTTCATCACCATTTGATCAAGCGAAGTGCTGGTGACCTATTGATGGGCTACATTCGCTATTTGGGTACCGTAGGGCCAAATTCGGGGCAATTTTTGGCTGGTGAAACCCGCTACAGGGTGGTACAATGAGGCATTATCACTTTTGAATCATTATTACTTACTCCTGACAGGGTAACAGGGTGTTTGAAAGTGGTAAATGCAGTATGGGGGCAAATGGTAGGGGAATTGTGTGGAGAAAGCTAGTTTTGGTGACGGAAGTGCAGTTTGGCATTGTGACTACTCATCATTGGCAACAATTTTGAGAGGGTAAGCAATCACAAGTGAGAGGTAGGCATGGTATGCCGATTACACGTGGAGAATTCTTGTGATCAAGTTCAACTTTTGGGGTTTGAACCAACCAACGTCAAGTGGCATTTTGGGAAAACGATCTCACAGGTATGATCGGTAGTGGCATTGTTGAGTCAGGTGATAGCTGCATTGACACACGCATCTGTAGCTTGGAAATTTCTCATTCAGAGAGAAATATGGGCTATCTTGGAGGTACATACATATTTGTGGTCATAGGTGATGGAAGTGTGAAGTGGTGCCAGTTGAAAGCCATTGGGCAAGATAGCAGACTTGCATTGGACGAGCTGTGTGTGGGACACACAATGGATGAAGAATGGGTCAATAATCACACTTTGGATGCTCTTGGAGAGTGGTGAGTGTGATGATTTTGCAGTTTTGCAGTCGGTAAGTCATTTTGATCAAGCCACTTTAGCTGCGGAGCAGTGTATCAGGTTTGCCATCGAGGAGATACACTTCAACTACTAGTTTGGATAAGTCAAGTCAATTTGCCATATCATGATTGCATCAGGGATGCAGATTCCAGTGATGCAAGGTGCAGATCATTTGGTTTGGGCCATGGAAGATCTCACAGGTTCACTTGGAGGGATATTGGCATGCACAATCATGTGAGGGACTTGATGGTGGCTTTGGAGTTCACATCTCAGTGTATTCTCAAGGAGTGGTTTGGAACCATTCACAGGAGCAGCTAGGAGCTAGCTTGGGGGAATATAGGTGGGCACTACAAGGTAGATGCTCAGAGCTTTGTGATCAGGGATGGCATTGGAATACCTGGTAGGGATAACACTGCCAGATGACATGGGATGGTCAACAGGGGGCAGGTATTTCATATTGGACTTGAGTCATTGGCATGGATAGGACTTACAAGTGGGATTCATGATGGAATCAGAACACTACAAACGCAAGTGGGCAAAGCATGAAGCTTTGAGAGCCAGTTCTAGGTTGGAGAGCTGATGGAGATCGCACGGGATGTGATCCGAGGGCAAACACTGCGATGGGTATTTTGCTAGCAATCTATTGTAGGGGTCCCTGATGGCGAGGACTTCATGGTGTGCTCATTTGGGAGTACAGGATGGCATTACAGCAGGGGGCTATACAGTGCCTAACAATGTCTACACCTTGTCCTCAATTGGTAAGATTGACTACCAAAGAAAGTCTTCAGGTTAAAGCATACCATGAATACCTAGATAGACAAAGCAATCAAGCGAGCACGTCCTATCCACATTACGAATTGAGAGAGACCATGACAATAAGATTGGGAGAAGTAGCACCGATCTATTAGGATCAATATCAACTAGTCTTATCATGGGATCCTTTGATGGATGGTGTTGACTATCCATTTGTCGATGAACAAGGTTATCAGGAATGGCCACCAAACTCATATAGTTATAATTGAAAATCTGGCAAGCCCATGTTATTGCTAATCGTCATCAAACAAATCCTCAGGTTTTACGTAAGCAAACTCATATCTACGCTTTTCCTGGAGCACAACAAAAACACATATGCTCTCTACAGACTTTGACAATGCGACTCATCATCATTTCAAGGAGCAGTCAGAGGCAGAGTGCCATCGGAGTAGCAGTAGGAGCATGTTGTCTGATTCTGGGAATGACATGGAATATTCAGAATACGACAAGAGGCTTTTGCAATAAGCTCGAACACCACAAAACTAAAGTAGAGATTCAAAATTATAGAAACAGATGACTAGTCGGCATTATGCACGTGTGAGTCCAACATTGGACCTTAGGCTAATCCATGGAGCACAATTATTCAATAAAGTTTCTTCAACAACCCTTCAACCTTTCATGGGCCCTTTAAGCTGTCATCCAATGGTCACTTCACTTCCACGACCTAAATCACTCCCAGAGAAATCAATCGCGACCATTGATTCATATTACCTCTCAATCCTTCAGCTGCGATCTTTCCAGAGCGCTAAAACATGGTACTCTGGCCGCTGGACACTTTGGAGTGCCACAGTTCCATTCCCTTCACTGCGCACGACAGCCTCCTTGCAGCCTCCAACATGTTCACACTTCTAGGGCGCCCTCCTCTGGATTCTCACAGCTTCTAAAACGGTTCAGAATGGAGAGAAATCTCTGATTTTGTGCTCCCAAACACCAGACCAGGGTTTTTTTTACACAAATCTGTTCTTGGCTTCCTATTCACAGTGTTCTGACAGGCCTATCCTCTTGCTCTGAAGTTGCCCTACTGCTAGAACTCTGATGCTTCAATACTTTTGTCAAACGGTGTCCGATTGAATGCACACTGACTGCAAATACCAAATAGCCTGCTTCAGAATTTCAAAATTCCATTTGCTAAGTTTCTGATTCAGCCGACAACTCTTGTCTCTGAATCCTCACATAGTCTCAAGCTCGCCAAGCTTCTGTGTGCTAAACTCTCTGCACCAGTGCTTCTCCATGTATCTTCAACCCGCCGTATACCCCGAACTCTCAGAAGACAATTCTCCCGAAGCTCTCTTCAACGACGATGATGTACTGTGTACACCCTTTGTACGGCTCTGATACCAACTTAGAATTTGTTTCGAACAGGAATACAGATCATGCTACACAGTAACACAGGCAGAACACTCTCCACAGCAAGCTCACATAGCAACTGTATTTCTCAAAATGAAATTACACTATACATATAGTTGTTCACTCATGCAACCCATGCATGACCCAGGTTGTCGTTGGCAGGACGCATGTCCCGTTGACTTGCCTCGTGGCGAGGCCCACTGATCCTTATCAACTGATAGGACCCACAGTACAGCAACACAATGATTCTACTTTAATTCTAACTACAGGCTCAGTTGTCAAGTCAATTTTGGGCTGAGGCAATAGCTGTAGCTGTACACCTGTAGAACAGATCAACAACGACAACGTTGGATAACAAGATGCCGTACAAAATGTGGACATGTAGAAAGCATGATTAGTCATACGTACGTGTATTCGGATGTGCAGCATATAGGCACATTCCAAAAGAAAAAAGAAACAAGCTCGATGAGGAATCAGAGCAAATAATCATGGTCAGCTATTCGAACGGAACACAAGTGTACAGGTTCTACGATCCAACCACGAAGAAGGTTGTTTCGAGCAGAGATGTGAAATTCGATGAGTCCATATTCCCTGGACTGAAAGACGAAAGAGGCCATGAGATCTTCACACTACTACGTATTCAAGAGAGAGATTGAGGACAAACATCAAATCAGAATGCAGAGCCACAGACTCCATAGCAGCAGGAGGCAGAGGATCAACCCCCACGAACAAGAAACGTTCGAGCAGCGACGAAACGAACCTAGAAGATCAATGAGACAAAGAAGACCTCCAGACCGTTACTCTGACAATCTTCAGTGGAGCGAAGATACACAGTTCGAATATACAGCTTCACTGAAGAGCCAGCAACATATCAAGAAGCTATCCAGAGTCCAGAGGGAGAATTCTAGAAGTAGGCAATGTCAGAGGAGATCGAGTCGATGAGGCAAGGACATTGGAGCCACTGCCAGAAAACAAGATGATAGTCGACTGCAAGTGGGTGTACAAGAAAAAGATGAAATCAGATGGCACCATTGGCCGCTACAAAGCAAGGCTTGTCATGAAGGGCTACACGGAGACATATGGTGTTGATTATTTCGACACATATTCACCAATGGTCAAGATTACAAGCATACGACTACTCCTTGCATACGCCACACAACACAATTTGGAAATTCACTAGATTGATGTGAAAACAGCCTTTCTCCATGGAGATCTAGAGGAGGAAATCTTCATGAAGCAGCCTGAAGGTTTTGAAGACCCCGACAATCGACAATATGTATGTCGGTTGCAGAGATGCATCTATGGTCTAAAACATGCATCACGAGCTTGGTACAAGAACTTCTGAAGTCTCTAGACTTCAATCCTACACAACCAGACTGCAATGTCTACATTAAAAGAGTAGGAAAAGATTTTGTGATATTGACTATCTTCGTGGATGATTCCCTAATGATTGGAAATTCCTTGATGCTGATAAAAGACACGAAGAGTCAGAGTTCTGAAAGCTATGAAATCACAGATCTTGGAGAAGCAACAAAATGCCTCGGGCTGGAGATCAGAAGAGATCAAACAAAGGGCAAAATACACTTGAGTCAGTCAGAATATGCTAGAAAGGTGCTCAAGTAGTACCACATGATGGACTGCAAAGAAAAGGCCACGTCAATGATAGCTGGAGCCAAGCTCACAAAGCAGGATTGCCCAAAAACGGAAGAGGAAGAACAGAAGATGGCAGGTATACCCTACCAAAACTTAATCGATAGTCTGATGTACCTCATAATTTGTACCAGACCTGATCTAGTTTTCTCTGTTTACGCCTTGAGCCAATTCTCTTCCAATCCTGGCTTGGCAAATTGGCAAATGATAAAACGAATCCTACAGTATCTGAAGGGTACCTAGAATATGGGATTAATCTACAGAGCTAAAAATGAAGAAAAAGGATTCGAGTTGCACCACTACAGTGATGCAAGCTGGGCGAGCTGCAAAGATGACATCAAGTCCATTACTGGAGGATGTACAATAGCGTGCGGAGCTGCAATTAGCTGGATATGCAAAAAGCAAACCTTGGTAGCTCAATCCTCTTGCAAAGCTGAATACGTCGCAACTTCAAAGGTGGCAAATGAGGTAGTGTGGCTGCAGATGATGCTGGAGGCAATCGAGATACCACAAGAAGGGCCAAGTACGATGATGATGGACTTTCAGAGTGCCATCTATATGTCCCAGGATCCTGTCTTCCATTCAAAGACAAAACACGTATCTCTGAAGTACCATCACATTCAAGATTTGATCTCAAAAGGAGAGCTCCAGGTCTAGTATATAAAATCAGAAAATATAATTGCAGATCTGCTCACAAAACCGCTCAACAAGCCACTCTTTGCCAAGCAAAGAAAGACAATTGGATTGAACGTATAAAATTGCAAGGTTCGAGAGGGAGTGTCAGAAATGGTGAACTCCTGCAACTTTGTCGCAGCACAAACAAAAAACGAAGGTCAAACGAGAACAATTCGCGACAGTCAACGTGCCTTTGACTCGAAGCATGAACGATTTGCGATCATTCGTGAATCGTAAGCACACCTCCAGGACCGCAAACCGCAAAGGGATGCAAAACGAAAGACTACAAAAGAAATAAAAAGAACAAAAGCAAATGGGAGATTACGAAACAAACGAAGAGAAATCTTTCGCGCTGCCAACTAGCAGCTCAACGGGCTTGGAGTCGTAGACTTCACGCCCAGGTGAAACGAGTGGCAACGACGGAGAATAACTGATTAGTTGATTAGCGTTAACTAGTCTTATGATTTCTACGTTTAGCCGTCTTGTAAACTCCACACTGTGGAGATATAAACTATCTTTTCTGGTCAAAAAAGAAGAAGAGAATAGACAAAATTTTTGTAAGAGACAGAGAGAGAGACGTAGCGAGTAGAGCAGAAAAGAAAAATACTAGAAAAAAATGAGCTGTGCATGAAAGTCTGCCAACGAGCAGAACACAACGAAAGAGCAGAGTGTCATTCCGCCAACGAGCGAGACACTGGCGATCTCACTCTAAAATTAAACTGATAATATAGTCGCTCTATTTTCGTGCATTCTTGTGCTGTCTATCTTGATTGCTAGAATGAAATGTGTTCTGTGATGTGCAGTCGTGTGTCTAGGTTCATGTGAAGCTTCCGCGCAAAAGAAAATTCAAAGACACAAATCGTTCACGAATACAAAAACGAAAACGAAAAAGAAACAGTTTCGCTTTCGTGACACCCAGTTTCGCTTTTCGCGACATAAACACACGGGAAAATTCGCAGAACTGGATTGACAATGGATGAAAGATTAAAACCGATTAGACAATTGGTAAGAAGGAGAATAATCCAACATAGGGAGCAGCTCCCACAAAATAATCGTTGAAATAAAGAACTCGTGTTCTTCAAAGGGTAAATTACTCGTGGAAGACGAGACCACATTGCGTCTTTAATCTACTGTCTTCTTGTCAGTTGTAAAGTTTATCATGTCAAAGTGAGAGCTCTTATTAAGGTATACCTGACTAATTCTACATTTTGCATCTTGGGAATACCTTTCTTCTAAGCATCAAACACATGCAAAAGCTTCACGGTATCCATTAAAACATGACCCATGCTTTATGACCTTTTGAAGACCTTGATGGTTGCAACCTCATCACAAGAATCAGAACAACAGCACGAGAGGATCTGATCAGGTCCACAACCTGCTGAATCCAATGGCATCATTCAGGCCATCACTGGAATCCACGTAATTAGTAGACATAAAGTTGATTCCTGTGGAAAGATTAAGAAAGCAAACACTTTGATATTTGGGTAGCTTATGTTGAACTCCCAATAAGGCTTAGATTAGACATATAAGGTCAAAATGGTATACTTAAATAGTGCAAGATTTGAGGTTTGAAAGGGATGGTAACAGCCTCACCCTCCCTTGCCCCTCCACTCGCTTCAGGTCAATTTACTTGTGCTGCATCCCAATGACAAAGATATATGGCCACACTATTCATATTTCACATGGTTTCCCAAAATATGCTAGAACCTAGAGTGATTAGTTTTATGCAAGTCACTTCTAAATGGACATGCAAGAAGAAGAAGACTCTTTTTATGGTATGGAGGAATTGTTATTTATTTTTGCTCTTCTTGCCAATTCTCTTATCCATCTACAAATGACTTGCTCATGATGAGGTCATAATTAAAGGGTCGTTGAACCGGCTGTAAAGGTCAATAAAAAGATTTCTCTCAAGGAAAAAAAAGTATTGGTTACATTACGGTTGAAAATATTATGGCTTTTTACGAGGGGTAACGTGTTGTCGGAGGAATTTTTAGCCAGATCATTTGATCCAGATCGCCCGAGGAGCAGTAGCAAAATCGCTGTCCATAGGTTGCTTTCTTTCCATTTTGGACACTAAATTGGGCTGGAGCATATTCTTGTGAATGAAAATCGCGGCCAGTAGCGCTGAGACAGCCTTCCATCGTTGGACTCGTTACACGACTGAACAGCATTGCCTGAAATGATAAATCGCTGGAGGTTTTCACAATTCGACTCATGCGCTCAATATTTTAAGAGCAAACATTAGTTTGTGGGCTATGCACTCGGCCTCTAAAGTCGCACTCGTACTGCGCCCTACTCAATCGTTTTGCATGTCTGATCAGGCCTGTTTGCACGTTTGCACCCTCCAAAGCACTGCAGAATCCTGAATTTAGTGGGCAAAATCTAGGGCTAGACAATGCACTATCCAGGTCTGAAGTAGCGGTTCCTTCTGGTTATTTCTGAACGATCGCCTTTTTGTGCACAGGTCTGAGGCTGTACAACAACAAAACTTTACGCTTTCAAAAAGCTGTGATTTTGCTAACGGTAGTGGGCTGCAAAATGCGCTATAACTGATTGAACTGTGGGCTACACCAAAACCACTTTCAAGCCTTGGGCACTAAAGGTGCCCACCTTGATCTCAATCAAACACTGCTATCATAAAAAGTACTCTGTCGGTACAAATGATTTACCGGATTACAACACCCTCTTTTTCAGCCTTCAATCCACTTGCGTTTCATGCTACTTGCAAAATACCTGTTTGGAACTTTCTTTTAGATCAGGGTTGCTTTCTAGGATCTCTCTTTTTGAGATCACAGGGTCAGATCCACGCAATGGCTTTGATACCATATTAAAATTCAGAGAGACTACTGCATCCAAAACCCTATTACGTTATTAATTAATGCATGTAATCATCAACATACATAATGAACTAGTTTGAGCTGTGCAAAAGAGAACAAGACAAAACATTGTTGCTACAATTTTCACTCTCCTCTCCATCTGCAATTTTACTAAGGGTTAGTTAGGCGTTGCTAACAGAAATCTTGTTAGCACCGATTGGTTTTTGGCAACACAATTAAGTAAAAAAGGTTAATTGTTAACCCTTTTGTGGCCCCACATGCACCTGTTAATGCAATCTACAATCTGTTTTCCCATGTTGCAGACATCAAAAGAATGGCTGTTGTCGCATATGCTTCTTCTATGCATCCATGGTTTTTCAAAAAGCATGTCGAACATCAAAAGCAAAGATTCTTGCCTAAGACAATAGGATTGCTTGTTGTCTGCAATAAGTGCATCTACAATTGCATATGATTAGTACACGTTTGAGTGTATTTCTATAAAAGAATTCATATGAAAAAATATCTGTGCATTTTTTTAGCTGCAGTGAGCTATATTTTGGAGAAAATATTTAAGATGGTTTAGAAGGTAGGAGGACAATCATTTACACCAAGAATATTGATTGCGTATGATTAGTACACGTTTGAGTGTATTTCTATAAAAGAATTCATATGAAAAAATATCTGTGCATTTTTTTTAGCTGCAGTGAGCTACATTTTAGAGAAAATATTTAAGATGGTTTAGAAGGTAGGAGGACAATCACTTACACCAAGAATATTGTTCACAAGCCAACGCAGCACCACATTTCAATTTTGAGCAACCACACGAAACGCTAGCAAAGAAAAATTCAAACACAGTAGATGCACTTATGGAGGACAAATTGTGTACCTAAAATCTCACATTTGCATTGCCAACAGAAAAGAATCTCAAGAATTGTAGTTTACAAAAACTTCAATGCTCTTCACAAAATCTCAATGCCATTCCCTGCTACACAGTTGTTCACACCCCATTTCACGTCTTCACACTACAACAATTCAGACAATTTTTGGCTTTTTTTTTAAGAGTTTTTCAAGTTAGTGGTGGCGTTGACCATCGTCAATATAAGCATCATAATGAGGTAAGGTAAAAACATCAAAATGCAATGTAAATAAAGAGGTAACTAACAACATGTATATTGAACTAGGTAGCGGGCGTGAGCAGCCCCGCTACCATGTGTAGCAAGCAGCCTTCACCCATCGAGCCGCCCTACGGCGAGGTGCGTTGAAGGTTGCCTTTACATGGTAGCAAGCCTGCTCACGGCCTGCTACTGGGCGTAATTGGCCCTTTAATTGAAGGCCAATTGAATATGGCTCTAAACAGAGATGTTCAGAGCCTATAAATATTCAACATCTGTGCGCTATCACTCATGCCAATTATGATGCTAACTAAAATTTGCTAGCCTCAATATTTACCTTTGTATCTTACAAAAAGGATTTTTTATTGTCTTTTGAAATGATATGCATATCAATATAATGAATTTTATGTTCTATCAACACCAAAGGCCATACATAAAAGTAAAATCCAAATTGATGATGAAAAAGCAAACTTTTCCTTGAAAGGCAAGAAGAAAAAGTTTCCCTCCAAGAAGACTCGAGACATGGAGATGGAGAGCAAGGATGGAGCATCAAGTTCCAAAGGCAAGAGTAAGAAGGACAAGAAGAAGCTAAAGTGTTTCTTTTGTGGAAAAAATGGACATTTTGCGTCCGAGTGCTACAAGAAGAAGAATGCCCAAGAGAAGGACAATCAAGGCAATCTTGTGCTTGAGGAGGAGGAGGAAGAGTGCAATTTATCTTTGATGGTATCCTCACCACAAACACCTAATCAAGACACTTGGTGGATTGATAGTGGAGCAAGCTCCCACATGACTCACCAAAAAGACTACTTTTCTAATCTACTTTCTTACAATAGTTCTAAGAGATTTATCTTCACTGCAAGTGATCAAGAATGTGAGATTGTAGGTGTTGGATCCATTCTTTTAGTGTAGGACAACTTATGGATAGTGGATTAGATGTATATTTCAAGCATGGAGCATGTTCTATCTTGAAACATGAAAAATGTATTGCTAGTGGTTTCAAGCAAGGAGGTTATTCAAATTGGATGCTGATGTGATGGTTGGAAGTGTGAACATGGCAAGGGAGGAGCTCACTCAAGTGGAATTATGGCACAAAACGTTAGGCCATCCTAACTACAAAGCTATGGAGACCATGGTGAAAAAGGAGCTAGCAAGTGGACTTCCCAAAACCATATCCAAGTGTGGCAAGCTTTGTGAAGCTTGTGCACTCTCCAAATCTCATAAGCTACCTTTCAAGAGATCTTTGACAAGATCTAACTCTCCTCTTGACCTTATACACTCGGATGTTCATTCATTTTCACATAAATCTAATGGTGGAGCTCTTATGTATGTCACCTTTATTGATGATAGATCAAGATACTCTTGGCTTTATCTCTTGTCTGAGAAAAGTGAAGTTTTTGAGTCCTTTGTAAAGCTCAAAACTCTTGTGGAAAAGCAACTTAATACTAGCTTGAAAGTATTAAGAAGTGATAATGGAGGGGAGTACATCTCCAATAGGATGAAAGAGTTTTGTGAAACTAATGGCATTAGGAGAGACTTTACTTGCACATATACTCCACAACAAAATGGAGTAGTTGAGAGAAAGAATAGGACACTATGTGAGTGTGCTAAAGCTTTGAGATTAGATGCATCCCTTCCTATTTCATTTTGGAGAGAAGCTATTTTATGTCAACTTTCAAAAGTCAATTCCTAGCATCAATAAGATTGGTAGATCTTATGCAAAGTCTAAAGAGGTTCCTTATGCTAGATCTAGGTTGAGATCTAATGAGCTTTTTGGAGACAGTTATTGTTGTGCTAACTTGGCAACATTGGGTGAATCTATGATCAATGTTTTGGATCCATTGGATCTTGAAGATGGACTAGTGCTACCTACTAGTCAAATGGAGTAATGTGGCTTTTCATGGCTTCTAATGTTTGAGATTCTTCCATTTCTTATGATGCAACTATCAAGAGGGAGATTGCTAACTTTTGTGGTGTGATCATTAAGAGAGAGCCTTGTGAAGGAAAGGGCAAAGGAAGAGTGACTCTTGGTAAGATCCAAGACACGGATCTTACATCTATTCATCAACTCAAAGGCTGCTATGATTGTGGTGGAGTGTTCATGCATGATCAAGATGACAAAGGTTGGATGAAGAAGACTACATGGAGCAACTCAAGTGGCAGTTTCTTCAAGGCAAGGAAGATCTCATTGGTGAGCTCATTGAGGTTCGGTTTGAACTCAATTGAGCTGGTTTGATTAGGTTTGATACTCAACTTCATCTACTCTACTTCATGTTGGATAGAATTGTAGAAATCTATCTTTTGGTTTATGATGGTGACATTGTTTTCACTAACTATAGTGAAAGGTTAAAATCAAGCAATGATGAGATCTTGTGGGATGTTAGTCATGTGTTTGAGAGGGAGTATCTTCAGAGGTTCAGGTCTGAAGACATTTATAAATGCAAAGTCCTTGATGTTTTATGGGAAGATCAAGATGTTGATCTTGAATTGCTTCATCAACACCAAGCGGCAAGTAGCAATTGGAAGCTAGTCAAAAGCATCAAAGGGGAGCCACATGGGCAAAGCATTTTGGATCTAATTTTACAGGTTCTTGAAGGTTCAAGTAAGGTTCTTGGAGTAGCAAGGAAGTGTCCTTTTACTCTACCTTACTTATTTAATCTCATGTATGAACATTGTCATGTCAATGTGTTGGAATTGTCAAAATTCAATGAAACTAGTTCCATAGTTTTGCATCCTTTGGATTTTGGAGATGGAATAGTTATCATTGCTGGTTTTTATGATCAAGTACATGCATTCATTCAAATTTTGAAAGATATTGAAGAGGTTAATATGTTTACTTTTGAGCAAAGTTCAAGATCTAGCATCCTAGTGTTGGCAAATTGGCAAATTGTTGACGATGTAGGATCAAGGGTTGTATGCAAATCTTGTGGAGATACTTCAAGTATCTCAAGTTCAGGTTTTGCTCATTCAAATGGATCAGAGAACAAATCATTTTGGCATTCAATCACTCAAGGGCTTTCATGGATTGGAGATCTACAAAGGCAAGGTGGTGATGGAGGTTCATTCATGGAGATACATGGTGCATTCACTATGGGCATAATGGAATGTGGAGGAGGCATGCAAACACTTGTTGGTTACTTTCACTTACAACTTGTTTGCTACTGTTTTACAGAGAATTCAGAGGAGGATACATGGAGGAATCCTTTCATTATGATTCTATGTTCTTTTACATGTATCTTGTTCACCATTCTATGTAAAATTGATGTAAGAAATAGTGAAGCATCCTATATGGACACTATTATCTATATCAATTATGTTGTACTTCATATTGTACATATTAGAACACTTGAGAAGAGATCTATTATCATGATGGAGATCATTCTTAGATTGGAGCAAAGTAGTGTTGTAAAACTAGCAAGTTAAGTTGAAGAGGGAGTGTGAAAATTGTCAACATTTCCTAGCTAGTTTGAGGCCTAAATTGGCAATTTTTGTACATAGTTTTGGATCTAACCTTTCACACGTGTGAAGGAGGCCTAGATACTTTTGTTTTAGTATATATTTCATATTGAAGAAGTCTCAAACTTCAGGACCTTCGAAATGACACCAAAATCATGTTATCTAGACATATAGGCCAAAATTGGCTATTTTAGGCTACTGGTGCCCTAAAATTGGGTCCTAAGTTCTAGAGAGAGGAGAGAGAGTCATCTTTCTCACCTATACTAGGCTGAAATTTGTGGAGAATAGGTTGGAGAAACTTATTGTGTTGTTGAGAGAGATCAATAGATCATTGTCAACTTCTTCCTCCATTGAGAGCATGGCTTTGTGTATTGTCAGGGACGTGCCAATAAGAGACTGGGAACAGGCACAGTCTCAAAACGTGTTCCCCTCTTTTTGTGAGTTGAACTGCCAAACATGTTTCCCTCTTTTTGTGAGTTGATGTGAATGCATTGGTAGTTATGAATATGAGCTAGTAAAGAATCTATTATGTACTATGGAAAGAGCCGGGCACATGCCATTCTGCCCGATAAGGATTTCCAAAACAATTTGGGCGAAGCCTGGAGGGGCTAAGCTGAGTCTAAAAATTTTGGAAAGCCAAACTGGGCAGAATGCCCAATGTCTTCCATTGCATAATGGATACTTTGACTTTATTCACATGTCCTTTATGTGACTTTTTATGACCAGACGTGTAGTCTGACGCCTGACACCTGACATGCATGTTGGAAAGCTCACCAATTTTTTTAAAAAAATTATAGATGACTATTCTGCTTTTTAGGTTGTTCAAAAGATGAGCAGAATAGTCACCAAGTATCCATTACTTAACAAGATTGGTGGCACAGCCAAGAAAGCAACTAGTTCCTATTCTCTATTTTATGGTGGACAAGATCATCCATGTGCCACTCTAAATTTTCCAATCCACTCTCCAGAATGTCTGGACTATGGATCATCCCTAAGAATCGTAATGTTGGACCCATCCCTTTACGCATCTGTAATTCCATAAAAAGCTTGTCCAAAGAATCTTACAGCTTTGCAAATTCTTGCAGACGAATTCCTTCACCGGGCCTCGAGTCAATCTATTTGATGAGGCTTTTCAGCAAAGATAAATAGACATAGTCCAGGAACTCTTTGACAGCATGTTTGTGAGTTCATAGGAGTAAGAGCTATCCATAGGGTATCGGAAAGTGGTGTGCAAAAGATAGGTCTATCTCGAAAAGAAACGAATAAAAATAATTCGTGTGTCTAGAAAGAAAACTATTTGTGCATGGCGGAATAAACTATCTTCATCTTTCCAATGCATGACTATGCCTATCAATTTCAAACAAGAAATAGTGATAGAAATCATGTTTGAACTTATAGTAACTAACTTTGAAATCGCCAGTACTACAGTGATTATGTAGCCAAACAATTAAGCATCAAAAAATTATCAGACAAACAATTAGTCAAGAAAGAACTCCAGATGACGCATACATTATGTGATGTAGCTGAATGCAATAAAGAATAGTATTGATTCAAAATGAAACAGAAGTAAATGAGTACAATAAGTTGCAGATCGAAGCCGTGCACTCTATGCTATCTCTGAGTGGCTAAAAGAAAGTCTAAATTAAGCGTTATGCTGATAAGCAGTACCATTGTTGAGGAAGAATGTAAATCTAGAAGTAGATTTATAAGTGTCTACATCTCCTGCCCAACTCGCATCTGTGTAACCACTGAGAAAATTGAGTTTATCGTTTCCAACTGCTTCATAACAAATGCAAAAGTCCGTAATAGCTCGAAGATATCTCATGACTCTGATAAGAGCCTTCCAATGAGTTATACCAGGATTAGCCATAAACTGACTGAGTGAGCTGACTGCAAAAGCTATGTCTGGCCTAGTACAGATCATGGCATACATAAGAGATCCTATAATAGAATGGTAAGGATACTCACGCATCTGCTACTTCTCATAAATTGTTTGGGAACACTGGTCCTTGACAATTTGAGTCTTGGTTCCATTGGTGAGAGAGCTAACTTGCAATTGATCAGATTATATCTGACTAGAATGTTGTAGATGTACCTCTGTTGTGTAATGTATATCATTTTCTGTTTTCTGTCTCTGTGGATTTGTATACGAAAAACAATGTATCATCCATGTATAATATGATAATGATAAAAGACTGTTGCACTACTTTGAAGTAAATGTTTGAAAATTTGAAGAGCTAGATGTGTAGCCATGCTCAATAAAGAAAGTATTGATCCTTTGAAACCATGCTCGAGCAGATTGCTTCAAGCCATAAGGTGCCTTATGGAGTTTACAAACATGATTGTGCTTACCCTCGATAATATAACCTTCGGGTTGCACAATGTAGATGTCTTCTTTGATAACTCCATTGAGATATGTTGTCTATACATCCATTTGATGTATTTCCAAATCTACTGTAGCGGCAAATGAAAGCAAAAGTCAAATAGAAGAATGCTTGACTACTGGACTGAGGGTCTCAGCGTTGATTCGTATCTCCTCTCAATCTTGCAGCTGTGATCAAATCCAGGATGTTCTTTGCCCTTGCAACACCACCTTTCTTGAACTTCTCTCGATGCTGCTTCCCATATACACATGATTCGCACATCGATTTCAAGTGGTCTTCCATAGTAGGCAATCATGTTACCATCTCCAATTTTCTCATCAAATGAGGCTTCCCAAGTTCAAGTGACCAAGCCTCTTATGCCACAACTCAGTTTGCGATGGAATGGACGATACGAGTCCATGTTGCCCCTTGATTGTAGCATTCAACCTGTACAATTTTGTATTGGGCTCCTTACTCCGTCCGCAATAACTTTGAACTTTTGGGTCACATCCTTCACAAAGCAACAATCATGGGCAAATTCTACTTTCAACTTTTGATCAGTAATGACTCCAACAGAAAGTAGATTTTTCTTCAAACTTGGCACGTAAAGTACCTCACTGGTCATCCTGCTTTTGCCATCAGGTAGTTGGATTGAAACGGTGCCTATCCCCTTGATCTTGCACACATCACCATTTGCTTGTGAAAGGGACGTTCCATTATCCAACACTTTCAAGCTATTGAACCAATTCTCTCGGGTCAATATACGACACTTGATCATCTTGATTAGATGACAATGCAGATATGAAGATGCTACAGTCTTCAATCTCACCCTCATCGACAAGGTTACCTGCTTGTTTTGGTTTTCCCTTGCCTTGTTCCGCCAGGAATTTGCGACATTCACTCTTCCATTGGCCCTTTTTACCACAATGGAAGCACTTGCCTTTCTTCTTGGTCTTACTGGAAGATCCCTCATCCTCCTGAGTCTTGGCAAATTGTTGTTTAGACTTCTTCTTGCCCACGTGTCACAAGTGCCTGATCGTCAGTATTTTGACGTCTAGCTTTCACCATGTCTCACCGTTGCTCTTCTTGCATCAAGATTCTTGTGAGCTCGTCAAAGGTCGGCAATCTTTCTCTTGATGCTATTCCGCTCACAAAAATTTGATAGGGTTCTGCAATGCCGCACAATACATTGTGCACCAGCTCCACATCACGTATGTGCTAACCAATAGAATGCAGTTCATCCCTCATTGTCTTGATTCTGGTCATGTACGTTTGAATGTGCGCTCCTTGCTCCATTTGGGCACTGTTCAGCTTTGACTTCAAAAACATGATTCTAGATGGATTTGACGTCTCGAACTGCTCCTTTAGCACATCCCATGCTTGTCTGGGTGTAACAGCATCACAAATGTGGGTAATGATGTGATCCTTCACTGACAAGTTAATGAAGGTCAAAGCTTTCCTCATCTTTTTGTCGAATACTTTGATACCCGCTTCATTTGGCGGCCTTCTCTCATCACATGTGACGACTTTCCACACGTATTTCTTCATCAGTATGTTTTTCATTTTGAGTTTCCACACTGCATAGTTGGAAATCCCGTCCAATTTGCTACTTTCACTCAAAATGGACTTTCCCATGTTTGCCATCGCAAAACTGCTTGAAAGCTAAAAACAGTATGTCGAGGCCAACTGCGATGTCAAAAGTTGAAAATAAGAGTCTCTCTCTCTCTCTCTCTCTCTCTCTCTCTCTCTCTCTCTCTCTCTCTCTCTCTCTCTCTCTCTCTCTCTCTCTCTCTCTCTCTCTCTCTCTCTCTCTCTCTCATTGTTCACCTCCCTTGAGAAGACCAACCTTTTGAGGAGAAGATCTAGAGCCAAGGATGCCTAGATAGGAACCAGTAAATGAAGCCAAAAAAAAACCCAAAAGAGAAAAAGCAACAAAGATGAACGCTGCACAAATCTAGGCTATTCTACGAGTAGATCCGAAGTTAAGATTGACAACCTTAGCAAGCCTAGATCCCCACTCCTATCATCGTGTTTACCCTCTCCACATTAGATCAAAGCTTGATACTACACTGATACTCACCCGGTTGGAGATCCAAGTTTGCCCTCTTGATCGCACTGACTAGGGCGGCACAGAAACGGTCCAATAGGAGATGAGAGGAAAGAAGAGCATGAGGAGCTTTTGGAGAGGAGAGACATTACAAGAATTCAAGACTTAAAAAGGGCCTTTTCCAAAAGATGCTTTTATTTATTTTTTAACTTTGGCTTTCACATGGCTCAATAGAAAGACCTAAAAATAAAATCTACGTAACGTAACTCATTCGGACTAGCAAACTGATTTATAATTTTTGAAGTTTCTAAATTGTTGTTGCATAGCTCTAATGCATATATGGGCTATCTTGTGCTGTCCGCATAGTACAATCATGCCCAAAAGCAACTTCGTCAAGTGAATGATTTTTTGTGTGTCTATAGCAATCCTTGCTACTGTGAAGCTTAAATCAAGTCGAACTATCATCAAATTATCAAAGAGAGCTCGGATCTGATAGATGTGGCTCATGCACTGAGAAGTCATCTGATTCCCAACACGCCTACCCTAGATGAGAAACAATCTAGTGCCCTCATTGTCGAGAAAATCACATTGAAAGTGAATGCTCTTGATTAAGACAAAATTTAGAGCATTTTTCTTGTCATTGCCATATTGTTAATATGGGCAATCATGATATTTATGACTACAAATACAACCATAGAAACCAAGCTAACCAATCATACAATCCTACAACACAAAAACTACCTCCTTTGGTATAGCATCAAGGTGACCTCCTACCCCAATCATCACACCACACATCCCACCTAGAATGCAAGGATTAGTTATTCAACCCTGTGGAAATATGCAAAATAGGAACAAGAATGGATCCTAAACTGATCCACAAGAGGGATTGGATGTTAGATACAATTGTTTTATCAATCTACACAAGATTTAGATCAATCTAGATCAATTCTAGGCATGAAAATCTAACAAGAAAAATTATTAATGAAGGTAAATGTACTTGTTGGTTTCATACGTGTGAAAACCTGTTAGAGTACGGACTCCAATTTGAAAACAAAGTACATAATGATAGAAACTCAAAACATTCAAAACAAATTAAGACAAATGGAGAGATTGACACAAAATTGCTTCCAAAATCAAGATTGATGTTTCATGCTGATTATGGCCAAATATGCCTCTATATATACACTTCTTGGAGCTCGAGGTACTGATCATGACACTTAGTTCCATGGGAGTTTCAACTCCTTTACAGTCACTGATTATGCCAAATTTTGCTAAGATTAATTTAGCATACTTAGATTGACATATGAAAGTAAAATCATCACTTCTAGTGACTTCTATTCCAAGTATAACTTCTAGAAGTCCTAGATCTACCATCCTAAATTCACTAGACATGGAAATTTTTACATCTTTGATGCCATCTAGATCATTTCCTGTGAGTATAATGTCATCAACATATAAAACTAAGATAATGATCTTCCCATCATTACAATTGTAGTACAATGATGGTTCATAAGAACTTACCACAAATTCAATGGAAATAAGATAGGAATGCAACCTAGAGTACCATGCTCTTGGTGCTTGCTTGAGTCCATAAAGACTCTTCTTCAAGAAACACACCTTGTGCTCTTCTCCATCTTTGATGAAGCCCTTGGGTTGGCACATGTAGATTTCCTCTTCCAAGAATCCATTCACGAAAGCATTTGTCACATCAAGTTGGAAGAGCTCCCATTTGAAAGAAGTAGCAAGACATATGATTAATCTAATGGTCACAAGCTTTGCAACATGTGCAAAGGTTTCATCATAATCTATGCCTTTGACTTGCAAAAAACCTTTTGCTACAAGTCTAGCTTTATACTTATGAATGGAACCATCTTGATTATATTTCAATCGATATATCCATTTACAAGTAAGAGGTTTCTTTCCATAAGGTAGATCAACAAGCTTCCAAGTTTGATTTTCCATTAATGCATCAAACTCTACTTGCGTAGCTTTCCTCCAATATCGAGACTTATTTGCTTCCTCAAAACTAGTTGGTTCTTCAAGCATAGTAGTCAAGAAAGTATAAGAGTTGAGTAGTTGAGAATCTTCCCTTTGCTCCCCTTTGTCACTACAAGTGAGCCTTGATGGCTCAATCCTTATCCTTGTTGATCTTTTTTGCACCCTTGGACTTTGAGTAAGTTCCACTTGGTCTTCATCTTCATGAAGCTCCTCCTCGGCCATAGCATGATCCTTGACAGGTTGAGTGTTGTTGGAAGTCACCATTTTTTTGGCTTGGAGAGATTCATTAAAAAGTACATCTCTACTTACAACAACTTTCTTGGTAATAGGATCAAATATTCTATAAGCTTTACTTTTTTCACTATAACCAACAAAGATGCCTTTGAATGAAGTGGCATCTTCATGTTTCCTTGTATCTAAAGGAATATGTACATAACAATTACATCCAAAAACTTTCAAATCACTAAGATTTGGCTTTTTGCCATACAATACTTCATAAGTTATAAGTCCTTTACTATTAGTCATTCTATTGCATAGCCCCTAGCAATCAAGACATCTCCTTGTAATGAAGCAAACATCCCCAACAAACTTTGTCTTGTACCCTTTATTTAACATTTGACCAACGCTTAGCAAATTCCTTGAAAGTGAAGGAATGTAAAGAACATCGTCAAGCCTTGCATCCCTATTAGTAGAAAGACAAATAGGAATTGAGCCAATACCTTTGATCATAAACTCACCACCATTTGGCATGTGAACCACTTTATTGGTTCCAACATAAGAGATCAAAGAAGTAAAGAACTCCTTGTCCACACTTGGCAAGACTCTTTGAATGGCAAAACTTTGCACAAGATTAGCATGTTCATCTGGCAAACCATTCAACATAACCTGGACTATTTCACCATCTTTTATGCTTTCATCAATGCATGCTAGATCATCACTTAAGGACTTAACCCTCAATACAAATGCATGAGCACTTTCTCCCTCTCTTTGTCTACTAGAAAATATTTGCCTCCTTAGGGTCAATACCCTAGATGTGGACTTTGATTCAAAGAGCTTCTTCAAGGCATTCCATGCCTCACTTGCACTTTGACTTTTACCAACTTCTTTGAGAAGTTCATTGGTAACATTCGTTTTAATGATATGAAGAGTCCTTTTAGCCTTCTTATCAAACCTTTGTTGCTCTTGGACTGTGGGTGGTCTCTCTTCAGTTCTTGCAACTATGTCCATGAGTTCATTCAACTCAAGTAAGGACTCCATCCTCACTTTCCATAGATTCTTCGTAATCTCAGGAACATAAAGCACATCATACAACTTTCTGGTATCACCATTAGTTGTCACAATGGATGAAAGTACTTTTGACTTGAGAGGGCCATCTTTTGACCTAAGAGGGCCATCTTCCCTTTTAGAAAACATAAGTTGTTTTTTCTTGATCGCTCATTGAAGTCACCCAATAACATAGCTTTACCATCCACTTTGAGCCTGGCCACATTTGGCCTAATATTGCCAAAAAACTCTTAGCATTGGAATCTAATTTTATATAAGATAACAAACTACCAAGTAAATAATCATTTGTTTCAAAGTGATTTTTAGCCAAACATATTGATCTTTAAGGCCTTTACAATAGGCAAAAAAAATGTGAGTTTAACTTGGAGAAATTCTTTTACAAGGAGTTTTTTCATATGAGGAGGAGGAGGTCTCTATGTAGAGTGGAGTGGGTCTAGAATTGATGGGAGTTCAGGATACTCCAATTTTCATATGGATATATGTTCACATCTATGGTGGATAATTGGGAAAAAACAAACAAGGCTAGAGTACAAGGAGAAATGGTTTTTTGCTAGCGAGGTTGAGTTTGGGGAGAGACAAGCTTATAGAAGAAGAGAATGCCCTTACAAATGAGGGAAGAGGCAATGTTGGAGTTATTTACAAAGAATGGCTTATTGTAAAATTCAAAGCACTAAGAGTAACAAAAGCATTTTTTAGCAAGCATGATGTTTGTTGTTGTCCATTTAGCTCTCTTGTGGAGTTCTCAGTTGAGTGAGAAGGCTTTTGAGAGATCAACAACCTTTGAATTTAAAAGATCCAAATAATGACATGATGCCATGAAAGGTTTTCTTGATAAACTCACAAGCAAAGGGGACTAGAAAGTGGAAAAGGTTGAACTTCTAAAGTCGATACGGGTAGAGGAGTAAGCTAATTTTCTTGAACAAGAATAGACAATGTTTGGTCCTAAGTTTGGCAAGAGACCTAAGCCACCATCTTTTGGAGTAACCAAATAGATGTCCCATTTAAGGAGGTTTGTGTTGCCGTTCCAAAAGAACTATTTGAATCTAAGCATATCGGCATTTGGACATTTTTATTGATATGATGTTCATAGCGAAAATATTGAAAGATTTTATGTATGTACTTAAAATGGAATAATGCAGATTTGGAAAGTTGTACGTTTGTGTAATTCGTGTGATTCTGTTTTACAATGTTTATAGCAATGTTTTTCCAAGGCTTTTTTCATTCACTTACACTATAATTTCATGTACTTTCATTTCTTGTGAAATGAACTTTTTCCAAGGCTTTTTTCATTCACTTACACCATAATTTCATGTACTTTCATTTCTTGTGATATGAACTTTCTTAATGACACGTGCTCACATTTTCTTTGTGATGCTCCTCTAGAAGCCGAATTTTCATGTAAATCTGAAAGATTTTTTTTTTTTGAGCCTTCTTGCCACAATTCTCAAGTGGACAACAAATAAAAAATTGACACATAGCACATAAAAATTTCGATGGAATGTGCGCATGGACAACCAATGATGGGATTCCACATGCCACATGCACACTCTGGATTTTTTGTGCACATGGACATTCAATGATGGGCTACCACATTGCGTATGCTCGTTCCAGCCCAAATTTTAAAAAATAAAGTCTCAAAAAATTGAAAAAAAAATGTAAAAAGAAAAGTGTCACACCAAATGTAAAAATCATAAGAAAAAAACCTTGCAATGTGGCACTAGGCAAGGAAGGCCCGAGGCCTTGCTTCAGGCTCGTATGGTGGGGCCCTCAAGGCATCTACCTCCCACAAAAATTGGGTAAATTGCAAGTTTAGAGATCTAGATTCTAGTAATCCCGTATTGCCGACGTGGCTTGCAACTTGTTCAATAAATGTAGAGAGTGTCTCAAAGATTCTTGTAATGAGGGCTCTATGGCCTTAACATATATATATATTGTATAGATGGTGATCATAGATAGGGTGAGAGCAATGAGCATATCCATTGGCAACATTTAAAGTTTTGCATTCTTTGAAAATTGAGATAAAGGAGTCAAAGGTTGGATGATGGGGGATGACAATTGGCTAGTTAGTATAATATCTTTGTCCTTTGCTTCTATTTTCATGAAGTGAATATTATTTAGTTCAATCAGCATCAGATGTTGCGAACTGCAATCTAATTGTTGATCGTTGCCTGGTTTTGACCTAGTATTGTTAGGTGAGATCTAAGACGCCTTTGGTGGAGCGTTGGCATACGTTGCAGCGATTTGTCTTCATGCATGAATAGCGGATGTGGAACACAGTCAGAAGAACAGAAGATTTTAGGAGAAACGTCCGCCATTGTGGACCCCGGGAGCATGTGAATGCATTATTTTAAAGTCTACCAACTGCTTTGACTTTAGATAGCATCCACACTCCGTGCTCACCATTCTCGTTTCGTCCGATATTTTCATGTGGTAGTTCCTACTGCGCAGTAGCCGAATCTTGCTACTTCATCTTTCATTAGTATAATTTGAGCTCAAATCTGGATCTGGTCCTCGTTTATTGTGCTTCTCAATATCCTTCTGTATAATATGTTAAATTTAGAGTCCCTGCTTGATTTTCAGAATCTTAAGAGGTTGATGATGACAATTTCCATTGAATCTAATTTGTAGGTACTATGCATACTCGCAGGTTGTGGTACAACCTAATAAACAAAAAACAAGAACAATTTGCTAAAGGTTTGAGTCGAACGGTCACTCGAACCTTGAAAATCCTCGACCTACGTCATTTGAACAGACAAACAAGCATTTCATAGCCTCTCCCCACTTCTCGCTCTTTATATCTCTTTGTCTCTTTACGTTGAACTTAAAAGCGTTACGTGCGCAAGCTTGTTTGCGAAACCTGTCTTGTCTGCTAAGATTTTCCTTCTCATCTGGCATATTCGTTCGATTGTGCTTCTTCCTTACAAGTTCCACCTCGTCAAACGCCAAATCAATACTTTCTTAATGTTTTTCTTTTCTATTACAAAGTCTCACGTCCTTTAACTTCTCTAATATCTGTCCGTTTGCCATGGTCAGATTTTCTGATATATTTATTCTCTAATCAATATTGCAAAGTCCAGCTCAATGCATTTCTTGGAGTACGTGGACTCGGCGGAAGCTATTTCTGGATTTCTCCAAACCATGAGCATTGAGAATTCCTGAAGCTGGTCTATGTTTGTCTTTAGTCAGAAACACAAGAAATTATGATACATGCCAGGTTTTCTTGGAAAAGGTTCTGATAGACAAATTCACTGTAATTGCTTGGCTTGGTTCAAATTTCTAGAACTCCTTGGCCACGGCATCTGGAGTCTGGATGATCTGGAGTCGCCTAAGGCTTTACTCCCACCACTTAACAACTCGGTAACAAGCACCAAAACGAAGATACAACAAAACAATCAGGTGTGAACGTTGTGCACTCTCACCCAGTCTCTGTTTCAAAATAATTTTGTTCAAACTTCAAAGCATCTAAGAAAAGGAGAGAACGAAGTAGCAGAAATCACTAAAATCCAATAGATGGAGTGACATAGAACACTGATGGTGGGGTAGGATGGATAACCTTATTACATAACCTATTATGTGGGGTAGGATGGGGATCACCCTATAACAAAACCTATCATTGAGTGCTATGCATCCTATATAATCCACATGCATTGTTCCTCTGAAATGCTCATATTACACACATGGACAAGTTTTTAAAATTTGAACTCTTTGGTTCCCAATTGATGGCAAACATTCTCTAGAAAATATCTTATCCCATATGACTTTTCCTTCCCAAGTTAGAGAATCAAGATTGAAGAACTGTAAGTTTGTTTGGATATCCTTAAGTGTACCTTACACAACGTTTCTTAGATACTTGGTTTGACGTGTCCGCCTTAACTTGATGCGTGAGTTCAAACCTGATTCACGTCAAAGTTGGATAGAATGTTGCATATAAAAATATTCCAATCACATGCCATTATTAGTTTGGTACATTTGTGAAGTTCATTATCAAATGAAATCTTTGACTAGGCCCTACAAGCCCACTAGGTAATTTAAACAAAACCACATAGAAAATTTTATGTCATAATCATGATGGGATGTCAAATGTTGACTTTAAGCCTTTTAACTAAGGAGTACTCCTTAGTATCCCAACTTTAATTTAGTCCATCCTTGAATAAGGTGATGCACTAGAAGCCATCTTAGTCCCAACTACAAATCCATGCTCTCTATGATCAAAGAAGCCAAAGCTATTGGCTTGCCAAAATCATTTTCCAAGGAGATTAAGCCATGTGAGGCTTGTGTTATTGCTAAATCTCACAAGAAGCCATTTACAACATCTTCTATCAAGAGTAAGCATCTTTTGGATTTGATCCACTCGGATGTGCATTTTTCATCAACTATAAGCAAGGGAGGAGCCACTTGTTTTGTTACTTTCATTGATGATTTTACAAGATTTACTTGGATATATCTTCTTGCTTCTAAATCTATGGTGTTTGATCATTTCCTTATTTTCAAAGCTTACGTTGAAAAGCAATTCTCATTCAAGACTAAAGTTTTTAGATGTGATGGAGGTGGAGAGTATATCTCCAATAAATTTCATGACTATTGTGAGCTTAAAGGCATCAAAAGGGAGTTCTCTTGTGCCTACTCTCCATCTTAAAATGGAGTGGCCGAGAGAAAGAATAGATCCCTATGTGAATGTGCAAAAGCTATGAGAATCGAGGCACCTTTGCCAAAAGACTTTTGGGGAGAAGCCATAAGTTGTGCAAATTATCTTTGCAATAGACTTCCACATATTGCTCTTGGACGAAAGTCACCATATGAGATCTTATATTTGAATAAGCCTAAGATTGATCACCTTAGAGTTTTTGGATGCATATGCTTTGTCTATATTCCCTTGGAAACAAGGAAGAAGGATGATCCTAGTTCTTGCAAATGGATCATGGTTGGATACTCACCCACCAAAAAGGCTTATAGAGTCTTTGTGCTCTCTACTTATCAAGTCATTGAAAGTAGAGATGTTATTTTCCATGAAGATCAAAATTCATCTTTTGAAGGGGTCGAGATCAAGTCATCTATAGATGCATTACCAACTATTGTTATTGAAGACAATTATGATGTGATGGGGCCGATAATTGAAGAGGAGTCTCCTCGGATTTTTTCACCAAAAAGATCTATGAGAGATAGATCCGACCTAAGAGGCTCTCATATGTTGATAAAGACAAGCAAGTGGATCTTGATTCCAGTAATTATAATTTTTTTTGTCTCTCATGAAGAGCCAAAAAATGTACAAGAGGCACTCAATACCAAGGAGTGGTATGATGCCATGAAACAACAATATGATGCATTGATCACCAACAATACTTGGGAGCTTGTGGATCCACCATCCAACAAGCATGTGATTGGTTGCAAGTGGGTATTTCAAATCAAATACAATCATGATGGCACCATCAACAAGTTCAAGGCAAGATTATGTGCCAAAGGATTTGCTCAAATCCATGGCCTTGACTATGAGGAGACCTTTGCACTGTTGCAAAGATGGCGACAATAAGAATTCTTATTTCTCTTGCTTGTTTTTTCAAATGGAAGGTGTTCCAATCAGATGTATCCAATGCTTTTTTAAATGGTTATCTTGAGGAGGAGATTTATATGGAACAACCTCAAGGATTCATCAAGGATGAGTCCAAAGTGTGCTTGCTCTTCAAAAGTCTTTATGGACTAAAGCAAGCACCAAGATCATCATACTCAAGACTCAACACTTTTCTCATCTCGCTAGGATTTGTCCTTAGTGAGTATGATCCTTCCATTTTATGATAAAAGGCCAAGCATTGTAGGATCTTTGGTTGTACTTGTTTTGTCATCATCACCCTTGATGATAGAACTAAAGAAGATCTTTCATCAAGGAAGGGCATATTTGTTGGCTATAGTGAAGTAAGCATGGCTTACAAGGTTTACATTCCTTCAATAGGAGAAGTTACCATTTCTAGAGATGTCATCTTTGAGGAAGGCATTGTACCAAAGAAAGTTGATGTTGATGAAACTAATAATCTTCATTTTGTTTCTCAAAGCTTTCTTGATGGTGATGGATCTATGGATGATGATGGTGGAGATGCCTCTCCAAGTCAAGTTCCAAGAAGATCCTCAAGGCAAAAGGAAAAGCCAACAAGGCTTACATATGATGAGAAGGGTAAGCAAGTTGTGGAAGCTACAAACTTGACTTTACTCACATGTTTTGGTGCATCTTCTTGTGTGGATGATGTTATGCATATGGATGGTTGTATTCATGAAAAGGGATTAGAGATGGTAGGCTCTTCAAGCTTAACATTTGTGTGAAAACTAATCACATGTTGGAAGTGAAGGAAGCCAAGGGAGAGCTCATTTCTCAAGAGGAGAGGATGGAGCACTCAAATCTCAATTCCATGGATGATGACTCTTATGTCACATCAAGAATGGTGTTTCTTATGTGATTGAAAGTGTTTCAAATGGTGGTGATGTCAAAGAGACTTCAAGGATCAAGGAGGAGCAGCAAGAAGATGATCTTGAGGAGTCATCTCAAGGTTCAAGTGTACCAGGGATTGAGGAGGAGAGTCCTTCTTCTCGGGTTATGATTCCAAGAAGAGTCTCTCACATTTCAAGTAGTATACATCTCATGCTTGCTTCTCTTATGTCATTTGATAAATCAATTTGCTTTAGTGAGACTTTTGTATCTCAAAGTTGGAGTAAAGGCATACTAGTTGAGTATGATGTCTCTCATGAGAACATAGTTGATGTTCTTAATGGTTTGGAATAAATTAGAAAGCAATGGTTATTTCATCAAATGTGTGCTCTTGAGTCTTGCAAGAGCAAGAGTGATTTGTTCACTCATAGTGTGAAAATTTGTGTTTTTTCATGCATTGAGGCAAATTGTAAACTCTTTGTGATAGTAAGTGAATCATTCGCTAAGGACACTTATCTCCATAATGAAGTATTAAGCCTCATGAGATCTGAGATTAGCATGGAGTCCAAGCATAAAGACATGATGCAAACTCTTTCTCATTTTAGCATTCATAGTCTTACCAATCTTGATGTGACTAATTCTCAAGATTTTGGTAACATGATGATGGATCTTTGTGATCCTATTGAGTCAAGGAGTGTTGGGTTTATCTCCTCTACTCTCCCATATTAATCTAGTTCCATTCAGAATGCTGCATATTTACTTACATTGTCACGCAGCTCAACTACTGAAGATGCAGAGAAGAAGGCCAACATATCGGAATTGACCGACATATCGGGCTAGACCCAACTTGGCCAACTTATCGGAGAAACCTGACTTATCCGTCATATCGGAGAAGTCTGACTTATCGAGCCTACTCACGCCCACCTTCTGTACTATGCAACTAACTTGACAATGACAGTAGCCACAATCTTCTTCTTGACGACACAACGGCTCCACACCATCTTTTGTACACTCATCTGCACAAATGAAAACAAAAATTGTATATAGATAACCATTGTAATATATCCATGTAGTTAAAGAGAAAAACATTGTACATGCTTTCATGCATTGATTCTTTCTTCAGATGGATCTTCAGTAATAAGCTCATAGTTTTTAAAGTTTGTAATTAGCTTTGTGAGCATGTGGTTTCACCTGCAATTGTCTTATGCCTGCATCACTGACTTGATATTCATTACGTTTAATCTGAATAAAGTGTTGTCTAGTTCTGCATTCAGATTCTTTGTCAATATTGCATGCTTTACTCTCTGTCTGACTTTTTGATTGCTTTGTCTGATTGTCTGCTCTTCACTTCCACAACCATCATGCAATCAAGTTGCCGTGACATACCAACAGCAACATCACCAATATTTGTAGTATAAACGGGTATCGTTCCTACTGGAGAACAATGAAAGGGCTAATACTATCATTATTATTGCAAATAAGGAAATAAACCATGAATGAATGGAGTGGAAGGTGATTTCGGTTAAGTTGGTTGTCTACGGACATTTCAGCAATGAGGCAGCCAAGACCACCTTTGGTTTATATATAATCAAACACCGAAAAATATTGAATACTTCATTACAGTTTTCGGATTCAAATGGGAGCGAAACTCAAGAAAGCAAATACTTCGGCAAAGAAGAAGCTACATTGTGGAATCTGTTCCTTTATCCTGACAGTAGCTTATCATGAATCTAACTCCTATAACATATGCAAATAATAAGATTGTAGGCTAGAAACACTTCACTAGTCAGTTCCAATCCAATCACTGTGTATAGACATGAACAATACGGTGTCATAAACTTTCTATTACCAAAACGAATCACCATGAAAAGCACAAGAGGCATTCACAATATAAACAAGTTTGATTCAAAAACACTCAGATTTACATTATCTGTATTCACCATTTGCAGAGTACAAAGAATGCATTACAGTCTCCAGACACTACAAAGAAGAGGGATTGCTACACCTTTATACAAGAATCAAAGAACACAAAGGTTCTAAACTTGTAGATCAATAGCAAAAACAGTAAATCTATATTAAAGCACCAATAGAGCAACACAAACTTCTGTTCTATATTGTGTCTGAATGAATGCTAATGAGAAAGCCTAACAAGTTATAGCCACAAAAATTCATGCAAGAGACTAAGGTCTTATTAACTGTCTGCAAGAGACAAGCAAATAAGAATTTAACATGTGGAATAGGGCTTCATAAGCCAATACATTGCTACCACACAAATCTAGCAATTAGAAAATAGAGTAGATAGTGGTGATTCGACTGTAGATAGCCATTGGTTTTGGAAAACAGCCACTAAAAATTGTCATATAGAATGTTGGAAGTGTACTGCTGACCCGTTGAAGGCTGTCGTTAGATCCGCTACTGTTGAAGGCTGTCGTTAGATCCGCTACTGGATGTTTTACAAAATCAGAGGCCCTCAAATCTATTTCTCGCTTTCTCAATTAATCCTTTAGTTCTTAGTAATTTCTTGAATATATCAAAACTGCTTATAGAATTGCCATTTGCCTAGATATAGTCGCTGAAGGCTGAAGAGAATGGTTGGCGCTAGTTTGATGATGAAGAACGAGAGTAGGCTGCCTATAAAAGACTGTAAGAAATGCGCTGAAGGCTCCTGAAAATGCTTTGAATTTGTTGAAGGAATCTGTGCCTTTGTAGATGGCCGCTTGATGGAAAATGTCCACGAGAATGCGTTGGAAGTCAAATGTCTGGAAGGAATTGGCAAATGGTCGTAGGAAATGCACTGGAATGATGGCTGCCTACTGACTATCTAAAAACCACTTGTAGAAGAAGGAGAGGTGGCCGCTACTACATGTGCTGCTTGAAGGTATGTAGAAGTGCGTTGATAGCTTGTGTGAGAGGAAGAGAGTGCTGCCTTCACTGCTCTAGAAACTGCCAAAAAGACTCTTAGTAATCCGCTACTTGAAGAAGACGATGGTGGGCTGCTAGAATGCCCTGTAGAAATTAAAAGAGAGAGAGAGAGAGAGAGAGAGAGAGAGAGAGAGAGAGAGGAGAAGTGCGACAGCTGCCTCAATTGTAGCCTTTGAAAATATGTGATTAGGATTGCCCTTCAATAGACACATAGGCCTGTACTTTAGATGTGGCCTTAATATATAATGCCTTCCGCAAAGAGAGTAAAAATAGGCCTTTCAAAAAGCATGTCTCAAAGAAGAGTATATCTTTAGAAATATATGTAGCTTTACAAAGCAAAGTCTGGCCTCTATCACAACTTTAAGACATGAGCTTTAGCAAACACGAATCTATCGTTCAAATTGGGAATTCGACCCTCGACATATAGAATGTGTCTATAGTGATGTCTTAAGCACAAAGGTTTCAACATTAAATACCACCTAAGTTATATGCTAGGCATTGTGATAAACATAAAGATTTAGGATTTAGTAATAAAGGCCGTAAACATTGATAAATTGTCGTAATCGGGTCACCACATGTCCCCCTCCTCAAGTGTGCAACGACTCGCAAACATTCTGAGTACATAACATTGTTGAATTTGGGCAACAATCTTCACATAACTTGAAAAATTAGCATTTGTCAGAAACAGTCTTTAGACAACATCAACAAATATTAAATACCACTGCGTCAGCAACTTCGGCATCTTGGACAGCACCATAGCCTCAAAACAGGCTTTTATTCAGCTTGAAGACCCTGTGAAAAACTAAAATAAAACAAAACAAAGAAAGAAAAAGAAAAACCCGACTCTGGAAAAGCATAGATAGAAGCTTGCTTATAAAAAACCAGAGTCTTATTGATATGACAACTAATCTTCAGACTGTACATAACAAAAACTAAACCCATTCACAAACTATAGATAATTTTAAGAATTCTACAAGAAATCGAAAATAGAGAATCAAAAGTGGAATGACGAGTCAGGGTGGTCGAAACTCAGATCTAACTCTTCCTTTTCTGAAATTCTTGATGAACTGGAACAGTAACCTGTGAATATCAAAACTATAAACAAGAATCAAAATAATGACAAAACATCCTATTTGGCATTGCTCCTTGGCAACGGTGCCAAAATTGGTTTATCTAACGAGTCGCGACATACCAATAGCAAAATGATAGATATTTGTAGTATAAACGGGTATCGTTCCTACTGGAGAGCAATAAAAGGGCTAATACTATCATTATTAGTGAAAATAAGGAAATAACCAAGAATGAATGGAGTGGAAGGTGATTTCGGTTAAGTTGGTCATCTACAGACGTTTCACAACAATGAGACAGCCAAGACCACCTTTGGGTTATATACAATCAACACGGAGAGATATTGAATACTTCATTATAGTTTTCAGATTCAAATGGGAATGAACCTCAAGAAAACAAATACTTCGGCAAAGAAGGAGCTACACAGTGGAATCTGTTCCTCTATCTTGATAGTAGCTTATCATGAATCTAACTCCTATGACCTACGCAAATCATAAGATTGTAGGCTAAAAACACTTCATTAGTCAGTTCCAATCCAAATCATTGTGTATAGACATAAACAATATAGTGCCATAACCTTTCTATTACCAAAATGAATCACCATGAAAAGCACAGAAGGTATTCACAATAGAAACAAGTTGTGTTATTCAGAAACACTCAAGTTTACATTATCTGTATTCACCATTTGCAGAGTACAAAGATATGTGCATTACAGTCTAGACACTACAAAGAAGAGGGATTGCTACACCTCTATACAAGAATCAGAGAACACAAAGGTTCTGAACTTGTAGATCAATAGCAAAAATAGTAAATCTACATCAAAGCACCAAAAGAGCAACATAGACTTTGATTTTACATTGTGTTTGAATGAATGCTAATGAGAAACCTTGACAAGTTATAGCCACAGAAACCTGTGCAAGAGTCTAAGGTCTTGGTAACTGACTGCAAGAGACAAGAAAATAAGCATTTAACATGTGGAATTGGGCTTCATAAGCCAATACATTGCTGCCAAATAGATCTAGCAGTTAAAATAGGGTTGATAGTGGTGATTCTGACTGTAGATAGCCACTGGTTCTAGAAAACAGCCACTAAAAACTGCCATATAGAATGTTGGAAGTGCATTGTTGACCGGTTGAAGCCTGTCGTTAAGTCTACTACTGGGTGGCAAATGGTTGTAGGAAATGCGCTGGAATGATGGTTGCCTGCTAACTGCCTGAAAACCGACTGTAGAAGAAGTAGAGGTGGCCGCTACTACACGTGCTGCTTGAAGGTATGTAGAAGTGCATTGACAGCCTGTGTGAGAGGAAGAGAGCACTATCTTCACTGCTCTAGAAATTGCCAAATAGACTCTTAGTAAACCGGTGCTTGAAGAAGACGATGGTGGGCTGCTAGAATGCCCTATCATCCTGATGTTGAGCACAAGAATCGACATTCACACAATCAATGATAGCTAAACTATGACTCCAGTTTATGATGTCAGTAGATTCAACATACTGACCTTTTTCGTGGGTGGATTGGTATGGCTCAAACACTGAATCAGTAGTAAAAGATCATTTGTCATGAATTCGTGTGGGTTTGAGTAATCGATGGTAACAGAACTATCTCAATTTCCAAATGTGACTCAGCCTTTGCTCCAATCGTAAAGGACTCTTGCATTGGTGAGCCAAGGGCGACCAAGTAGTAACTCATAGGAATAGGCATTGCTAGGAATGTCGAGTACAACGAGGTCTATGGAAAACTTCAGGCCTCCTAGTTTGATCATTAGCACTTGTGGAAGGAAACCGGTAGGTCGGACCACACTTTGATCAACCATCCTAAGCTGACAAGTGGGTTTGGTGAGTTTGTCTTTCAGATTTTATTATATCATGAGGGAGGTGGAAATGATGTTGACACTAGAACCTCCATCTAGTACAGCAGCGAGGACTTCGCGAGATTGGCGATGGGTATCTAGAATTTTGATATTGACCCTTTCACTGAGTGGATTTGTGAGATGTAATGGCATTTCGGGCAACTCATCAGCCGTTTCCCCAGATCGGCACAAAAAGCACTACCTGGCAGCATGCCTCCTACATAAACATTCATGGCCATTCTGAAGTTCAAGGAACTTCCAAGCATCTTTCTTAAGTTTGTCAATAAATCACTTGCAACTTTACATCGGTTTTACGTAAGTGAACTTTATCTACACTTTTCCTGTGCTACTGCCAATGTATTTTTTTTAATTCAAAGTTGTTAAGGCCGGTGAAATAAGCCCATGCCATACGTCCTAGGTCTAGTTTGGCCCTAATGAGGACATCAGCTTTTTCAAACGAGGGGAGGATGTTGTAAAGCTGACTCAGGTGCACCCAGCATGCCCTGTAAGACTCTAAGGGGTGACACACCCTAAGGTCCCAGAGCAAGTTAGAACGTCAAGAACTGAGCCTCCGACCTGTAGTGAGCCAGTCAAGTAGTCACAAGGGAGGCCTCAGTCAGCGCTTTGGAGAGGCTTTGAATATATTTGCTTAGGCCCTCCTCCTTCTGCTAAAGCTTGGCAATCTCCTGGTGCCCTGCTTGTTTGTGTTGCTGAGCCAGAATCAGCTCTTGCTACAGCTCGGTGAGGTCTGCTCGCAACTGTGTATTACTCGTTGCCAAATGTAGTACCCTGCTTTCCAGAATAGCTTTGGCTGCTACCGCATCCAGGATGTATTTTCCTAGAGTTTGGTACGTCGTTGTTAGATCCGTGGGAGCAGCCGCTACACTGGCACTGGCAGGGGCTTGTGTTGTATCGGCCTCGACGACTTGTGGAATTCCATCGTCATTGTCTTCGATCAGGTTTTCATTTGTCCTGATGCCATCTGGGACGGTAGGGTCAGCCCGATCTAGTGATGATACAAAAATTGTTTGTACAAATGCGTCATCAGACAGCAGTTGGCTGCCCTCGGCAACCTTTGTTGGCGAAGTGGGTGGGGTGTGAGAAACAACTGTGAAAATAGGGGTGAGGACGGTTTGTCCGAACGAGAGGATGGGAGGAATAGTGGGGAACTGAAGGGTGGTGTGGAGTATGGAAGAAGGTGAGGATGGAGCAAAAAGTGTATGGCATGGGGGTGAAAAATTGATAACTTGCATCCATGCCAGAGTGTCGGGGGACAGTTCTAAATCACAAGGATTGAATGTGAGAGGAGCAACGGTGGTGGCAGGAGTGATGGAGGATGCGATGGTGATGGATGGAGTAGTGGACACTGGAAGAGAAGTAGGAGTGGTATCAACAGAAGAAATGCGGATGGAGACAGAAACAGATGTAGATGGAACAGGAAGAGAGGTAGCGACCACAGAAATCGGAGTGGGGGGTTGCACGGAGGAAGAAGTGGCGGTGGTTGATGGAGTAGTTAGTGCGGCAGTGGAGACACGTCTTCACGTAGCAAGTGGAGATGTGGATGTAGAGGCAGTGCCACGCATTTGTTTTCTGGCCGTTGTGTTAATAACTGTAGGTTGGGAGGAGGTAGATGCTTGAGATGGCGGATAAAGGTTAGTATGTGGTACAAGAGTAGACAGGAATGAGCGTTGGAAGCCGCATCCTTTCGTCTTGAGAAGTGCGCAGGCAAAGTTACACAACAGGGGGGCTGCTGCGATTCGCTCACAGTTGTTGGGTTTGATGGAGTTTGTTAGTTCTCGAATAAGGAAGTTATGCCAGTCATATGGCACAACGGAGGGGTTGGGAAATTTCAGAAAGGATTCCACTATCTGACTCAACAGCGTAGACTGGATTCTGTCCTTGCAAAAAGTTGAAATAACCAGAAAGTTATTCAACAGATGTGCAGCCGCTTGAATGATGGGTTCCGTGATAGCTTCTATCAGGTAACCATTGTTAGTCTGGATGGGGATTTCTGTTGTGGTTTGGGTGACAAATGGTTTGATCAGAGCTGTGGCGTGGCGAGGGGAGATGGGTTGATAACCGGACATAATGCCAACGGTGACCATCGAGTCGCCGTTAATCCTGACCTTGTACATGATACCTTGATACAGGAAGTGGAAACGAGCCTTGTCCTTGTCCCAGGTGGCGTAAGCGTGAAGGGCGAGGCCCATGTTAATCTTAGAATGGAAAAGCGCAGGGTAAAAACCCATTGCTTCAAGGAGTGGGCCAACTGTCTGTAGCCATGGTTGGATCAGAGTGTTAGAGGGTAGAGGCCAAATCTGCATGGCCTCGAGGATGTCATGCTGGATCACCCGTTTGGCCCCAGAGTCTTCAGAGGATGAGGAGGCCATGTTAGCAAGGATGATTAGTGGTCGAAAAAGTCGAAAAAGTAGAAAAAATGATGGAAAATGGAAAAAGATGTGGAAACAGTAGAAAACTGAGAATAGTGAGTGTTGGATGACAATGATTGTAGGACTCGTTAAGACGTTGCGCGGTGGCAATCCTTAATGAAGGAACTGAATTTGGCATCATAGCATCCTGACCATATACCAATTGGAAGGGTGTTTGATCAGTGCTCCCTTTATATGCTGTCATGAATGCCCACAGTGCAGCATGCAACTTGTGTTCCCAATCTGATCTGCTAGCACTAATTGTTTTCGTGAGCCCGCTACACAGGATCTTATTGGATGATTTTGCTTGCCCATTACCTCGAGGATAATAAGGCGTACTGGTTCTATGGATCACGAAGAATTCCTCCAACAGGACCTTGATGGTCTCGTTGATGAAATGGCTTCCGCGATCACTGACTAGTTCCACCGGGCATCCGAAACCCACAATGATATTCTCATAAAGGAACTTAGCAGTGGTCCTAGCATCAGCTACTCTTACTGCCTTGGCTTCGACCCATTTGGTGAGGTAGTCTGTGGCTACGATTATGTATCGAGCCTGGGAACTCCTTGCTGTAGGGTGAATTGGACCGATATAATCCAATCCCCATTTTTTGAATGGTGCTTGGGCTAAGACTGGATGCAGTAGATCATAATTCAATCTCGTTGGTCTCCTTGACCTTTGGCACACATCACACTTTTTCAAGTATTCCTCCATATCTTTATGAATCGTTGGCCACCAAATCCTGATTGCAGGATCTTGCGAACTGTAATGTCAGATGCAAAATGACCCCCACCCATGCCTTCATGTGAAAGCGAAATGATCTAGGTGGTCTCATGAGGAAGAGTACACCGTTGAAGAATTCCATCATGACCTCTTCGATACAACTAGCTGGCAATCAGTTGATAAGGTCTAGCCTTCAAGATCAATTTTCGATATTCTGCCTTTGGTAGTGATTTGTCTGGTTGGCCACACATTAGATATTCAACAATGTCGGTAGCCCATTCTGGTACTGTGTCCACGTAAAATAAGGCAGCATTTGCTAACTCATCGTCGAGTTGGGTGGCAATCTCCTTTCTCTTGATTTGTGACACATGATTTGCCATGTAGTGTTGTTTTCCCTTGCGAACTACTATCCGAAAATCAAATTCCAACAACAGAAGGAGCCATCTGGTGATTCTCCCGATGTTGCAAGTTTTATTAACGAGATATAGCAAGGGTTGATGGTCTGTATAAAAAGCAAAATGTGTGGCCATCAAATAGTGTCAAAACTTCTTAACCGCATAGATCATTGCCAGTGCCTCCCGCTCTGTGGTTGAATAGTTCATTTCGGAATCACTGAGCTGTTGGCTTGCAAACCGAATTGGAAAATCCTTTTTGTGTTCACCTGGCTGGATTAAGACTGCTCCAACTGCATACTTCGATGCGTCCGTATGCACATGAAACTCAATGGACCAATTGGGTGGTCGTAAGACTGGTGCTGAGACCAATGCATCCTTAATCTTCTGGAAAGCCTTTAGAGCTTTCTCATTCCAATGTGGATCCGTTGTGAGCTTGTAAATTGGTCTGGCTAACTCCACAAAATCAAGAATGAAGATCCTATAATAGTTAGCATGACCCATGAAAATGTAGACCTTGCGGATCGTCCCCGGTGGTGGTAGATCAATAATGATCATGATCTTTGATAAATCTGTGGCGATCCCGTGTCTTGGCACTATATGGCCGAGTATCAAGCCATGTGTCACCCAGAATTGACATTTTTCTAGATTCAGGGAGATCTGGTATTCGCGGCATTTTTGTAGCACCTTCTCGAAATTGGATAAGTGTTCTGAATCTGGTCCATGCACGTACAGATCGTCCAAGAAAATTTCCAAAAAAATTTGCAAATAATTTTTGAATGCCGCCTACATGACTCACTGGAAAGTGCTTGGGACATTGCAAAGTCCGAATGGCATCACTTTATAGGCATAAGTTCTCCATTCCGTGGCAAATGTTGTCTTGTGCTGGTCTTGGGGGGCTATTTTCACTTGGTTGTAGCAGTTGAAACCATCCAGAAAACTGTAGGCTTCGTTGCCAACTACTCTATCGAGGACACTTTCTGTAAATGGTAAAGGAAAATGGTCCTTTTTGGTGATTGCATTAAGCGCCTTCAGATTCACACAGATCCGCATTTTGCCATTCTTCTTGGGTACTATAACTATCGGCAATACCCATTCCGTGTGCTCGATTTCGTAAATGAAATCTGCATCCATAAGCTTCTACAACTCTTGCTTGATCAGTTCTATATAATTCGGGTTGCAGCGGTAGTAACGACTTATCTTGGGGACTGCTCCATCTACCAAGGGTATGGTATGTTGGACTATTGTTGGCGGAATGCCCTTTAGATCACTATAGCTCCAGGCAAAACAGTCTTTATATTCCACCACCAAGGATCGTAGTCTCTTGAACTGCGTGGGTGTTAACTGCTCTTCCACATGCACTATCCTTTCTTCTTCTCCTGGTTCCGCAAGATTCATCGGCTGTGTTCGTGCAGGTCCCTCGAAGACTTGTTCCACTGGTGCCTGACTTTGATCAGGTTCTCGTTGGGCTTGCGACATCATGATTACCACGTCGTCCAATGTATAATTTTTGAAAGTATCAGGCATCTCGTGAACTGGACCTCATCGAGATTCCTCTTTCAACATATTGATCTTGGCCCGACTGGTCATTTTTTTACTTTCTGTCACCTGTGTAGAAGATGACGCTGTATCTGAGTCCAACTTGATTGACTTCAAGGAATCCAACACCTTCTTTTTGCCCTTTTTTGTCATTTTGGTGGGTTCATCCTTGTTGTCTTTCTTCGGGACTATTGTGACATTCGCCTCATGGTTGCGAATATCAATGTCTACTAAAGCTATCGCCTCTTCGGGTAGGTCACTCCATCGGATCACCTGGTTATAGCTTTGCTTCAACTGATTCTTCTTATTCGTAGGTGCCTTGGGTGGATCGATCCTTGAGACTTTCGCCATAGCAGACCTTTGTGGTGGTTGAGCTGGTACCTTCTTGGTTCCGTAACAATCTGGGTCCATGTGGTGTAGGACCTGTTCATCAGTCAGCTCAATCTCCTTATTATAAGTTAGAGCATGCTGCCAAGGAACTAGATCATCGTCCACTGGGTTCTCAATAGGCTTTGCTGACAGCCATGCTACGTTTATCATATTCATCCCAACTTTGATTAGTGTGTCCATAGTGTAACATTTGGGTGAAGATGTACTCGGTTCTGGATATGATTCAAATTGACATGTCTGGTAGTCAATAGTTGCTAATGCATCTGTCCATCTTACACATCCATCTCTGAATGATAGTGACCTCCCTTGGCTGGCCTTCGGTGATCAATCGTATGATCTGTCGTGGATGATCTGTCACGAGCTTTGGGTGCAATAGGTTTCATCGCCCATGTGGTTGGATCTACCTTTACAGCCTGTTCTCTCTTCTCAAAGGTGAGTTTCCCTGTACCCCAGTTGTGTACTACTTGTGCAGTCCTCAACCATGGTCTTCCCAGTAAAACACGGTATGCAGATGGAGATTCAAGTATATCCATGAACACAAAAGTAATCACAAATTGCATGTCTGCTATCTTTATGGAAATATTGGCAACTACACCTTTTGGTTTCACACAAGATTGATCTGCTAGCTTGATGGCGAATCTTGCTAGCTTCAATCCTTGTAAACCCCATTTTTCGTACAAAGTAGTGGAGATCAGATTGACACCCGATCCTCCATCTACCACCTTCGGCTCGTCCTCGTATCTCTTGTGTTTGATTGGCAAAGTGATGTTGTGCTCCTCACTTTCCCATGCTGCTCCGATGTGGAGGACATTACTTGTTTCATCATAGCCCGCACAATATATGGGCTCAGGGCTACTGGCTCCTCATCCGCTTTGGCCCATTCAGCTAGAAGGCTTTTCGCTTGTGGTGCAATCCGCAGTAGTTCTCCGAGTGGTAAATTAACATGGCTTGACAACAAAAGTGTGAGCCTTTCAATGCGTGGTTCCTCGAGCTCCACCATGTGAAAAGGTGGTTCATGTTGGTGCAACTGATCATTCTGATCAGTGCGTAGTGGTGAGCCCGCTTGCGATTCCCATTCGACACCGACTGGAGGTTTTGTGGGATTGTCTCATTCTTGCTCTTTTTCCTCCTCTTGTGCTTTTTGTACCCAGTGTCTTATTTTCTGGTACTGTCTTCCCTCTTCTCTCACATTTGGATATGGCGTTGAAGTTGAGGGTTGGTCATCAGTGACCGATGGTGGTGGTGAGGGAGCCACTTCCTTCCTCTTCTGTGCTCACGTAACAGCTAACATAGGAGCGTGGTCTTGTCAACCTTTCGATGGCATCCCTGCTAGAACTGCTGGTTGCTGTATGTCAATGAGGTTAAGAGGTGCACTGGTTCCAGGATTAAATAGACAATTCTTGAAACAGTGTCCATAATTGCAATCTCGACAGGAGGTTGTATATTGTCCCTTGTAGGGACATTCTGCAATCCTGTGTCCTTCGTCGCATCCGTAGCAACTGTAATTTCTTCCACCTTGACGTTGAGTTTGAGCTGCATAGGCTCAAACATATTTATTTATGGCAGGATCCATAAATGGTTCATTTGGTTCGTACCACTGCTGCTGCTCAGGTTGAGGTGGCATTTGCATCTCTTGTTTCGCTGCTGTCAGGTTTACATGGGCCACTTGTTGATTGGCTGGTCCTGGTGGAGCAGGTAAGGTCATGCGTTGTGGTTGATTGGGTGCGTCGTACCTTGGTGTCGCGTTAGGTGCCCCTTGATGATAAGGATAGGAAGTCTGATAAGGACTTCTCTTCTGTTGAACAACCCTGTGGTTAAACAGACAAAATGTCGTATCGTGCGATGTTGCATTGCACAGATGGCAGAATCTATGTGTCAGTCTCAGATTTTGCTTTAGGACTGAACACTCGTTCACTGTATGGTTTTGCGTGCATACTGAACACCATACATTTTTTCATCAAGGATACTATAGCTGGTTTGTTTTCGGTTGATGTGGGGTTACTGCTACAGTTTCCTGTAAGGCCTTCAGTTTTTGGTCAAACTGCGCCGTAAGTTGCTCCATCTACTGTTTGTGTAATTTTGTCATTTGCTCCAACAACAGTTCTGTGGATAGAGCGGATGCGTTTGATGATGATGATGCGATCAAGGAAGTAGGAGTGTGGGTGAAAGGATATTCATCGTCAGATCCCTCATCCTCTTTCCTAATGGCATCTTCCATAGCTTCTTGCAGAGTAGCGTACTGCTCCTATCGTTTCAGTTCTCTTCTGATGCTTCGTGGTAGTCCGGCTAGGAACCACATGATCACTGCATGATCGAGAGTCAGGGCTGCACTGTACTCAGATCGTAGATGTTTGACCCGTTCAATATAGTACCCTTTTTCGTTTTCTCATTTTGACTTTGCTCAGCAGGAGAAACAGGTCTTCCAGGAATTTTCTTGGTTTAAAGCGCGTAATGAGAGCCGCTTTAATTGCTTCCCAGGTGGATTTCTCTTCCTCTGACAGATTGAAAAACCAATCCTGAGCCACTGCCAGTAGGGACATGGGGAATAGCATAAGCTTCTCCGCAGGTGTCCGTTCGCCGTAGATTTCACAGGCTTGCTCGTAGATCTGGAGGAATCGGATGGGATCTGATGATCCGTCGTATTTTGGTATTTCCATCTGTGGTGCTCTCCGGACTGCTTGCAAGGGAGAGACAGGTACGAGTTGGCCCATTGGATCCATTGGTGTTGATTCTGGTTCTGCCTCTTGTTGCACAACTGCTAATCTGGAAAGGTGTGGTGCCTGATTTGCTATCCTTCGTGCTATTGATCGTTCCGATCTCAGATTCATCCGATGGTGGGTTCCGAAGTGATTGGATCTTGCTTATACAATAGGATGCAGTCTGGATCTTCAAGGATCTGATCGATCTGATCGGTCGGAAGTGAATTTTAGGCCTTTTACGATGGTTTTTTCTTAGCTTTTTACTCCTTGCATTGATTGACCTGAGATTTTGACAGTAGCTGGATCTGATGCAGATCTTTCCACTGATCTAGTCTGCGAGGGTTTTCTTATGCGAGGGTTGGTTGTGCAAGGGTTTTTTAGCTATTTTTGTAGCTAAAAAACTTGATATCTTTCAGATCTCTGGGAAGTAACTCTCGCAAGGTTCACAGTAGCTAGATCTGGGTTAGAGCTCACTATAGAATTCTTTGCAAGAGTTAAATCTCGCAAGAAGTGAAAATTTCACTGTCTGCGAGGGTTCAAAATCACTTTTTGTGCTTGATCTTCACCAAATCTTCATACTAACTCTCGCATGCTTCATTACTGATGTAATTTGACATTCTGAATCGATTGAGAGGGTCTACAAGAGTTCTTACTGGATCTTCATTTTTTAGTGATTTTTTTGCACTTAAATCCAATTTTTAGCTCACTGGAATCAAACTAACTCTCGCAAGCTCTTCTGTATCCTGGTTTCACTGAGATGGAACTTAAGAATCCTCTGCGAGAGTTCTTGACTACTGGAACTGAAATTTTTGCTGTCTACGAGGGTTCACTGGTACTTTCCTATCTTTTTTTCACTAGGAACTCTCGCACAGGCACTTAGACATCAAACTAACTCTTGCAAGCTTCTCTGTGTCCTGGTCTCACTGAGATGGAACTTCAGAGGGCTCTACGAGAGTTCTTATGAAGATTTGATTTTTTTTTTGGATTTTTCCAAGGGTTTTTTGAATTTTTTATGATTTTTCTTTGATTTTTACAATATGCTTGGAACTAACTCTCGCAGGCTTCTATGCAGGTCTGGGACAGTACCCTAGAGCTGCTGCCAGTTATGCAAGGATTAATTTCCACTGATTCTGGAGATATGAAAATCTGATGAGTTTTTTGGCTCTTTTTCCCTCCAAAATGCAAATTGGTGTGTTTTTTGAGTTTTTTGGATGGTTGGTTTGGGTTTCAATCCCTTAGAGGTTGTTCAGGGCCTCCTCTACCCTCTCACACCTCCTCCGCTAGTTGTGAACAGTCCAAACACAAAAAAAAATACTGAAGACTAACTCTAACTCCCACAAATCTACTTAAACTACTCTAAAAGGCAAGAAAATAGCTAAAATGCAGCTAAACTAGTTAGTGGAAATCTATCCCCGGCAACGACGCCACTGTGGGGTTGAAGATCTCTCGTAGTATAGCCCTTCCGCCTGTCAACAAGGGTTAGATCACTGGATAGGTACCTAACTATGCATAGATGCTACTTTTAGTTAATTTCCTACTTTCTCCCTTAGCTCTACTCACCACTATACTACTCCTCTTTAACTCTATCCCTCTACACTAACATTCATCATGGTTTTGGTTGAAGAGAAAGAATGGAGAAGAAGAGATTGAGAAGGGAAGAGAAAGAGAGAGAGATAGAGAGTGAGGGTGGAGGTTAGCTCAAATGCACATTGTACTTGCTAAAGGAGAAACTTTAACTATTGAAACCAACAAGCATGAACTTGAAAGCAAATGGAAACAACAAGAGCAATAGCAAGCATTGAATTGCAAATGAGGATGCTTCTCTTCCAAAATTGGTAGAGTTTCCTCCTTCTCATTAAGCATGGAAATAGTGTACAAATGGTGCATTTTTATAAAATGGGGAAGGCCTTTGCCCCTCAATCTTATTGGCTAATATTCACAATGATCCTATTCATTCATCTTGGACCCAACTTGATCCAAGGGTCCACAAAAAGTACATTAGAAATCACAAGATTCATGTGACCCAACTCTAAAAAGTAATCTCTAAGTTTAAAAATGACATTGGGCCTCTAGTTTTATTTTAATTTCAAGGCCCAAGTCATGTTTATTTTATTTACAACTTTAATTGCGTGCTCATTGGGCCATGGGCTTATACACGCAGGATGCCATGCCCTCGCAACACATTTTATTGGAGGATTTTATTTATTTACACTTTGTTGGGAATACCCCCAACAAATAGACAACCCAAAACAATATTGTTAAAATCATAGTGTTATACACTCAAATATGATATTTAGTTTTGGTGATTGTTATTAGCACTTAAATGGGTAACTTTGAATGCAAGGCTCTCTTGAACTAGCTTATTTGTAGAACTATACATAGACCACTCAAAATGTGGGAGATAGTGAGTCCAAAAATCATTGTCAATGTTAAGCAAAGCACTATCTACAATGATTGAACATTCTCTAGATAAGGTAGGGATGTAATTGTTTCTTGACAAATATACACATCCCTGCATTTGCAAAACACCAAACAATATAGTTTTAAATGTTAAGTTCTCTTGTGATTCATTTTTTTAATGAGGGCCTATAAAGTCTATGGAAATACTCAAGCTTTTACAAAATCTATAGAAAGTACTTAAGTTATTTCGACCCTAAGAATCAAAATTCATCTCGATCCTTGGCTTGGGTCAATAGATTGAATACTCAAATTCTATTTTGATCTCTAGGGTCAAAAATAAAAAAATCAATCCACTCATTTCGACCCTCATTCGTTTTGATCTCTACTCTTATTTCAACTCAAGTGTCTGTTATGACCCATGTCACGATCTTATTTCAACCCAAAGGAATGGCATCTATGTCACGCAAAATTGAGAGCTATCTACCATGTACTTAGCAATCAAATCTCAAAGCAATAGCTATCTAATATAGGAAAAATTGGGTAGCATTAGTTAATCATTTTATTAGTACTTAGCCATGAACTTACTAGTAGATCATAGTTAGTGTGTAGCAGAACACAAAAGCAAAAGAGAGCAGATCTAGTGCATCTTCTCCATTTTGTGTACTCTGATCTTTTCGCAATCATTTTACTTGATTTGAGTATTCAAGTTTTTATCTCATATTGCTAATTGAAGGTTCATGTTATTACTTTTAATTACATTTTTCATCTTTATTGGTGCTTCGTGGCTATATGGAGGCACAAAAATCATCAGAGAACAAGTAATAAAAATATAAAATGAGGTAAGTCCCTAAGTGTGGAGGAACATGTGGCCGCGCCACATGTTGATGTTGACCTGTCAACCTTGACTGTCATGTGTGAGCAGTCGTGGTGTCACTTTCTTGATCAAATATGTGTCGATTTATGATTTGATCGTACTCTAGATCACTGGTTCGCACGTGTGGTGATCTTAAACATTCTTAACCGTCTAGCACTGATCTCTTTCAGAAAAGTATATATAAGAGTATCCACTTCAGAAGACACTTTCACAAAATCAAGACATTCTAAACTGTCGTTATGCTTCAAATACATAGAGTATCACGACCATGTGCCCAACTAGCTTTCTTGCTTAGCATTGTTCCTACTGGCACGTCGTAGTGATGCACCACTCCCATATGGCATATCATGCACAATAACTATCTAAATCCCATTTATTTTACATATCAACACCTTGTGTTTGATACTCCATTAGCCATGGCATCTTCTTCTTCCATGGACATGCTCGAGCAAGCTTTGTAGTCCTTCCTTGTCAACGCTGAGGTTGGGGATAATCTACATCAATTTGCATCCTACTTCCATATGAAATTCGACATAAGAGATTCTTTGTTGAGCATAGTGATGAGGTTTTGGGAGAAGAAGAGGAGGCAAGGTTGGCCTCTGAGTATGACCTTGTGAAGGCTTGTCTTTTGTCAATTTCTCCCTTATCTACTGTCAAAGATTAGAATAGCAATAAAACTAGCAAAATGTGAAAAATCAAGCAATCTATTGATGTGGCTACGGAGTAGCGCCATATCATTGATACCAAACATGGAATGAAAGAAAATATGAGAATCCACTTTCTTTGGAAGTTGATTTCACCACAAGAAAAAAGGCAATAAAAATAACTATTAAAAAATTGAAAAAAACAACACCAACTCCAACTTTTAATCATTGCCAGCACTAGCTCTAATACCACAATGAATATTATCAATGAATATTATTATAAGACTAGCTAATACCCATTTTAAAGTTCTTTGAAAGGAAAAAATTTCATGTCATCATCTAAAAAATATAAAAAATAAAAAATTCATGTCATCAATTTTGAATGATGATGTGGCATTTTACATGGATGTATATTCGGGTCTTTTGACGGATGTTGCACCACACCATTACACATTGTGTAACGTCTCTCTCTCTCTCTCTCTCTCTCTCTCTCTCTCTCTCGCGGTAGCTCCCTCTCTCTCTCTCTCTCTCACCCACTCTATATCTCTCTCGAGCGTCCCTCGCTAGCTCTCCCTCGCCCCGCTCTCTCTCTTTTACGCACTCTCTCACTCACTCTTTCCTGTGCTCTCCCTCTCCCGCGCTCTCTCTCTTGTATGCTCCCTCGCACAATATTCTTTGTATTTCTGCTCTTTCATACGGCACTTGATTTGGAAATCGGTGACACAATCCCACCGTTGCGACCTTATAGGCACAAATTTGTATAAGGTTTTCTTCAAGGACAGCTTTTCCATCGTAACCTTGTGTGAAGTCTTGCTCAGGATCTGGCGCACAATACCGTCCATGGTTGATGCATTTAGACTGGCATTGCTTGCTTAGAATGAAAGCTTGTGAACAAAACCACGTAATGTAGTGTGGCGTGAATAAGGTATAACCACCTTATTCCAAAATCTGTGCAACGCCTTTAAAATTTTTCACAAACTTCGTCTGCCTGTCACACTTTTGTTCGTAGTACTGTCATTGTTGTTTGTCCAAATCTCGTACTTAACACTATCTCCAGAGCTTACAACTTACAGCCATTTGAGGGCATCTCCGAATTGCTTGTCAATTAATGCCGATGGAATTGTAATATCCTCCACATAGGACACTGAAGAATTGCTGTCTTAAGGAGAGCCATGGTATTCAAAAGTTCGTTTCGATCATCAGCTACAAGCACAGCCGCTGCACCCAATTTCCGTGCATTCCACACCTGAAGATTTGTAGTTTTAACTGTTTTAGGTGACAGTATTTCTTGAGAAAGAAATCTCGACTCAAATCCGACGCTACCAGGTGCATTACGGTTCAAAATATTTGCGAACATTATTAAGAGCATGATCAAAGACAGAGCTGAACCGAAGTGAATCAAACCTTTCTCATTATTTATTTCTTTACGTACATGCACCCAAAAATTGCTATGATTCACCAGAAAAATTATCTCAAATACCATGATATACAAATCCAAATCACGCTTCACGCTTCACATAAACGTCAAGGAAGAAATTGCGATGGCAAGGTCAGAGAGGTGCAACAGTAGATCGAGGCAGAGAAGCTCGAGATCGATCGAGTGATCGAGATTGAGAGAGAGAGAGAGAGAGAGAGGGAAAAAAAAAAGGTCAAATGACCGCATAATGTGACGCCTGGCCAGGCGAATACGCGACTATGTGCCCTATAAGAACTTACAAGATACTCATATGCTTGCCATCGATCCTGGCCTCCGAGTAACATTTCAAATATGAGGAAATAAACGTGCTAACACAACCTACCTCTCCACAAAAAATGGGTGCGAGCATTCAAATTTCAAACAAAACATGACCCAGAGGATGCATCCAATACTGTTGTCAAGTCTTACGCTTCTATGTCTCCCACAAATACTGCTGCCAGTTGCTTTAGCCAGCAAAACACAGAAAGGCTTTGATACCCACCTGGAATTGAGCTAGAAGTTCGCCTATTGATTAATTTCTTGAATCTGCTAGAAAATCCTTCCTGATTCATCATATTTCTTTTGATTTTTGAATAAAATGAGAGTGGGATAATCTGTTAGGGTCAAATTGGAGCCTCTACTATCCACCTTTCTATGCATGCAATGACTTACCAAGTTATTACTTGCAAGCAGTGATCAAGTTATAAACCTCAAGGAACCTCTGCATGAGAAACGCGTCTCTAAGCATGTAGCACCAGCCTAAAAGATACTACGAACGGTGTGCCCATGTTCACTGTTCACATCGTTGAAATATTGTGGACGCCGATAATTCTAGGATAATGCATAAGCTTTCTGTTCACTGAAACGGACAGACTGGAGGTATCGGGAGAGGACTTAAAGGCACGCGGGCCTTCTGTCCAAGTGTTAGGCTGGCCATAGTTGTAAACTCCCGAAAGTTCAATATGGAAAAATTGCTAAAACTCTTTCAATTTGTGATGAGCTCATATTTCTGGCTCCGATCAGATATGGCATGGCAGGTTGCAGAACCTGGGCTATGGCCATAAATCGTGTTGTAATTTCTAAGAAGTACAACGATTTGCTTAAAAGATCAGCTTCGTAAGGTGCACATGTTCATCTCTATGTGTTGTGATACTGCTGCTCGGCAAAAATAAGTAGTAAATCGATCGCGCTTGTCTCAGGAACAACTTAACAAAATCCCAGGTCAGTCTTGAGTGGACATCGTTAACAAAATCACAGGTCAGTCTTGAGAGGACATTGTTGACTCAGGTGATCAAATTGCTCATCCAAATTCTTGTGGAAAAAGGCAACAATCAGCAGCCTGACCTACCCAGATGTCGCAAAAATGAGCTTTTCAATATAGCTGCAAATCATTGAAATTGTACTCCCAAGCAGTTTGCTACGGCTGCGCAATAGGAAAGGATGATCGAGCCCTCCTCTGAAGCTTGTTTTATTTTAGTAAATAGATTTTGACTTAAGCTCACCAAAAGTATGAATTTTTGGCCTTGCCTTCCAAAGGCCTCAAAGTTTGTTTGTAGGGAAAATTCAGCAATGAGTCAAAGCTAAATGAGGTGCCCAAAATTTGGAGACTTGTTTCCTTAGACAAAAGCTACTCTAAGGCTTGTTCCATAGCTATTTCTAGGATGTGTGTTGTTTTTACTTCAATTGTCATGAAAGCCTTGGTTTTTGTTCTACCCCTTCTCCTACTTCTTTGACATTTTATTAGGATTTTGATGTTTAAGCTATTTTGTTGGTTATTATTTTGTTATTGCTCAAACCTCACTTTTGGGGGTTAAATTTTTTCCTAAGCAACGGAAGCCATATATGATCAAAAGCGAGCTATGAGAGGGCAGTTCAAGAATATTGACCCAATCAAAAAACAAAAATTGATGATCTTACTCATTGAATCGACTATCAACCATCGACTATCAACTCAGAATCAACTATCGACTATCAACTATCGACTCAACTATCGACTGTCGAGACCATAATCATAGTACCACTCCAAATGGAGTATTTCATTTGCCGATCCAATGTAGACTACGTCATTGTTTGATTATGCTATTGTACGTAAATACTTATCATTGTCCACTTATTGACTATAGTTCATAATGCAAAAAGTACTTATCATATTAGTCTCTTCTTGTAAAGGCTCACTTACAGTTAAACACATCATTTACAATAATTGATTAGACAATAATTTATAAACTTTGCTATTTTGTATATATATAGACCGAGTATAGTATAGTACATAAGGTATAACGAACATTGCTTTTTATATTTCTATTATGAAATATGAAAACAATTTTCAACTTAACTTTATTGCATGATTTTCAGGTTATCACAGAAGAAGATGTAGCATCAACAAGTGCTACAAAGGTAAATTAAACTTTGTTTATCTATTTCATTTTCGAAAGTTTACTCCTATGCAATTTTACAAAAACATACATTAGATAAATTGTTTGCACACCTCCACCAAAAAGAGCACGAAGAACATTCACATCTACGAGTTAGAATGCATCAAAAACAAAAAAGTTTACTTTGGACAAACAACATCGTTGACGAAAAAATATCACCAACACTATGAAAACCTTCCTTTAATAATGTTGGTTGATGAATCTCTATATGTTCTTTTTAGGAATAATTTTATTATATCTACAATTTGTACTACTTATGACAAAAGATTGCAAATAATTTAGAATCATTGTATATAGATCTATTTGCTTCATGTGCCTCAAAAAGGTTATAACATATTATAAAACAACCCAAGCAATTCCAAAAAATATTGCTACATGAAAAGACGTCAATACATATAAATATAATACAGTTGATTGCCAACTATAGACTGTTAAAATATGTTTTCATTTAACATTACATAATCTCCAAATAAAATTAATAGATTCACCAACACACGAAACATTGTAATGATGTCACATATTCGACCTTGCCAATTATATCATTCTGAAACTGTAGTGGATGAAGCTACAAGAATAAATTACATGTTTAGTGCATTCTAGAACATTAGTACAAATTTGAAGTCTTCAATTAACACACAAAATTACAATAATCATCTAAAAAATATACAACATCAATCTCATGTTTTTTTTTTTAATGATATTTATATATAAACATGAATCTAATAGGTACAAGTTTCTAAGATAGATTCTGAATTTTGGTTTTCTACTTGAAATTATTGGAGTCACTAACATATGAAGCATTGCAAATGATGTTACATACACCTTGCCATTTATATCATACATTTCCTGGTGATCTAATAAACTATTGTATTATAATATTTTTTAAACTGGGTTTTTTTCAATTTGTATTGGATGAAGTTCCAAGATAATTACATATTACGTAGATTCTAAAATATTGAACCTTAACTTAGATGTAAATGTCTATGAAGCTAGCCTTCGTTTCTAGTTACTTATAGATGCTATTGTAAAGCACCAAAATAAAAGTGTGTGTATCCAAGACACTCAACAAATCAAAACTAAAGATCAAATGACAATAGCTCGAGGTACAACAACATGTGCCATGCTAATCGTGAGAGGAAACTAGTAACCAATAACTAAAAGTTGGAAGGGTATGAGGGTGAGTTTTTGTCGGACCCTATAATGTCTGTGCATGTGCTATGCAACCCAGTTCACCCCTATACCCAATTGGAATTACTATTGATACCTCTCACCATGCCTCTAGTCGTCAAACACCATGAACTGCTCCAAATGTCACAATTGGAGTGCTTGGACCCTCTAAGAATATCAAGTTACAAATCTTGCCTTGAATTTAGAGACTTAGAGTGCCCAATACTCATGTCCTAGATTATTCCACGGCTGTCAGTGCTAGAGATGGATGACGTAACATGATTATTCTCACTACGTTGACAAGTTGCATGTACTTGGTGTCAGAAATTGTGAACTCCTACAACTTTGCCGTGACGCGAAGCGAAGCGACCCGAAGCGAAAGTCGAATGGCGAACAATGCAAAAGTCAACGTACCTCGAAAACCCTAAGACACGAAACGAAGCGAAACTCGAAGGTCAAATGATTCACGAAAGTCAAACATGCCTCCCCAGGACCAAAGACACGACACGACATGAAACGAATGGCAGCTCAACGGGCATGGAACTTTGAACTTCACACTCAGATGAAACAATTAGCAATAACAAAGAGTAACTAACTAGTTGATTAGCGTTAACTACTCTTGTAATTCTCTGTTTAGCTATCTTGTAAACTCCACACAGTGGAGATATAAACAATTTTCTGGATCAACAGAACACACGGAGAAGAGTGCGTCAGTAGATTACAAGAAGAAAAGAATAGAAACGAAATAGCTATGTATGAAAGTCTGCCAACGAGCAGAACACAGCGAAAGAGCAGAGTGTCAGGCCGCCAAAGAGCAAGACATTGAACATCTCGCTCTAAGAATCAAATTGATAATACAGTTGCTCTCTCTTGTGTATCTCCTTGTCTTTCGCTATCTTGATTGCTAGAATGACTTTTGTTCTGTGATCTGTAGTCAAGTGTCTAGGATTCTGTAAGCTTACGCATAAGAGAATTAAAAAAAAACAAAATCATTCGCAATACACAAAACCAACTTGTCCGTGACATGGTATCAGAGCCTACAAGTTATCAGAAATGACTTAGAATTGCTTTGCACAGGAACACAGATCATGCTACACAGTAACACAGACAAAAAACACTCTCCACAGCAATCTCACATAGCAACTATATCTCTCAAAACAAAATTACACTGTACATATATTTGTTCACTCAGGAAATCCATGCATGACCCAGGTTGTCGTTGGTGGGATGCGTGTCCCGTCGACTTGCCTTGTGGCGAAACCAACTGATCCTTATCCACTGATAGGACCCACAGTACAGTAGCACAGTGATTCTACTTTTATTTTAACTCTCTCCCTTAAATTAGAGTCTACTTTATATACAGTCATATACATAGCTTTAAAGTCAACAAACTTTAAGTATAGAAAGCTTTGATCTAAACTTATCAAACTTTTCTCCAACAAGTGACTTAGTGAAAATATTAGCTAGTTGTTCTTCTGTGCTACAATGAGCAACATGAATTTCACGACTCAGCAGCCTCTCACGTATAAAGTGATACTGAATCTCAATGTGTTTAGTTCTCGCATGGAACACTAGATTCTTTGCTACTTGAATGCCACTTTGACTGTCGCTATGTAATATTCCCACCGGATGTATCTACCTTCTCAACATCCTCATCTTCATACATCTTGGATTCATCAAAGATAACATCACGGCTTATATGGACTTTGTTTTCCACTGGATCAAAACATCTATAGCCCTTTACACGATCATCATATCCTAGGAATATGCACTTGATAGCTTTCACATCAAGTTTACGTCTCTCTTCCTTAGGAACGTGTACAAAGGCCTTACATCCAAAGATTCGCAAGTGGTTCACCTTTGGCTTCTTCTTTGTGAATGCTTTCTCAGGTGTTATCTTTGGTATGGCAATGGTAGGACTTCTATTTTGAAGATAGACTGCCATACTGCATGCTTCTGACCAAAAATCCTTTGGTAGTTTCATCTCAGCTAGCATAGATCTGGCACTTTCCACAATCGTACGATTCTTGCGCTCAGCTACACCATTGAGGGCAGGAGTATGAGCTTGCGTAAATTGTCTTTTAATCCCACATTGATCACAAAGATCATTGAAGTCATTAGACTTGTACTCACCTCCACTATCTGATCTTAGGACTTTGATCTTCCTACCTGTTTGATTTTCGACCAATGCTTTGAAGCTCTTGAAGTTGTCAAATGCATCTCATTTCTTCTTCAAGAAGTAGATCCACATCTTTCGTGACATATCATCAATAAAGGTCTTAAAATAGAAGGCTTTACCTAAGGACATGGTCCTCATAGGCCCACATAAATATGTGTGGATTAAATCCAGGATGTTCTTTGCTCTTGCAACCCTTTATTGAACTTCTCTCGATGCTGCTTCCCATATACACATGATTCGCACATCGATTTCAAGTGGTCTTCAATCCTATTACCATCTCCAATTTCCTCATCAAATTGAGACTTCCCAAGTTCAAGAGACCAAGCCTCTTATGCCACAACTCAGTTTGCAATGGAATGGACGATACAAGTCCATGTTGTCCCTTGATTGTAGCATTCAACCTGTACAATTTTTTATTGGGCTCCCTTACTCCATCCGCAATAACTTTGAACTTTTGGTTCACATCCTTCACAAAGCAACGATCATGGGCGAATTCTACCTTCAACTTTTGATCAGTAATGACTCCAACAGAAAGTAGATTTTTCTTCAACCCTGGTACGTAAAGTACCTCCCTGATCATCCTGCTTTTTCCATTAGGCAGTTGGATTGAAACAGTGCCTATCCCCTTGATTGCACACCTCGCCATTTGCCTGTGAAACGGACGTTCCATTATCCAACACTTTCATGCTACTGAACCAATTCTTATTACATGTCATGTGTCTTCTGGATCCCGAGTCAATATACCATGCTTGATCATCTTGATTAGATGACAATGCAGATATGAAGATGCTAGAGTCTTCAATCTCACCCTCATCGACAAGGTTACCTGCTTGCTTTGGTTTTCCCTTGCCTTGTTCTGCCAAGAATTTGCGACATTCACTTTTCCAATGGCCCTTTTTACCACAATGGAAGCACTTGCCTTTCTTTTTGGTCTTACTGGAAGATCCCTCATCCTCCTGAGACTTGGCAAATTGCTGCTTAGACTTCTTCATGCCCTTGCCCTTGCCTTGTTTTTGGCGTGTCGCAAGTGCCTGATCGTCAGTATTTTGACGTCTAGCTTTCACCATTTCTCGCCGTTGCTCTTCCTGCATCAAGATTCCTATGAGCTCGTCAAAGGTTGGCAACCTTTCTCTTGATGCTATTCCGCTCACAAACATCTGATAGGGTTCTGCAATGCCGCACAATGCATTGTGCACCAGATCCACATCACATATGCGCTCACCAATAGAATGCAGTTCATCTCTCATTGTCTTGATTCTGGTCATGTACGTCTGAATGTGCTCTCCTTGCTCCATGCGGGCACTATTCAACTTTGACTTCAAAAACATGATTCTTGACGGATTTGATGTATCGGATTGTTCCTTTAGCACATCCCATGCCTTTCTGGGTGTCACAGCATCACATATGTGGGTAATGATGTGATCTTTCACTGACAAGTTACTGAAGGTCAAAGCTTTCCTCATCTTTTTGTCGAACACTTTGATATCCGCTTCATTTAGCGGCCTTCTCTCATCACCTATGATGATTTCCCACACATCTTTCTCCATCAGTATGTTTTTCATTTTGAATTTCCACACTGCATAGTTGGAAATCCCATCCAATTTGCTACTTTCACTCAAAATGGACTCTCCCATGTTTGCCATCGCAAAACTGCTTGAAACTTCTGTCGTAGGCTAAAAATAGTATGCTGAGGCCAACAATGATGTCAGAAGTTGAAAATAATGACCTGCACTTTTTCCCTTACCAGGCCACTCACAGGTTTTCCACCAATTTGAAAGCCAAATCGGCGTCGCCTTCCGAAATGCACTCAGTCGTCAACTCCCAACTTCGTGCCCAGTAGAATGGTGAAATCACTTTTGACGCACTCCGAGCACTTTTTCCACTGCAATCACTCTATTTTGTTGTACCGTACTTGTAGGTACAGTCCGGGTGCCCTTCTTTTTGAAGTTATAGCCTTTCATTTGGGTCAAAACGGGCAAAGGACCCAATAATAGAAATTTTCTTTGTTTTTGAACTGTTTCTTCACCTTGAAGAAACTTCATTCTTCACTTGTGAAGGGACCCAACTCCCATTTCAGTATGAAAATTTTTAATGAAATTGAAGGCCCAATTGCCCTTCAAACTTTCATAGCCCCTTGACTTGCCATCTAATGGCTTATTCCGATCCAAAGGCTCACACTGCTTTCCAAAAGCATGATCTTCATAGGGACTCATCCTACGGTCCTACATGCTTTTGTGCGTTGATCCACGCACCTACAAGCACGAATCACTCTGGAACGCTAGGAACCCAACCCTCTCCACTGCGCGCGATCTGCCTACGAGCTCTTCCTCCTTCTACGTTTTCCAGCTATGGCTCCCTTGAGGACTTTTCAACAATCTCTCTCTCTTTGAGTCACGGTTGTTCACGGCCACTCCTGATCAGGCTTGCACTGCTAGGGTGCCCTCCTGTGTGCTTTTACAGCTCGAAAAATAGTTCAGAATAGAGAGAAAACTTTGGTTTTTGGACCAGGGTTTTTCTCACAGCCTTGAACTTGGCTTGCTTTTCACAGCTCTCTGGCTGGCCAAATCAATTGCTCTGAGGTCGCCCTACTATTGGAAACTGAAACTTCACACCGTTTGTCAAACGGTGTCCGATTGATTGCACACTGACTACAAACACCGAATAGCCTGCTTTGGAATTTCAAAATTCCGTTTGCTGAGGTTCTGATTCAGCCGACAACCCTTGTCTCTGAATCCTCACACAGTCTCAAGCTTACCAAGCTTCTGTGTGTTAAACTCTCTACACCAGTGTTTCTCCTTCCGTCTTCAACCCGCCGTAGACCCCGAACTCTCAGAAGACAGTTCTCCCGAAGCTCTCTTCAACGACGATGATGTATTGTGTACACTCCCTGTATGATACCAAATTAGAATTTGCTTTGCACAGGAATACAGATCATGCTACACAGTAACACAGACTAGAAAACACTCTCCACAGCAAGCTCACATAGCAACTGTATTTCTCAAAACGAAATTACATTGTACATATATTTGTTCACTCAGGCAACTCATGCATGACCCAGGTTGTCGTTGGCGGGACGCATGTCCCGTCGACTTGCCTCGTGGCGAGGCCAACTGATTATTATCCACTGATAGGACCCACAATATAGTAGCATAGTGATTCTACTTTACTTTTAACTAAATGATATTTGAGCAGTGATTTTCTAGGCAACAAATGGCTACAATGATCCCGACAAGAGTAGTAATCAGTCTTGATGGCGCAAACTACAAGATATGGAAATTTAAAATCAAAACACTTCTGAAGGGCAAAGGCATCTGGCCAGTGACCAAACTCTCAAAGGTGCAACCTCCAGAGAGAGACCCGAGGAGAGCTAAATGGATCAGAAAGGATGAGCGTGCAATGGCGATCATCGTTTCGTCCATCAACAATAATCTACTCATGTAGATTGAAGACTGCGAAAGTAACCATGTAGCAGGGAAAGATTAAAATAGAAGTACGAAGTGAGGACTGTAGCTTTAGTGATGCATCTTCACAATCAGCTGCAATCCATATGATGGGATGGCAACCAGTTAGACCAGCACGATGAGAAGATCAGAATGATCTTCGCTCAACTCACTACATCAGGATAGGAGTACCAGGTCCCAACACCACAATAGCTGATGTACTTCATGAAGTCTCTACCTACGTCCTATCAGTCGTTGAGAATGCTCATACTGAGTCTACCATATATGACATTCGACAAAGCAATCAGTTTTGTCACTGATGAGAGACTGATAAGAGACGAGGGAGAAGGAAGTAGTGATCAAGAGAAAGCTCTCTTCACGAAAGGAAAAAAAAAAACAAGAACAAACCCAGATTTGACAAGACAAAGTCCTCAAATCAACAATCTGCTTTTTGTGATCACTGTCACAAACCAGGCCATATAGCCAACAAATGCTGGTTCAATCCAGCAATACCTTGCATGCACTGCAAGAAGAAGGGACACTCTGTATACGATTGCAGATTCGACCCAAAAAGAAAGAACAAGGCTGAGAAAGCAAATATTGCAAAGTCATCTAAAGACGTAGATAGAGGTGATGAAGCCTTCACAATACTTGCTGAAACTTCAACGAGCTACACTGAACAAGACTACAATGTAGTCATTGATTTAGGAGCAACATCACACATCACCTGCAACAAGAAAATTGTGATCGACTTCAGAGAACTCAAAAATAACATTGGAATTCGAGTTTTATTCGATGGCAATACATGCCACATGATCGAGAAAACTACAAACAAATTGATGACAGTTGGATGTAGAGAAGGAAACCTCTACCAGGCTAAGATAATCAGCAATTCTGATAGCATATTAAATGCATCAGAAAATGAAGATCAGCTCTGGCATAGGAGAATGTATCATCTAAACATGAAGAACCTGTATTACATGTGTAAGAAAGACATAGTCACACGTCTGAAGATATCAAGACCCGATACTGATGAGTTCTGCGAAGCTTGTCAAAAAGGCAAACAACATCAGGATCCATTCACACATGAGGGAAGAAGAGCCAAAGACGTTTTTGAGCTCATCCACTCAGATGTCTGTGGACCGATAATAATGGATTCGCTCTCAAGATCAAGGTATTTCCTGACGTTCATAGATGATTACAGCTGGATGACTATGATCTACTACCTAAAGAAAAAATCTGAAGTGTTTGACTTCTTCATGAAGTTTGTGGCATTTGCAGAGAGACACACCTCAAAGCGGATTCAGATCATCAGATCTAACAATGGAGGTGAGTACAAGAGCAAAGAATTTTCAAAATTCTACCAAAAATAGGGGATAGAGCATCAGTTCACTCATGCGTACACGCCAGAATATAATGGTGTCACAGAAAGTAGAAACATGACACTAGTCAAAGGAGCCAGATGCATGATGGCACAGGCTCGATTGCCAAGTCAATTTTGGGCTGAGGCAATAGCTATAGCAGTACACCTGTAGAACAGATTAACAACGACAACGTTGGAGAATAAGACACCATACGAAATGTGGACAAGTAGAAAGCCTGATCTATCATATGTACGTGTGTTTGGATGTGCAACATACAAGCACATTCCAAAAGAAAAAAGAAGCAAGCTCGATGATAAATCAGAACAAACAATCATGGTCGGGTACTCGAACGGATCACAAGTGTACAGACTCTACAATCTAACCACGAAGAAGGCTGTTTCGAGTAGAGATGTGAAGTTCGATGAGTCCACATTCCCTAGACTAAAAGATGAGAATGGCCATGAGATCTTCGCACTGCTACCAATTCAAGAGGGAGATTGAGGACATACGTCAAATCAGAATGTTGAGCCATAGACTCCAGAGTAGCAGGAAACAGAAGATCAACCCCACGAACAAGAAACATTCGAGCAGTGACGAAACGAAATCAAAAGGTCAACAAGACAAAGAAGACCTCCAAATCGATACACTGACAATCTTCAGTGGAGCAAAGACACTCAATTCAAGTACTGTAGCTTCACAGAAGAGCCAACAACATATCAAGAAGTTGTCCAGAGTCTAGAGGGAGAATTCTAGAAGCAGGCAATGTCAGAAGAGATGTTCATTCCCATTGCAAATTTATAGTTGATTAATCAAGAGGTTGACCAAATTGGACGTCTTCTTGATATTGAAGATTTTCATCACTCTGATTCTCAAGTTGGTTTTCTTTTATTGAAACCATGATCCAAAACTAAGTGACTCTCATATTTAGGCATTCTTCTTTTGGACTCATTTCTATTGGATGAATTTCTATTTCTTTGATTAGATTTACCTACTTCATTGATTTTTTTTATATCACCTTGGATATATATATATATATATAGAAACATTCATAATTGAGAACATGGGCTAATTATGTGCAAGACATGACAACCATACTTGTCATTGTATGGTTCAAACAATAAATTAAAATAGAAATTGTGTTTTTTATCAGTGGAATCCCCTACAACCATCTTTTTCTATTATGAATTTTTTAATTTTGAGCATCTATGTTATCATTATTATGATTTATAATATTTCACATTGATTTTTCTTACCAATACGGATTTGTCAGATATATTCCAATATCTAATAAGTCATTTTTCTTGTTATCAACTCAATATTGATCTACAAAAGAATATGGAATCTTGTCTTAGATTGAAACACAAATTTAGAGTTGTGTAACATGCAAGAAGTATGCATTCCCATAAGAAACATGCTAGAATATTATGGGATAGAGGAGCCCTGAGCTAGAATTCTGCCATTTTCGCAACAAGCCATCCCCTTGTTGCTATTCAAAGAGGATTAGTAGAAAAGAGCACTAGGGTTAGACTTAACATTTTTTTAAAGGCTACCTTGCAATTTCAATTATTGTCCTCTACCTTTGAACTAGTTTACACCTTGACTAACTTGAACACATAGTCTTATGCTTGCAAGGCTATGCCTAAAAGACTCTAAAAAATAATGTAGTAGTACCTCACAAAAAAGTAATTGAGATTGTTTAATGAGAACATAATGCATCATTTTAAAGTCTATGCTTCTTGGTTTTCAAGGGAGGCTCGAACTTGGGACCAAAGAAACTTTGGATGCCAAGTTAACCAACTAGGCCAACCCCTTTGGGCCATTTTAAAGTCTATGGGGTTGTCTATTAGAGAATGATTTGTTTCCCACCATGGTGCAAGGTTCAAGTCCATGGTAGAGATGTATCAATTTATAGATGGAGTTTACATAAAGCTTGCTTCAATGTGATTTTGTACATAATGCTCTAGTTGCCTATTAAGTTACCACGACATTAGTAAGATTCATACTTCATGACCATGTAAATTCTCTTATGTGCCTCCTGCATGTTGCTATCAAACATTATATCCTCACAATAATTGAGTAGGAAAGAGTTGTTAGTTTGTCTATAAAAGCTTCAAACCATATTGCAACAGAAAAGATATACATGGGAGCCATGGTGCTTCAAATTTGCCTCAATTTTTTGTTGGTTAAATTAGGAGGTACATAACTTACATGGCAATGCTAGTGTAAGTAGTACATTGAGAACATGTCATCTACATTACAAATTCATAGAAATGTATTGAGAAAACATTAACATTGTATTTTGTTCTAGGTCTGACCCTTCAGATTACTATGGATTCACCACTTTTTTATTATTCCCTCATATGTAGGTTTCTAAAACAATGAGATAAGCCCAAAATAGATTCTTTGTCCTTGAAGGGCATAAACTCTTATAACCAATCTTATTGATAGGTAGCTACTTTCTCTTCCCTTTGGGACAAGTAAACGAATTCAAGAACAATCCCCAAATGTGTATTGTAAATCAAAATTTGTTACATGTACATGAATCTTAGAAGCTTGGAAAGTCACTTCAGGCATTACACTTTGAAGAGAAGTGGTTTTTTAAAGAATTTAAAGCTTTATGACATTTTGCAAACTCGTGAGGTTATCTTCAATTGTAAGCCTTTGAGTCACATTAATCATTCAACCCCTCACCACAACATGTCGACTTTCTAAGTTTAGTATCAAAATTTGACCTTGAACATAATTGCATGGATTATCTAATTGCCCATTGGTGTAGCGCAGGCATCCCAAAGGGAGCCGGGAACCACGACTTAGCTTCCCAGCCTTCAACTCTTGCCATCCGAACCCACTTGACATACAAGTAGCCAACTCGCCAACAACGATCAGACTTAACCAACTTGAAGTTCCGAGGACCAACATTGAGATCCAACTTGGCGCCATGCCAGATCGGGGGTCCCGATGTGGGTGACTTCCCTCCAAGCAAGCCGCCCGACATACATCAAACTTAACCAACTCGAAGCTTCATTACCAACGAGTAACATCCATTCCAAGCAAGCGGTCTGACTTACATCAGACTTAACCAACTGAAAGCTTCGTCACGAGCGCTGGAAGCCAACCTGGCGCCTCGCCAGACTGGACAGCCATAAACAGGTAACATCCACCCAAGCAAGCCATCCAACTCAGCCGACAGGTTAGAGCCCGTTCCCCAAGAGCTTAACCCATTCACGTCCATGCAAGGAACACTCAGAACCACAAGCCGCGATAGATATGGAAACAACCAGTTCCTGGACCAAATGGTCCCGACAGCATACCACTGGCGCCATGGACCGAATGGTCCCAACGGCATACCGCTGGCATCCCGGGATACGACCCTCAGCTATGTGCCAAGTTAAAAATTTTGAAAGCGGCCTTACAACTGGCGCTTTTACCGAACACTGAAACCCAGAAGGTAATCAGAGTCAGTTTGAGGAAAATCCCACTTTATTGATAAATCTGAGAAGGTTACATTTCAAGTGTGTGACCGACCCTAGTCTCCGGGGCGCTAGCATGCCAAGGCGAGAGCCATGACAACATTCCAGCAAGGGAGGCTGAGACTTGGTTGGAGCTCGCCCTGAGTCGCAACCCGCACTCCTCTATAGTATTGGTGTGATTCGGCACCCCCCCTCATACCAAGCACTCTACCCAAGCTGGTAAAGCACGTTTTTCTCTCTCTAGAATTTTCTCTTTCTAGAAAGTCATTTTCTCTCTCTAGATTTTATTGATCCCCAGGCTTCCTTTAATCATGCCTAGATCGTGTGAGGTGATTGCACATCGATCTGAGCTCTCTGGACTTCGCTAGAACCGATCAAAGATTTTCAGCCATAGGAACTTGGCGCCGGCTGGATTTTGGTCACAGTGGCGCCGGGAGCGGCGCCGGCGCCGGGAGCAGCAGGGGCGCTGCTGGCGCCGGGGACATAGCTGGCGCCGATGGCGCCGGAAGTAAAGCTTGTAAAGGTAGCTTTACAACATCCACCCCACCTTTATAAAATCTGATGTCCTCATCAGATGTCAGATTAAAGTAAAGGTGTCTCCCAATTAAAATAACTATACATTTAAGCTACTTGGCACAGTACTCAATTTACTGGCCACTTTTTATTAACATTGAAGCTGGCACACCACAAGTCGGAGGCTCAGCTCTTTGTACTGAAAAATTACATAACTTGAAAATATATCTTTGTCTGGGAAAAGCGTAGATTTGATATCGCTTTCGTAAAACCCAAGAACCTTATTAACTGGTGACAAAGGCCTTTCTTTGAAATGTTCGCCCCTGTCGCTTCTGACTTTCGACTTTGGAACTCCTTTGAGCTCTTGATTTGTCCTTGATGCACTTTGTGTTGAGCTCCCTAAGCTCCAGATTTGTTCAGTTCCGCACAGGTATCAAGGCTCCCTGAGCCGAAGGATTAATCGTTTGATTGCCCACTTTATGGTCCACTCCGTGCCTTGTTGCTTCTGCACCTTGATTTCTCTCCTTGTCCAAGCCTGATCTTGATACTTTTCCATCTTGGCTCTTTAACGTAGGCAAAGATTGAGTACTCCACAATGCACCTCTCACTTAGCTTGAAGTAGCTCTTTGAATCAGCCCAAATGTAACCATTGACCTCGTGGAAAGCCAAAGGGTCGCACCAGTTTGATCCGCATCCGAACTATCTCTTCGCGTTTGTTTGAAGCACCATGTCCGTCGCGCAAAACTTGACTTTCACAATTCCATCACTGGTTAGTTGCCTCACAGTCAAAACAAGAAGTGTACATCGAGCTTGGCTTCAAGTAGCTCTCTTTGAATCTGAAACATGCACCCAGAGTTTGCACTAATCCGATCTCAACGCGAACTGTCCCTTAGCGTCCGTTCGAAATACCAAGTCTCTCATGCAAGACTCAACTTTCACAGTTCCTTCATTGATCAGCTGCCTTACACGTAACACAAGCCAGCGTACTCATATGTTTCCTCATCATTGCTGGTCCAGAGAAAGCCTATAACAAACTTTCCTTTCCACAACAAAAACTTGTCAACTTATTAGGTCCAAAGTTCGCCAGTCTCCTCGTGTGAGTATGGCTAGGTCACCTTGAATTTGCCCCCATTTTGATCAACTTTCATTCAAAATTTGCCCCAAGAGAGAGGTGTGTGATAGTTCCCCTCCACTTAATAAATCAGCTGATCGGACTTAGAGTAGAGTTCTTCGGACAAAAAGCCTTTCCAACACTTTGCTTCCCATCTGCTAGGATTATGGCTCGATCCAACTTGTTGCCAATCTCTGAAGAGGATCCTAGTCCTTTCCCCCTTTGAGGAAAAACCCAACTGATACTGGATATCACCCATGCTCAGTGAGTTTCAGTTCTGAAGGTGGCCGTCCCAAAATGAAGACCAACTGCTATAGAAGATCTCCCCTGAAATTGCCCTTTCCAACTTTTGACTTCCTGCTTGCGTCTGGTGGGCGTTGTCGTAAATGAAACTAACCCAAGAAACAGGCTAGCCATCCATCCTTTGCAAGCATTGAGTCATTTCGTTGTTGTTCACGTGCGAGTACTTGAACTGCAAATCCGCCGCACAGATTCTGGATATCGCCCATGCTCAGTGAGTTTCAGTTCCGAAGGTGGCCGTCCCAAAATGAAGACCAACTGCTCCATAGAAGATCCCCCCTGAAATGGCCCTTTTCAACTTTTGACTTCCTGCTTGCGTCTGGTGGGTGTTGTCGCAAATGAAACTAACCCAAGAAACAGGCTAGCCATCCATCCTTTGCAAACATTGAGTCGTTTCGTTGTCGTTCATGTGTGAGTACTTGAACTGCAAATCTGCCCCACAGATTCTGTAGTTCTCTTTGTTTGATGGTATCAGCCTTCAAAAGAAAAGGTTCCTTCTCGAGCCATCAGCTCCTTGTATCACAAGCAATCATGCAAACCAGGCAAAGCACGAGTACTAAGACTCACCACGAATACGTACAAGTAAGACACTCAGGCAGGTTTACTAACAAGTAACAAAGACAAGATCCCCCTTTGAGATGGTCCTGCCAACGGACCTTTGCCTGGCCGCGCCCATACAAATCGATCACGGAATCAGCCCACATAGGAAACCCCTCCAACTATCCGTGCTTTCACCATTAAGCAGCACATTGCCTCAGTCACGCCCCACCACTTTTTGGTCGATAGCCCTTATAGCTAAACGATCGGCAGCTATCCCGCACCGGCAGCTAACCACCCGTGCTTTACACCCGAATTCGAGCAGCATCTCTGTATCAATGGTTAACCCGTACAGTTCGAATATGTCGCCCCGCACCCCACAAGGTACAGACCGTGCTTTCACCTCCCTAGGCAGCACTTTGCCTCATCCGTCCTACGTGCAGACAGCGCCAGGCCCGAACCGCGAGAACTGACCGTGCTTACACCTCAAGGGCAGCACCTTGACTCATCAAGTCCCCCGTTCTGCTGACCACTCCGACCGTGGACGCACCCGTGCTTACACTGTGGGCAGCACCTTGCACAACAGTTGTCTTGATGAACCCCAAACCGTGGCCATTTCCGTGAGATCCGCATAGCTGACCGGCCAGTCGGCTCTGATACCACATGTAGCGCAGGCATCCCAAAGGGAGCCGGGAACCACGACTTAGCTTCCCAGCCTTCAACTCTTGCCATCCGAACCCACTTGACATACAAGCAGCCAACTCGCCAACAACGATCAGACTTAACCAACTTGAAGTCCCGAGGACCAACATTGAGATCCAACCTGGTGCCATGCCAGATCGGGGGTCCCGATGTGGGTGACTTCCCTCCAAGCAAGCCGCCCGACATACATCAAACTTAACCAACTCGAAGCTTCATTACAAATGAGTAACATCCATTCCAAGCAAGCGGTCTGACTTACATCAGACTTAACCAACTGAAAGCTTCGTCACGAGCGCTGGAAGCCAACCTGGCGCCTCGCCAGACTGGACAGCCATAAACAGGTAACATCCACCCAAGCAAGCCATCCAACTCAGCCGACAGGTTAGAGCCCGTTCCCCAAGAGCTTAACCCATTCACGTTCATGCAAGGAACACTCAGAACCACAAGCCGCGACAGATATGGAAACAACCAGTTCCTGGACCAAATGGTCCCGACAGCATACCGCTGGCGCCACGGACCGAATGGTCCCGACGGCATACCGTTGGCATCCCGGGATACGACCCTCAGCTATGTGCCAAGTTAAAAATTTTGAAAGCGGCCTTACAACTGGCGCTTTTACCGAACATTGAAACCCAGAAGGTAATCAGAGTCAGTTTGAGGAAAATCCCACTTTATTGATAAATCTGAGAAGGATACATTTCAAGTGTGTGACCGACCCTAGTCTCCGGGGCGCTAGCATGCCAAGGCGAGAGCCATGACAACATTCCAGCAAGGGAGGCTGAGACTTGGTTGGAGCTCGCCCTGAGTCGCAACCCGCACTCCCCTATAGTATTGGTGTGATTCGGCACCCCCCCCTCATACCAAGCACTCTACCCAAGCTGGTAAAGCACGTTTTTCTCTCTCTAGGATTTTCTCTTTCTAGAAAGTCATTTTCTCTCTCTAGATTTTATTGATCCCCAGGCTTCCTTTAATCATGCCTAGATCGTGTGAGGTGATTGCAAATCGATCTGAGCTCTCTGGACTTCGCTAGAACCGATCAAAGATTTTCAGCCATAGGAACTTGGCGCCGGCTGGATTCTGGTCACAGTGGCGCCGGGAGCGGCGCCGGCGCCGGGAGCAGCAGGGGCGCTGCTGGCGCCGGGGACATAGCTGGCGCCGATGGCGCCGGAAGTAAAGCTTGTAAAGATAGCTTTACAACAATTGGACATCCTTTGCCTTATCTTAGAAAATCTAGAGTAGTGTCTTTTGCCAACTATATGCCCTTTTTCTTACATATTGAATGTCCCTACATTATAAAATTCAGGAGTGTCTACATCTTGTTGATTTGGGGAATATATTTCTCCAAACTCTCTAATTTATTACACTTTCAAGAAAATGGTAACTCAAATATGTTGTTTGTTCTACTACATCTATCACATACTTTAAGTGATGATGGAGCCCATCTCCACATGATTATGCTTTCTTTTGTCAATAGAATCTCAATATTGACCTACGATGAAAGAGGAGGGGAACAAGGACTTATGATTGCAACTGTGTTCACTTTGCTTTTTATCATAAAGTTTTGATTTTTTTCCTAGTGATCAATTGGCATGTGCTTATAGCGTAAAAAGTTCATTATGTTCTAGTGGGAATATACCATGGGTGTTAGGCGGCTGAGTGTTGTGATTGTTAAAGCTGATAGCTAAGTGCACTCTGTTGGATTTATTCCTTCTCTCGCTAAATTCCATTGTTAATCTAGATTCATCATGTTGCCATATATTTACTCGCACTGTCGCACAATCTACAAAAATACACGAGAATCGAAGACAAGAATCTACGAGATGGTCAAACTATCAAAGAAGGTCAAACTATCAAAGGAGTATTGAGTGTTGACTATCGACAGATGCTCGAATGTTCGATTCGGCCAAATATTGAATCGCACATTTGAACCCTTTTCACTCTCAACTCTAGCCTATATCAACAAACTATCGACTATCTTGTTGACATGGTACAACTTTAACTAAAGCTATTCACCTATACTAGCTAGTTATTGTAGTGTGCAACTATTTTGACAATGATAGTAGCCATGACTACCATCTATCCAAATTGTAACAACCATGAAATGTAGCCAAGATCCGCCACCTCAGATGGCGTAAGGTCAGCATCTTTATGCATTTGTACATATGTTTATAATCATCAGATAGTCAATGCATCAAGCAAATATTCAGAATCAGATAATCATTATAATTAAGTAATAGAAACAATAGATGTTATTGACAAAATTTCCAGAATTCACACATGTGGGGAATGTCCACAAGAGTGACTGATCTTAATTAAGCTTTGTGATTGGCACTATAACCTGATTCTAGATTGATCAACAAAATCTAGTTCAGAAAAAATGGCTAATCCACAATCTAGCATGCTAATCAACAGAATATAATAGTAATGAATCAAAGAATGAATAAAAATACAAGATTTCAATGTATGAGCATTAGCCTCAACACGAGTTAGAGAGAGAGAGAGAGCTAGAGAGATAACAAGCAATATTTGTTTAGATCCAAAATGGCATGGGATACCTACAAAACTTTGGTTCTTCATTATTGATTATGTGGAGAGCTACACATATCTATGGAGATTGAGGTAGCTCGAGGTAGAACCATATCTATCCACTCCAAAATGACATCTAAAGTGACATCTAGAGTCTATGTGACATTTGTCACTTGTCATGCATGAAATTATACCAACTTTTTACAAGTGTACTAGTTCTAACTAGAAATGTCCAAATCATCATGCATGTGTCCATTAAACTTTGTGCATGCCTTGCATGTCACTATGGATCACTTACAATTAATGCATGTGAGTTGCCATGAGTTTCTACAAGCATAATCATGCTAATTCTATGTCTACAAACTATATGCAAGTTGCACTTATCAAACTAGATAATACATAACCATGTAGCTTGAGTTCTATGTAGGCCAAACTTGGCATTTTTCATTAATGAGCTACATACTTGCATGGTACAACATTTGTAGCAAGCCAAGAAATCAATATGGATTGTTTTTCAATTTTAACACTCCTCCTAAAAAATGATCTATGTTGATTTGAACATGGATCTTGGTATAACTCCAAGGTTGGCTCTATGCTTGTTGAAGGAACTTTTGCTCAAAGGTGTGGTGAGCATATCTGCAATGCAAGATGATGTGTCGATGTGCTCCAATTTGATTTCACCTCCAATGAGCTTCTCTCTCACGAAGTGATGTGCAACTTCGATATGCTTGCTCCTTGCATGGAATATTGGGTTGTTGGCAAGGGCTTGAGCTAAAATGTTGTCACACATGATCATAGGTAGATTTCTTCCATAATTATCTTTAGCTCCACTAGTAACCTCTTGATCCAAAGCACTTCCTTTGTTGTTGTAGTGAGTGCCTTGTACTCAGCTTCACATTATGCTTTTTAGAAAGCCAAGATATCAAGTTTTCTCCAAGATATATGACATAAGCACTTGTAGATTTTCGATCTGCTCTATCACTTGCAAAATCCGAGTCTAAATAGCCAATAATAGAAAGATCTTCACTTTTATACAATAAACCAAAATCAAAAGTTGAAGATATATATCTAAGCACTCTCTTGGCCTTTTTCCAATGACAAACTGAAGGATTTTGGATAGCCTGGCTCAACTTATGAACACTAAAGCTTATGTCAGGTCTAGTTATTGTGAGCCATATTAAGGAGCCTATAAGACTTCTAAAAAGTGTGATGTCCTCGAAGGATCTTTCATCACCTTTGTTAGAGTCCTTTACATTTTGCTCCATAGGTGTTTCTATACTCTTACAATTCAACATATTGAACTTTTTTAACATTGAAAGAGCATACTTAGATTGACATACAAAAGCTTTATTTTTAAGAAAGTCAATCTCTAATCCTAGAATATAGTGAATTTCTCCAAGATCTTGCATCTTGAACTCTTTTCCAAGTGCAATCTTGGTTTCCTCAACTAACTTGATACAAATTCCTGTCAGAATGATATCATCAACATAAATAAGAAGGATGACAATATCTTTATCACAAAACTTGACATATAAGGAAGGATCATAGTTACTAAGATTAAATCCTAGTGACTCAAGAAAGGTGTTAAGTCGAGAATACCATGACCTTGGAGCTTGCTTTAATCCATATAAACTTTTGAAGAGCAAGCAAACTTTTCCTTCATCATGGATGAACCCAATAGGTTGATCCATGATCTCTTCTTCTAAATAGCCATTTAGAGATGCATTAGAGACATCTAGTTGAAGAATTTGCCAATTGAAAAAACAAGCAAGAGAAATTATGATTCTAATTGACACCATTTTGCAGCTGGGGCAAAGGTCTCCTCATAATCAAGTCCATATACTTGAGCAATCCTTTAGCACAAAGCCTAGCCTTGTACTTGTTGATTGTGCCATCTTGATTATACTTGACTTGAAAAACCCATTTGCAACCAATGGTATGCTTGTTGGATGGAAGATCCACAAGCTCCCATGTATTATTGGCCATCAAAGCATCATATTCTTCCTTCATGGCAAGGTACCATTCCTTTGAGTTGATAGCATCATATACATCCTTCGGCTCCTCATGAGAAATAAAATAGGCACAATTAGTGGAGTTGATTTCCACTTGATTTCCTCTATCTTCATAGGTAAGCCTTCTAGGCTCGGATCTTTCTCTTTGAGATCTCCTTGGTGAAAAAATTTGAGGTGACTCCTCCTCAAATCTCGGCCCCATCTCTCCATGATGATCTTCAAGGGTGATGATTGGAGTATCTTTGTGAGAATCTTTGAACTCGGCCTTCTCGAGAATGTATTTTTGATCTTCATGGAATATCACATCTCTACTCTCAATTGTAGTTGAGGTAGAGGGAACATAGATCCTGTAAGCTTTCTTGTTGGATGCATATCCAACCATGATCCCTTTAATAGATTTAGGATCATCTCTTTTTCTTGTTTCCAAGGGCATATTAACAAAGCAAGTACAACCAAAAACTCTAAGGTGATCTACGTTAGGTTTTTTCTGAAACAAGACTTCAAAAGGTGTTTTTCCAGCAAGAGCATTGTGAGGTAATCTATTGCACAAATAGTTTGCACAATTTATAGCTTCACCCCAATATTCAATAGGCAAAGAGGCTACTACTCGAATTGCTTTAGCACATTCACATAAAAATCTGTTTTCCCTCTCAGCTACTCCATTTTGGGATGGAGAATAGGCACAAGAAAATTCTCTCTTTATTCCAAAATCTTTAGAAAGAGATTTTGGAAGACCAAAAGCCTTCTCCTTCTCAACCATAGAAGACATAGATGTAAAGTTAGGATGTCCCAACCTTCTATGCCACAGCTCCTCCTTAGATAACAAAGCAACTTCACAAAGGTTTGCATTCTCATAAGAATTCAACTTAAAAATTCCACCACACCTAGTTCCATCAGCAAGGATCTCATTTTTTCTCTTGATAAAACAAGTATTGGAGTTGAACTTTACATCACAACCATTATCAAGCAACTTTCCCACACTAATTAAGTTCTTTGTAAGTTTTGGAATGAAAAGAACATTAGAAAGTGCAAGAACTTTTGAAGAAGCAAGTTTCAATGGAATGTTGCCAATTCCTTCTATTGGACACTCATGATCATTAGCTGTGTATATAGATCTCTTGAGTCCTTTGAAAGGCAAGATTGAGTCAAATGACTCCTTTGAATAGCACATATGTGAAGAGGCTCCACTGTCTATGTACCAAGCTCCATTTTTCTTGAAAGGTGACACCATAAGTGATCCTTCTCCATCACTTGCAACAAAATCTTCTTCAATCTCTTTGGAGAGATTAGCTTAATTGAGTTGGTTTTTCTTCTTAAAGCAATTAGAGTCATAGTGCCCCTTTTTGCCACAGAAGAAGCACTTCACTTTCTTCTTCTTGGTTTTTGAGTTAGAGAGATGAGATATTTCATCTCTTCACCATCTTGATCTCGATCTTTGGCTTTGTCTTTGTTGTATGCTTGAGAGAATTGGTTCTTACTCCTTCCTTTCTGCTTGCCTTTGACAAAGAGGTCTTTGTCACTTCCACCATGTTCAAGTTTGTTCATCTTGGAGAGTTTATAGCTTTGTCTAGATTCTTCATAAATAAGAATTCCTTGGAGAGTTTCTAGATTAGGTAACTCCTCCTTAATAGCAAAAGAGTGAACAAGATTATCATAGTCATCTCTCAAGCCATTAAGTATGACTTGATTTAGCTCAACTTGGTTAATGGTAACACCAACACAGGAAAGCTCTCTATGTAAATCTTTAACTCTCAGAACATAGTTAGATGCACTCTCTTCACTTCTTTGGAAACTTTGGAAAATATGCTTCCTAAGAGTGAGTGTTCTAGAAGTATTCTTTGCTTCATAGATGGTCTTTAGTGCATCCCAAGCTTTTTTGGCTATAGTGCAAGATCCTATCTCTCTCAAAATTTCATTAGATACATTCATCTTAATGAAATGTCGAGCCATTCTAGCTCTCTTCTTATATTTAGGAATTTCAACTTGTGCTTGAGGCTCCTCCTCAACTCCTAGCACAATATCCATAACATCCTGGAGAATCAAAACAGACTCCATTCTTAACTTCCAAATTGAGTAACTAGAAGTGTTTAGTCTTTCACTGGCTTCTAGAAGATATCCTCCCTGAGATGCCATTATAATAAAGACTTTTTAGTTATTGGATTGAGATATGTTTGAGCTTGTTTCTATCAGACTTAGAGTTGTTGCTCTCTTCACTATAGGTATTTTCAAGGTTGAACTACCTTCCTATGTAAAATACTTGCAACTATATTTGAGATGAATCTCAAATATTTTACAAGACAAGTTTTCTAGATCAAACACAAAAAGTGGTTTGAGACACTTTGACTGGTTTGAATTCTACTTTTGGCACGTGTGAAATGCTTCAAAAGAAAACACTATTGACACTCAGAAGGCTCAAAGGGTGTTCAAATACTTCAAACTTAGTCTTGATCTATAGCTTCTTGTGTTGGATGCTCAAAACAATGAATTTTGAACAAAGTATAATTGAATCAAATCAAAATGCTGTCACTCGAATTTTGGACCTATCCCTATCCTCTTTAAGATCTTATAACTCTTGCTAGACACATCAGATTGATTTGATTTCAGTTTTTATAAAAAGTACAGATCAAATGCTTTTCATCAAGCTATAACACTGCTATCTTTGGATTTATAAGGAGAACAAAGGGACTGAAAAACTCTGATTTTCACACGTGTGGAATTCCAGAATTCTGTACTTCCTCAATTCAGGTCTAAAAATTTAGGTCAAGTCCGATTTGATCCAAATATACTTCAGAGAAAGGTTAGAAAAAGTGCAAAACTGCTTTTTTGCTTGATTTAGCTCTCAGTTTCTTATACAATCAGAGTTGTTAGCATGTAAAGCTTAATGTGGCTCTGATACCATGACAAAATTTTCAGAATTCACACGTGTGGGGAATGTCCACAAGAGTGACTAATCTTAATTAAGCTTTGTGATTGGCACTATAACCTAATTCTAGATTGATCAACAAAATCTAGTTCAGAAAAAATGGCTAATCCACAACCTAGCATGCTAATCAACAGAATATAATAGCAATGAATCAAAGAATGAATAAAAATACAAGATTTCAATGTATGAGCATTAGCCACAACACGAGTTAGAGAGAGAGAGAGAGAGAGAGAGAGAGCTAGAGAGATAACAAGCAATATTTGTTTAGATCCAAAATGGCATGAGATAGCTACAAAACTTTGGTTCTTCATCATTGATTGTGAGGGGAGCTACAGATTTAGTTTCAAGTACATGATTACTACCTTAATTGTCTTGTGCTTGTCATTTCACCTGACTTGTATTCTTTAATTTCTAAATCAATTCATTGTCTTACTGTGTGAGGCACCTTAATGAGATTGAGAGAAGATATATCCAAATTGCCCAAGGGAAATATTCGAGAAAAAATGTATGGTTTGTAAAATTATGTCAATGTGAATGTTATGTGTGAGAGATTTCAACAAGTTTAGTCATATTTTGGTAAATTGTCAATTGAGGCCAAAATTCATTTTAGACTTAGAGATAAACTTTTTGAAGTTATATTAGTTTAAAATACATTCAATAAACACTTTTTGAAAGTGTGGGAAAGTTGGTAGTCGTTATGGCTAACAAAAAGGGTGGAATGGAAAAGGAGATTGGTCTCAACTTTCCAAAGTTACCTTTAGCATCAATAAGATTGGTGGATCTTATGCAAGGTCTAATAAGCTTCCTTAAGCTAGATCTAGGTCGAGATCTAATATGCTTCTTGGATATGTTCATCTTTGTGCTAACTTAGCTAGTCTTGAGGATAATGATGGTGTTTCAATGGTTCTTCATGGCAAGTGCAAGCATGCAAAAGGTAAGGAAAGAGCTAACTTCATCAATGGAGGTGGTGAAGGTTCTTCCTTGGAAAATGTTCTTGCTAATGATTTCTTTGATCATATGGAAAAAGATGTTGCTAGGTGCATTCATGAAGGAGGTGGTTCTTCTACATTCTTTTGTGATGAGTCCAAGAAAATCATTTTTGCAGCAAGTGGAGTCACATGTCTTCATAAAGAGAGTAGATCAAATGGTTTTATCAAGAGATTTAGTGAGGGAGATAGTCACAAGTCAAGAAGAAGAGAAGTATGTGAGAGTTCAAAGTAGGATGTACTTTGAATGATGTCATTGTGAATGATAGTGAGGAAGAATCATTATCATATGAGTCATTACCTAAAACATTGAGGAGAAGTTCTTGTTTGAAAAAAGAGAGTACTTCAATCATCCTTATATTGAATGTACTAATCATTTTTTTCATGGCCTCTAATGTCTTTGAGGTTTCTACTTCTTATGATGCAATCATTAAGAGGGAGTCTTATGAAGGAAAGAGCAATGGAAGATTGGTTCTTGGGAAGATCCATGGATCTCACATCTCTTCATCAACTCAAAGGATTCTATGATTATGAATTGATCACTCATGATCAAGATGGCAAAAGGTTGGTTGGAGAAGACTACATGGAGCAGATTGAGAGGCAATTTCTTCAAGGCAAGGAAAATCTTATTGGTGAGCTTATTGAGGTTTGTTATGGACTCAAGAGGGCTGGATTTATTAGGTTTGATACTTATCTTCACCTACTCTACGTCATGTTGGATGGAAAGTTTGGAATCTATCTTTTGATTTCTTGTTGGATCTAGATCATATGTTTGAGAGAGAGTATTTCCAGAGGTTCAAGTCTGAAGATATTCATATATTTGATATCTTTGATGATCAAGAAAAATGTAAGCAAGTGGAAGCAACTCATTTTGCTTTACTCACATGTTTTGGAGAAGCTTCTTGTGTAGATGATGATATGCAAGTGGATATTAGTTCTCATGGATTTCATGCTGGAAAAGCAAGTAATGGATCTGAAAAAAAAAAAGTCTGTTCAATGACTTGATGGTCAAGAGGAAGATCAAGGGGTTGGTCTCAAAGGGCTTCAACAACACAAAAGGAAAGGTGGCAATTTGGAGCAAGTCAAGAGCATCAAAGGAAGGTCAATTGGCAAAGATGTTATGGATCTATTTTTGCAGGTGTCTGAAAACTCAACTAAGGTCAAAGGATCAGCAAGGAAGTGTTGTTTAAGTTTAATTTACTTGTTCTATCTCATGTTTGAGCTATTTCATGTGAATGTGTGCAAATTGTCAAGATATGGACAAACTAGCTATATTGTCCTGCAATATCTTATTGTTGGAGTTGTACTAGCATTCTTGGCTGGTTTTGCTGATGGAAATGAAGCTAATGGAGGTTCATTATGTCACTCACTCATGGCCAAGTCATCAAGTGTTGATGATATTTTGTGGCAAGATGGAGATGGAGGCTCATTCATGGAGTTTTATGGTGGAGACATATCAAGAAAGGACAAAGTTGGAGGAGACAAGCAAGCAAATGGTCATCAATCACATTTATTGTTTGGTTGCTGTAATTTTCTAGAGAGTTCAAAGTTTGAAGCATGGAGGAATCATTTCATTCACATTCTATTTGGTTCTTCATGTTCTAATTATATCTTGATGTGTAAAATTGATGTAAGAAATAGTGAAGCATCCAATTTGGACACTATTCTCTATATCAATTATGAAAGATACTTAGGACCTTAGAAAGGAGATATATACTTAGGATGGAGATCATTCTAAAGTTGGAACAAAGTAGTATGTTTAAAACTATGCCGAAACTATTTGAAGAGGGAGTGTGAGAGATTTCAACAAGTTTAGTCATATTTTGGCAAATTGTCAATTGAGGCCAAAATTCATTTTAGACTTAGAATAAACTTTTTGAAGTTATGTTAGTTTAAGATACATTTATTAAACACTTTTTGAAAGTGTGGGAAAGTTGGTAGTCGAGTTTGAGTGAGATTCAAATTTGAACTTTGGGTACATTGACTCTAGACCCAAAAATAGTAGGGTTTACATTTTGGAGGGAAAGTCAAGTGGCCAAATAGGGTTTGGACCTATTATAAAAGGGTGTAACTCATGGAGAGACATATCTTCTCTCTTCTCTCTCTCATTTCATCATTATACATGGTTCTCTTTGGGTTCTACTCATTGGTGCACTCTCATGATGTTATCTTGCAATTCTATGTGTAGAATGATCATTTATAACTATTTTTGGTTCCACATGTGTGAAATATAGTAGGGTACTATAATTGTATGGAAAGCAACCATATTTTATGTGCTGGTTCATGTTTGATCAGTATCTCTTAGAGTTTGCATCTCATTTTGTATGTAGATGCTGATTTTTCTACATTGGCAAGATTGTTGGTTTGCTCCTTATTGTAACCAAAGGTCAGGGACATGGATTCGATCTTGAATGATCTAAAATCCTTCATGTTATGTTACTTTGCCTTAACATTCTGTCTGATGCTACTCTCTTACAAATTTGTCTAAACTATTTGTCGCTTCCACAACTAATAGTCATTAGACTTCATATTTTTCTATGTAATCGACCAAGTAGAATCAATTGAGTCATTTGACTCGACACTTTGATTTGATTTGACACTGATTCCATCCACTCACTCGACATGGATCTGATAGAATAATTGTTTTCTTGTTCTAATAGCACTAGATTTTCTTTTTTTAAGTCATTAACAGATATTACTATCACTTAGACTAAGTTCCACATGGATTTCCAAAGCAAGGCTGGTTTCACCGTAGACAAGCTTGATGGATCCAACTACCATCTGTGAAAATTTTAAAAACTGTGCTAATGTCTAAGGAGTTGTATGATGTTGTCACAGGTGTTGAGGTGAAACTCGAAGCAGACGATGCAACTGTTAAAATTGTCAAAATACTAGCTTTGATCTATGATTATTTGTGTATAACTTGATCTCACACGTGTGAAGCCTATTCCCATGTGTGGATATTAGGCCTAAATGCATTTATTTTTAGTTAGATAGAAAAAGTCTTGATTGACACAATTGTGAACTAGTGAAAAGCTAGTCAAGTTTAAAATGGCCATCTGGCACCCTTTTACTGGCTGATCAAGCATACCCATGTGAATAATGGAGGTTTCTATGTGTGAGAGGCTATTTCCACGTGTGTACATATTATCTAGAATAGCCTCAAATCATGGAAAATCATGGAAATCATGGTGAGGCAATGGCATCAATCTAGGAATCAAAGAGGTGGGTGCTTATCTAGCATTTATTGGTGCATCTGAAGTGATGTGGCATTCCCCACACCGTGCCAGGCCTGTCGAGTCAGCATATCAGGTCAAAATGTACTTGATCTATATATAGATCATCATTGTGAATATCAAATTTGATGAGACATCTTGATTTTTGAGGCAAATCCATATTGTTTTCAACATTTGTGTTGTGATTTTATGCATTGAATGCTATTCATAGTAATGTACTTCACTCTCTGTCCATTGTCCGTATAGAGATAGTTTTTCACACGTGTGAGGCCTCTCATCAACTATATTGATCAATTTACATGTTGTTCTTACTAGTTAAGTACATATTTTTTTATCTAGATCAAGATCTAATCTTTAGATTTGTGTATGATCAATCTAACTAGCCTCCAACACCTCTTGTGGATCGATTGTAGATCCATTTATGGTCCAAAATTCAGGAAAATTAAAAAGGTATCAGAGCCAAGTAAGAGAGGCTATTGATCTAATTTTGAGAGGCAAGCTAGAAGTGAGTGATAGCTTCATATTTTTTGGATCAAATTCAATTGTTGGCTGCAGGAGTACGGTTCACACATGTGGAGGATATGTTGTACATGTCTTGCAAGTGTCTAAGTTTGAATTGAACTCATAATTCACACACACAACCTTTTTAAATGCATCACCTAGATCAAGCTACATCGTTTCTAAATCAATGATTAGATTTTGAATTGGATCATTGAAGTGAATGTTTGTGAGCTTGAATCAGGCCTCAAAAAGTTCCTTTTTTTCCAAATCTTGATAGGGAGTGGTGAGAACTAGGGAGTGATTTGCTAGATTTGTGATTTGATCTCATTGTACCATCATCCAAGCTTTGTGCTAGGTTGATTGGGTGGAGACTAGAAACATTTTTTAGTGCTAGAAGTCTACCTTAGATCATTCCAAAAGTGAAGTCTTTAAGAATTTCAAGAGCTAAATCATTCATAATGGCATCCAAGGGTGGATTCTTGCTAGAAGCCAATGAGAGACTTACAACCACAAACTATGCCATATGGAAAGTGAGAATGGAGTCATTTTTTGTGCTCCATGATCTCTTGTTGGGACATACTGGGTCCCGCCACTAAAACTATTGTTGGCCAAGCCTTATCAAGTGAGCCCCGCCACAATACATGTGATACCCTAGTAAAGTCATAAAATGAATAAAGAGTACATTCAAATTTTTTTAATTGAATTCATACACATGAGAAGACTAAGGAACCAAGATAAGAACATTTTTTTGTCGAAGGCCTTACGTCGAAGCCCTTGTGAAGAAATGTACTTTATTGCAAGAACATATGAAACGACATCGACCTAATAAACAGATACTAAGTTCTCCTTAATTTTCTTCCTCAAGTTTTGACTCTTCCGAAGATTAAAAGATGGTTATACGAGACAAATTAAAAAGAAGTCAAAGAAAGTTGAGCCTATGTAGAGATCTGACAAAAATATGAAGAAAGATTTGACTTTTAGAATGCATGATCTTCAAGTTCAAATATCGAAAGTGAAAGAGAAGTGAAGAAGGCTACCAAAGACTTATTCAAGCTTATGGTGTACCAAATGCACTCATACTGATTGCCCACATAATCAAGTGGCTTATGTGGAATACAACACACCTTGAGATATATTGTATTTATGCGAAGCTGAAGGAGAAGAGTCTTGTTCCTTTATACAAGGCAGTGAACCGCAAATGCCGCAGTAAAAATTGAAGTTTTCTCCTAAGAGATTTGTTCCTATGCAGACTGTGGCACTGATGCAGAAGGTTGTGTATGTTGTAGCAAATCCGCAACCCAAGCGAGTGCCAGGGACCTGTTTCAATTGTCTTAATGTAGGACACTATGCACCAGAATTTTTAGAACCAAGAAGGCAAGTTGGCTATACGCCCTTATGTTCAAACTGTTCAGCGGACGGACATATTAATACAGAATGTCCAAAGCCAATAAAGCCCAGAATTCAAACACCGACAGTGCCAGCAGAGAAAGAATCAACGAAACCATCGAAGGATGTTGTTGTACAAGAGTAAAGAACAAGTCTCTTTGCCACTCGATTCGAGTTGGCCGAGTGATCTTGACGTAATGAAATTTTGGACTAGAAGTAAATCTGGGAAGACCAAACTAACAGAGTTGTCAAGTCCAAAGTCTCGACAAAGGCATGCAAAGAAGAAATTTAATCTTCCAATGATGACAAGTCTAAAACGCTTAAGTATGACTCTGACGTTGACAGAAATGCAAAAAAAATCTTTGAAAAAGATATTGCGTCGAAAGTGAAAGATATATTTGATGAAGAAGTACTTGAAGTTGAGCCTAAAAAGAAAGTCACTTTCAAAGAGGATAATGTCAAGTCTTCATTACAGTCACAAGTTGTTGTTGATCATGTACCAAAGAAGTCGAAAGACTACAATATTGTTGATGACATCAGAGCTTTGCAGCCGAATATCAAATGTTATACAAACAACAACAAAATTTTGAAACATCCCTTATTGCAAGAAAAATACAAGCAATCTCTAAGCCAAAAAAGAAAACTTCAAAAAATAATGATTTTTTGACTAAGGATAGTGATTCAACATTAGAATCCGATTCTAGTTCTGATTCATCTACTTTTTCGAAATCAAATACTTTAGATGATGCAAGAATTGTGAAGAAAAGTAAGTTAAGAAAAAAGAGATTCAAAATTATTGAATCATTACTGAAAGAGGAATATCTATTGCTAATTGGATCTGTCAATTGTTTTCTACTACACGAATTGGTAGAATCACTACATGTAAAGGAGATTGATTGGCAACAACATGCACATCTATTCATGCATCTCAAGAAGCAATAATTGTTAGCTAGATCTTGCAAGTTGGATCGGGACAATCTGGTTGTACATCAAACTAAGAAGTTTTTGCTTATCAGTACAAGTCATAGACAACAATGAATCTGCTGTCCAGTAGGTCACTAGAGGGTCGTTGTCGAGTCATCAAGCAGGTTGTGACAACTTGATACAAAAATCAAGTTCATTGTTGAAAAGTTTGATTGTCAAAGATCAAGTTTATCATCATCGTTGCATGTACATCAGATCATCATCAAAGGAGCATGAAGATTGTCATCAGAGTTTTTTGCATGCAAGTGAAAGTACAACAAGGCAATTACATACAAGTGGGAGTTTATCATATGCACATTGAGAACGGTTACATGCAAGACAAAGCACGAGGAAGAGTACCTATACAAGTGGTTGGAATTTACACAAAAGTAAATTTCAAAAGGCTAAGATTGGACAAGGTTAAGTCGAGGTTGGAATCAATGAAGGTGCAAGTTCTGAGAGAGTTGTATGGGAAATATAGACTATGGGTAATTTGTATGATCAAGTCGGTTTTCTAACTACAAAGTCTCTTGTAAGCTTGGACTTCATGATTGCAAGATGGAAAATAGCATAGCTATTCTGCCTAAAAAACATCCATGGCATTTTGCAAATTCAGTGCAACATTGTAGAGACCCATTCACATGCTTTTCACAAAACATTGATAGTGGTGTAGGGGACTTGGAATCTATCCTATTGGGGTGAGATCATTGGGCTGCATAGATATTTGTAGGTCTTTCATGGTGGGTGGGGAGTTCACGTCCGCTACATGAATGATTGGTATCACTTTTCAAAGTGTATAGGTAAGAAAATGGTTCTCTTTTGAAATTTCTTAGTCTTTCTGCAAAGTTCTTGTGAGAAATTGCCAAAAATTGGCAAATTTAGCTTGATAAAAAATCATGGAGTAGGTCAAGTCAATTTGGTAGTGATTTCTAGGTAAACTTCTAACTTAGGATTTAGAACTTCAAAGTTTCTTAACTTAGGGAAACTTAAGATACAATATTTCTAGTCTTAAGTTTCCTAAGTCGAAGTTCTAAATCTAAGTTTAAGCTATTTTATTATTTTTTAAGCTTCTACTCATGGGCTTACAAACACATGCCATGGCGGAAGTTTATTAACAGACACTCGTACGTGGACTTACAAAACACCTGCCACGGAGTTTTATTTCTCTCTTTTTTATTTTTTCCAGTGTTAGCACAGATGCTAACATGAGGTAAGAGACTTGACACAAGACCATGATGCTCTTTTCTGAATTCAAGATGGCATGTGTAGTTGAAGTTATGAAATGATTCTGTGTAATATGACCCATTGACAATTGCATTCAGTAGGGGGCATAATATGCATGCAAAACTTGTCATTATTTTAAATTTAATAGATTTCACCATACGTATATTTTGATGATAGACATTGTTTAGGTTCAATTTTTCTTTTGTTTGATTAATGCCATGACATGAACTTGTGGCCATTCTCTCAAAGTGCAACAATCTTTTGTTACCTCATTTGGTCATAAGAACTATTCGCCCCCACAGTTTGTTTGATTGCTGATTATAGCATTTGAGGAATGTTTAGAAAATATATTCTCATTCTCATCAATATTCAAATATCTCATGTTCAGATATTGTTTGATTTTTCTTTTTCAAACTAAGCATCAGGTTGAAAGACTTGAATTTCATAACTTGTACTAGCGTGGCGTTTGAAAAATGAGACGTTCTTCGGGTATTACATGATTTTGATTATGAAAATTTCATAATAAAACTCAGCCTGTTTTAAGTTGTCTTTTAGAATTTGATGCGTATTTCAACTCGTCTTTTAGTTATGATTTTTTCTTTTTATGTTGTAAATTTGTTACATTTGAAAAACATTTCAATATATGTTCAGAGGTACAACCATAGAACATCATGATATCTTATGCAACACTTCTTTTTTTTAGAGACAGTTCTTTAATTCAACTTCACGGAAACACAACAAACGACTATAATGAACTATTATAACTGTCTGACCAAAGAGTGATTTAAGTAATGCATAAGAGATTGCTAGTAGATTCGAAATCACCCACACTCAGCAATGCGGAGAACAGATTTCAGAAAGGATAACCTTCGTCTCTCTATTCACTTCTTCAATCTCACAAATACAGGAATTCTCTCTCTCTCTCTCTCTCTCTCTCTCTCTCTCTCTCTCTCTCTCTCTCTCTCTCTCTCTCTCTCTCTCTCTCTCTCTCTCTCTCTCTCTCTCTCTCTCTCTCTCTCTCTCTCTCTCTCTCGGTGGTGTGAGAATGAAGTGTGTCTTCCTTTTATTTTCTTCGAAGTGAGCAAACACACTTCTAGAGATTCCAAGTGCGACACTCCATTACTAACTCTAGTTAGTAGATGAGTTATAGATTACATCATTGAAGGTAACTTTCACTAAGAGTTTAATCTACTATAATTTAAAGTGACGATACAAATCTAGTTGCTTTGTGTTACAGGCGTCGTTTCATTTCAGGAGGTCTTGTCCTTTAGTAGAAGACAAATTTTTAGCGATTATATCTCGAAAAATGATATAGGCCTCTTCGATATATATATTTGTCTAGCGCATATCTTCATTTCCAAGTATATATTGCCATTTTGGAGTAGATATAAACTATTTAGCAAATACATGGTATCACATATCCCCACGTCCTCGTGAACATATAATCTTCGTTGCGAGATTTATTCATTCTTGAGAAAAGAATACTTTCGTGTCGTCACTAAGAACAGACTACCAGATTGAGCAATAAGAGAGCCAAACATATTGTAGAAAAGCATAACAATATTGACACAAATCTAGACGTAGAACAAGCAGAGTTGTTATCAGATTAAGTATAGCAAAATATACAGGTCAATAATGCTGGTGAGCACAAGACAATAGCGGACGAAACTGCGTGCTTTACAAAGTTAATCCAATCTATGAAAGGAATAAACCTATTACTGACAATACAAAGAATTGATGCACGAAAGCATCTATTAAAAGTACAATACTAAGGACCATAAATGGATCTTTGAATGATCCACAAGGTTGATTGTGTGCTTGTTAAACAATCTATCATATACTAGTCATCAGAAAACAAGATCTAGTTTAGCAGCTTGATAGAAAACAAGTAGAGACAATCAGAGCATTGATCAATAACTATAATCTGACTTCACACGTGTGAAAATGAGGCTGTAGTACGGCCTATATACAATGCTTAGGGTGGCAAATCTGGGTTTCATTGGAATCAAAGACAATCACCATACAATGAGAGAAAACTCGAGTATCTCCTTGAGGCTCCAAAAAGTTTCTATCTCCTCACTATGGAGAATGAGAATACATAGTAAAAGACACTTCCGTTGTCAAGTTAGGTGAAAATCCAGCATGTAATAAGGAAGTAGACTCAACTTTCTTGCCCTAATGTGAAAACCCTGGCCTAGATCCAAGAGTCATGCTTGGTTGGTGCATTGTAGGTACAAATCTCATCATAAATCATGGTCTAGATCCTACAAAGTAGGAATCACTACCAAATGGACACAACCACTCCTCTTGACTCGTGGTAACCTACTTTAGGTGTGGATTTACAAGTGGCACTTTGGCCATCCATGTGACTAACAAACAATATTGACAAAATGTACAATATTCTACATGGCTAGATTTGCCAATGTAGGCAACTTTTCACAGCATCTACTGCGTCTACCTCTGATAAGCTTATGATGTTACTATTTTTCACACACTGTGTGGAATACGCAAATGGTATCCAACATATATACATAATTTTATAGGTGTGCAGATGAAGAAGGTACAAAGTGAATGTGTTGTATGTGGCAGATCATAGGTGGCTGTTGTCATTGTTAAATTTGTTAGCATAGTTGCATCATGGGATGAGCGTGAGAAGGCCACGACGTCAGCCTTTGCTGAAATGAACGTTGGTGAAGATGCAAAAAATGCGACACTCTGACAAATGCCTTAGGATTTGATTTATAGGGTGCCTTCACTTTTCCGTTAGGGCACCTTCGGCATTTTGTAGGGCAATGTCGTCTTTTTCGTCTATCACAAATCATGTGTAAACACACAGTGTCGTGTTTTTTGCCTTTTTTGCCTGTGGAAATTTACTTGTATTTATGCAGACAGTCGCATTTTTCGCCTGTCTTATTTTACATGTAAATATGTAGACTGTACGACAACATGAGTAAAAATGCAGTATGAATGGAGGAAGATTAAAATAGTATTTAGGAGAGTAAAGGTTTGAGCTGGGATGGGTGTTTGAACGTTTTTGCATGATTCCTTCTTGTGGAAGTGCGCCCTACTACAGTTTTCTGGCAACTCTAATCTCGCACATGTGAAGCCTAGGTGGTAGGCTGACATGGCAAGCATCTTGTTCACTTAGTCTCCCTCTGTACTGAGCTTTACAGCACCCAATTTGGTGTCCTTTAGCCAAAGTTAATGTCATCTGAAGTTTTGCAATTTTGTGAGTAAAATTGGCAAAATTTGGAATTGTTCTGATTGCATGCCAGTCATTTCCCTAATTAGTAGTGTTGTGTTCGCATGGATTAGTTGGATGCTGATTCTCAGAGTGATTCTGACATGCATGAATGATTTACAATCGATTTGAGTGGTCATACGCATGTGCTCTGACAGTTGGGTCACAAATCAGTGTTAATGGTTGACAAATTTCGTAAAACTGATGTTTAAGTAAAAAATTCCGTAATGACGTTTGTGACTGATGTAGTGTGCTTTGCATGCCAGTTTGACATTGGGTTAGTAACATTAGGAATCGGATAGTAATTTGATTTTTTCGATTTTGATTGCCTTTTACACTAACAATACTTTCGTCAGAATTTTCGAATTACGTAAAATAAGGCAAAATTTGAGTTTTCTGAAAAAAAATCAAAATTTTGGTCACTTTTTTGTTACATTAATGATTTGATTAAACCAAGTTTATCAGTCAGAATTGATCACAGTGTTTTCACTAAGTCTAAATTATTTCCCGGTGATAGATAAATTAAAATTGACAGAAGGAATCGCAATGAATTGCCAACAGTTTATACTGAACTGTCATTTTTTAATTTTGGAGTTATGAACTCCTAGATTGAAAGTTAAAATTTGAATTTTTTTTCTTTTTTATTGAGTTTCAATTTGATAAAAATTGAAAATCAATTACTTGTCTAATAAATTTTCTAATCGATGTTGATCGACAAATTCAGTCAAGTGAACGTTTGTGCAAGATACTCATTAAATTTGAATAAAAATCATCAAACAATATGAAATGACCAGATTGGATGAGTGGCAATAATATTCGTTATCTAATCATCAAATCTGAAAAGATACGGTTCAAGAATGACTGAAATCCTATTGGTGGGATTTCCATTCATGTAATCTCATATTCTACGTTTGGATAGATTTTGTCAATATTAACGGAGTAATGCCAAACCACTCAATAAAAAGGAAAAACAATCCAATTTTATCAGAAAATTTGTAATAATAGGAACTACATAACTGATTCATTTCCAGTATTATCAATAACCAGAAAGGTTCAGAGTGTAACAGTGAACTATGTTAATTCTTCTATCTAAGTCACATAATCGGATGTAGATTATGGATATCCATCTGATAGGCATGCCAGTCATCCAAATAAATGGATTCCCCAGTGTTTGGAAACAAGAGATAATTTCCTATAGTGATTGTAGGACAACTTATTGATCAGTGGATCTCTAGAATATCAAATAAGACGTTTAAGGGTTTTCTGGAAGGAAAGCTGATGGTATGGGACGTCAATAATTTTCGAAAGAAAATTCTAGGACTGTAAAGATCTGATGATCAATGGTGTGTTTAGTACCTAATCACGAACCATTCGATCAAATGTGGAGTATTTTGGGAAATTTTGAGGTTTAATCTAGATCCCAATGTGGTATCTCATTATTTACAAAATCAAAGGCCCTCAAATCTATTTCTCATTTTCTTAATTATTCCTTTACTTCTTAGTAATTTCTCAACTATAAGACATCAGACTCATTTATATGATTCTTTCCAACATGAAGTTATTCTTCTGAAAGATTGTTATGTCATATAAATTACTAGCGTGAATAGACTTGGAATTCAGATAAATTCTAAGGTTAAAATGTTTCAATCTCTTAAACCATGGAATATCTCAGTTGCATAAATGGATTTCAATGGAATAGTAGTTTCTATCACTCGGAGTGAAAATATTTGAAGGAGAAGTCTTGTGTGTAATAGGGTGAATCTTTTAGTGGAAGTGCTTATTACTGACTTTTCTTGGATTTAGATATTTTCATATATCTATGAAAAAAGTGGATCCAATGAATGGATCTAAGATCCCAAATGTTCTGGCTAAGATCTTTGCACAACAAGCTACAAAAGCTAGAAATGGCAAAGCATCCTAATGCTACCTTTGATACACATGAACTTGACAAAACATTCAAGAGACAAAAGAAACTTATGAAAGATATTGATGGCAACCAAAAACAACAGCATACCAGCCCTACAATAGCAGCCTACCACTTTTGGAAACCTCTTAAGATCATACACAAAAGCTTGAAGACAATGCACAAAGCAATGCTCTCAATGGAGGAAGAAACTGTGACAATGATGTATTGATCTCTCTCAACAATACAAAAAGTTTCTCCAACCTGTTCTCCACGAATTTCAGCCTGAAATAGGTGAGAGAGAGAGAGAGAGAGAGAGAGAGAGAGAGAGAGAGAGAGAGAGAGAGAGAGAGAGAGAGAGAGAGAGAGAGAGAGAGAGAGAGAGAGAGAGAGAGACAGAGAGACAGAGAGAGAGAGAGAGAGAGAGTAATGTCGTTGAAGGATCTTTCATTACCTCTTATAGATAGCTTTACATTTGATTCCATAGAAGTAGAAACTACTTTGCAATTTTCCATATGAAATCTTTTTAGAATAGAGTTAGAATACTTCTCTTGACAAATGAAAGTAGAATTAGAAGTCCTAACAATCTCTATTCCTAAGATATAGTGAAGCTTACCAAGATCTTGTATCTCAAACTTACTTGCCATCTTGATGTCATCTATATCTTTATTGCTATCACCACTTAAGATTATGTCATCAACATAGATAAAAAGCAAAGTGATGTCACCATTATCACTCAATCTGAAGTAGAGAGAATGATCATACTCAATCATGATGAAGTTTTGAGAGAGTAAGAAGGAATTGAGCTTAGCATACCAACTTCTTGGTGCTTGCTTAAGCCCATACAAGCTCTTTTGTAGGAAACACACATGATTAGGCTCATCAAGTGAAACATAGCCCTCGGGTTGCTCCATGTAGATTTCCTCTTCAAGATCACCATTCAAGAAAGCATTTGTAACATCCATTTGCCACATGTCCCAACCATAAAGAGTTGCAAGAGAGATAAGGGTTCGCATTGTTAACATCTTTGCTATGGGTGCAAAGGTCTCATCATAGTCAATGCCATACTCTTGAGCATACCCTTTTGCCACCAATCTTGCCTTGTACCTTTTGATTGATCCATCTTCTTTTGTCTTGATCTTGGAGATCCACTTACACCCAATTGCCTTCTTGCCTTTTGGAAGTTCCACCAACCTCCAAGTGTTGTTCTTGATGAGTGCTTGATGCTCATGATCCATGGCTTGGATCCATTCCTCCTTTTGAACTGCTTCACCTACACAAGTTGGTTCATCAAAAGAGGTAAGAAAAGCAAAGTTAGAGTTCTCCACCACTTGCTTTCCTTTTTCATCATAGGTTAGCCTTGATGGCTTAGTCCTTTGCCTTTGAGTCCTCCTTGAAGGTTTCTTTGGAGTGGCATCTCCACCTTCATCCAAGACATCTTGCACGTCATGATGATCATTAGGCGCATCAACATCATCGTCAACATTGACAACATTAAAAACATTCTCTTCATGAAAGATGACATCCCTACTTATGACAACTTTATTTGTAAAAGGAATGTACACTTTGTAAACCTTGCTTACTTCGCTATAGCCAACAAACACACCCTTCTTTGATGAAGGATCTTCTTTAGTTCTATCATCAAGAGTGATGTAAACAAAACAAATACAACCAAAGATCCTACAATGCTTGACACTCGGCCTCCTACCATAGAGGACCTCAAAGGGAGTCTTACCATTCAAAGAAGCACTTGTCCTCTTGTTACAAAGATAGTTAGCACATGCTAAAGCTTCCCCCCAATAGGACTTAGCAAGATTAGCATGTAGTCTCATTGCCTTGGCACATTCACAAAGGGTTCTATTCTTCTTTTCTGCCACTCCATTCTGTTGTGGAGTCCTAGGACTAGAGTATTCCCTCTTAATCCCAAGTGCTATGCAAAAATCTTTGAGCTTATTTGAAGTGTATTCCCCTCCATTATCTGATCTCAAGCATTTGATCTTTGTATTGAATTTATTTTCCACTTCATTCTTAAGCTTGACAAATGCAACAAACACTTCATCCTTGGTTTTAAGAAGATAGACCCAAGTATACCTACTAAAGTCATCAATAAAAGTTGCATACATTTTTTCCCCACCATTGCTAGTTGTACTAAAAGAATGAAGATCCGAATGCACAAGTTGAAAAGCTTTTTTAGATCTAGAAGTAGATCTAGTATAAGCAAGTCTATGAGATTTGGACAAGGCACAATGTTCACAAAATGTATTATTTGCAACAAGACTTTTAGGGAGACCAAGAACATGCTTTTTCTTTGCCATTACCACCAAAGATTTGAAGTTGGGATGGCCCTACTTCAAATCTCCCTGTTCTCCACAAATTTCAGCCTAATATAGGTGAGAGAGATGACTCTCTCTCCTCTCTCTAGAACTTAGGACCCAATTTTAGGGCACCAGTAGCCTAAAATAGCCAATTTTGGCCTATATGTCCAAACAACATGATTTTGGTGTCATTTTGAAGGTCCTGAAGTTTGAGACTTCTTCAATATGAAATATATACTAAAATAAAAGTATCTAGGCCTCTTTCACACGTGTGAAAGGTTAGATCCAAAACTATGTACAAAAATTGCCAATTCGGGCCTCAAACTAGCACAAAATGTTGAAAATTTTATCATCTTTCTAGTTAACTTTTATGGAAATTTATAATTTCTTTAAAAGGAGAAGTGAAGTGGTGGGATAAAATTCTATCTGGGAATCTGTTGGTTGCAAAGCTTTCAGAAGGGAACCAACTAGGGTATAGAAATGAGATTGGATTTGAAAGAAATTTTGGATAGATTCAGAGTAAGATGCCTAATTGGAACTTTTCGAGTATGAGAAATTCTTTAGGGATTTTGTGGACAATTTGGAACTAGAACAGGTTTGGAATTTGAATCATTATCTATTAGTAGTATAGTAAAAGGGTCAAAAGTTTACTAATTCCATTTTGATTGGAATAGGAGTAAGTTTGATCAGAATTTAAGTCTAAGAGTTCTATATTGGATCAACCTAATCTTAGTTTAAGTACTAGGATCAGAGAGGGGTTAATCAGTGGGAGAAATTATGTAATTAGAGGTAAGTGGGATTGGAAAATTGTTGAGAGTGAATTTTATTTCGTCTCAGAGATTTCCCGGATATGTTATGTACTCATGAGAAATAGAAAATATTCTGTAGCTGAGTTACAAGATCTCAGTGAGATATGTGAGTAAAACATGTGGGTTTTGGAGGAATCTACCAGATAAGAATGTGTTTATGTATTGGGTCATAGTGAGATTATTTTCATATGTGCAATTAATCTTGTATGAATCTACTATGTAATCCTAGTTACTAAGGTTATCTGGTGCACTTAACCTAGTCGGTAAACATAAGCATATGATCAAGTATTGTTTTGATAGATACTTGCAGAGTTAACAAATCTTTGTATAGAAGATTTATGGATTAACTTATAAATGATTTGGGTAAGGATCTAAATGTGGTGTTATACTAGTATAATTGAATTCTTCACCTAGACATTTGAGATTTCTGAATCATTGGCAATTAACTTGAGTAGTTGATTACTCTGGGGTGAAGTTAATTGGTAACATGATCAGTGTCATGTGGATTCACCAGAAACTGATGGTTTTTGAATTATATTGCTTGTAAGCCGTATGAATAGTGAATCATTTCGGTTTATCAGTTAAAATTGTGTGCATTGGATATACAGTATTCTTGGGATAGAGTATTCCTTAGATAAGGAATAGACTCAACTCATTAGTGATTGTATCCCAGAGAGCTCAAATGGATAACAAATCATAATGAATCCAAGCTAAGCATGGCTATGTGCCCAGGATGCTTTTGGCTCTATATATTGAGGCCAAACTTGCCCTATTCCTCATTGTGATTATGGATTCATTGCGAGGGTTTCAGTCTACATTCATGCTTTTTTTCCTTGGCTTGGGGTTGAAGCTTCTAGAGTTGATTGGTTGCTTCTACTTTGGTTGGGTGGTTGCTCCATAGTGTGGTTTCCATTGTGTTTTGTCTTGTAAGCAGGATCTTAGGGAGCTTCTCTTATAAAAGGAGATAAATCCAACAATATTGGGACAAAGTGAGCCAATATGAGCTACAATATCATAGTCTTTCGTCTTCGCTTTCAAAATAGACTTATCAATAGTGGCTTCCGAAAGTTTTGTCTTCGTGATTTCCATGTCTCCTTTCTCAAAGGTGACTTTCTTCTTTGTAGAGGCTGTCTGTAATTCGGAATTAATAATTTCTTTTGCTTCCGCAGAAATATCCTTTGAGAATAACTTGGCTACATCACAATTGTAATCAGGATCAGCTTTGAGATCTTCCTTTATTATTGACTTGTTCGAAGATTTCTTCTTCAAGGAATTTTTGGGGTTCTTTGAAGATACTTTAGCTTCAATTTTTGAGGAGCTTTTGCTTCTCGTAGTCACTTTGAATAGCTTCTCAACATCACTTCGCCAAGATTGGTCAGCTATCTTTGATTGTTTGGCTTTGATGACATCAACCTTATGCACAACAGCATCAGCCGAAGATTTTAATTTCGTATCGGCAATTGCAACAGGTGTAGCAACATATTAGTACTTTGGATGCAACTTATGTGGTTGTGGACAGTCCGGATACTTGTGGCCAGGTTCTTTGCAGTTTGAGCATAAAGGTATAAATCTGATCGGCCTTCGTGGCCACGGACAGTCAGATGAAAAATGTCCTGGTTCACCACATTTATAATAGTTTCTCGAAATAGGGTTTATTCGAACTGGTAGAACCAACACATTCTGGAGGATTGTGTCTCTTCGGTGCAAACTTTGATTTGTCTTATTGAAATGGTGTTGTAGTACCTTGAACATAATTGGTAGTTGCATCATCTTGAAATATAAAGAGCACTTCCTGAGAAGGATCTTCAACATACTTTACATTCAGAGATTTACAGTCTTCTTTAGAATGTCCAGATGTACCACACTTTGTACACCATAGTCCTGAATTCGAAGAAGAAGCCTTCGGTCTCTTGTTACACTTTCACATCATTGAACTTCTTATTAAGATCAGCCATATTACTTTTCCAAAGCTTTTCAACTTTAGATGTCACAGACTTTTCCTCAGTGGTTTTGCTATCTTCTTTTCGTTTGGACTTTCGTTTCTTCCTTAGGTCTGTATCATCAGTATTTGTATATGATGAATCACTGGAATCAGAATTGGAACTAGAATAACTTGAATTGCATTCAGATTTAAATTCATCTTCATTGTCGCTGGAGTCATGCTTAGACTTTCGAGTACGTCTAGTAGAACGTCTTTTGTGTGCTAACTTGAACTACATTCAGATTTTGATTCTTCTTCACTGTCGTTGAAATCATGCTTAGACTTTCGAGTACGTCTGGTAAAATGTCTTTTGTCAGCACTTGCTATTATTGCTAATAAAGAAGTTAAATTTGCTTGTCTATCAAAACCCCACTCAACCTACAATTTGTTTAAAAGTCTCCTCTTTGCAAATATTCTTGAAGACTTTTGAACAAATTGTCGCAAAGTTTTCGATATGTTTCTAATTGAGCAGCTCTATCTGACATATACTAGGGATAGTGTGAGAATGAAGCGTGTCTTCCTTTTATTTCCTACGAAGTGAGCAAACACACTTCTAGAAATTCTAGGTGCGAAGCTCCATTCCTAGCTCTAGTTAGTAGATGAGCTATAAATTACATTATTGAAGGTAACTTTCACTAAGAGTTTAATTTACTATAATTTAAAGTGACGATACAAATCTAGTTGCTTTGTGTTCCATGCGTCGTTTCATTTCAAGAGGTCTTGTCCTTTAGTAGAAGACAATTTTTTAGCGATTATATCTCGAAAAATGATATAGGCCTCTTCGATATATATATTTGTCTAGCACATATCTTCATTTCCAAGTATATATTGCCATTTTAAAATAGATATAAATTATGTAGCAAATACATGGTATCATAGAAGGCGTTGTCTAGTTCAAGCATTGTTTATTAGAAATCTTTCTAATTGAATAACATAGATATCTTTTCAAGAATTTCTAAATTTTTGACTTGAAGTTGTAGTCGTTTGTATGTGATTTGGAAAGTTTCAATAATCTGACTATAATTTGACTAGATTGCTTGACCTTGAGCTTTTTTTGGGTTCATATGACAACACATCAAGATAAAAAAGTGTTAAGAGGACTTCTTTGTTCACCTTCTTCAAGTAGAAAGCATATATGTCATCGTGTTGGATGCATGAAGAGAATAAGTCATGATGTTGGCTTATGAGAGATGCTTTCCTTCTACTATTCTGGACATTGCAAGTATGTGATACATGAAAAAGCTCTAGATCATGAGTTTATCATCCTGAAGTTGATGGAGAATTTTTAAGTTTAGAGCCATTATTTGAACTCCACTTATTATATTGTACATTCAAAAGAGGAACATCTCAATATAAATGTCCAATGTCATCATGTTTCAAAAAAAAAAAATGAAAATTGTTCTATAGATATAATTTTGATTGGAATGCAAAAATTTTCAAGAATTTGCAAAATTTTAAAATGAAGCCATGATTGTTTGTAATTAATTTGACAAATTGTAATAATTTGGCATTCAATTGAGACGATTGCTTTGATGTGCAATAGTCTTTAGGTGTAAGATAACCAACACATCAAGATAAAAAAGTGTAAGATGTTGAAAATGTAGCAAAATAAGTCCACTAGATCCTAGAAATGATGGAGAAGCACCTAATTGCAATCCAATCACAATCATAAAGCTAGATTACAAGACAAGTGGTAAAAAAAATTGGCTTGTGTAAATTTAACACTCCTCACAACTAGTTTGTAGATAACATAGTCTTGGTTATCAACCCAAGGGCTCAAGATCTTAACTTTACAAATGTAGGTTTTTGAAGTGGTTTAGTGAGGATATCAACAACACATTCACTACTTGCCACATGCAATACCTCCTTAGATTGCACCTTTTCTCACACAAAATGATGAGAGATCTCAATATGCTCAGTTGACCTTGCATGAAAGATTGGGTTTGTTGCAAAGTGTTGAGCTAGTCATTATAACTGATTGGGACAACATCTACACTGATGACCTTCAGCTCCATTAGTAGTCTTTTCATCCAAAAAAGTTTCTTTGTTGTTGTTGTTGTGAGCGCTTTATACTCGGCCTCGATAGAAGAGAGTGAGATGGTTTCTTGTTTATTTGACAACCAAGAACAACCCCTCCACCAATAAATGTTGCATAGGCACTTGTGCACTTTCGATCCCTCTTATCACCTGCCAATCAGATCCTAAGCACTACTATACTTGCATAAATCGACAAAACTGTTGGGAGAGAGGGAGAAAGAATAAATGACGAACACGAACGAGAAATGAACGAGAAGCGAACTCGAACAGAAAATGTTTGTGCGCAGCGGAATGAGTTAAATGACTCTCTCCCCAAGCATGACTATGCCTATCAGAATGAACAGAGCTTTAGTGATAGAAATCACAGTCATTCTAGATTACGTAGCCAAACATTTAAATGGATGAAGTGCTAGATGAATAATTTGTCGCGAATTGCAAGACAAATTATCTGTCACGAATGATTCGCGAAGAGCTAGACTGATCATTAGTCGCAAATTATTCGCGAAAGACAAGACTAGAAGTTAATCGTCTATTACCAGAAAGAGCAACAAGAAAGATCAAACAGAATGAAGATCAAACTAGTATCATTGTACTCCTCATTTTGAAATCAATTGATTTGGTGATTTCATGGATTTTGTGAGTTATTGGATTTCTAGCTTTCTCTCTCTACCTGAGGAGAGCAGCTTGTTTTTACTTAGATTATTTTTTGAATACTTCCCACACGTGTGAGTGAGAGTTGGAAGTGATTGAATGCATGTAGTAGTGTGTTTTTGCCATAGGATACAAGATTGATCTTGAATCTCAATCTACTCTTGATCTTGGTGCATCTACACACCTTAGGAGATCACAAGTACATGTAGTGGACAGTCCACACGTGTGAAATTCAACATGGTATCAGAGCCTACCTAAGGTTACCATGCATTTTGATCCATCTAAGTGAAAAAAATTTCATCAATCTTGAGCTAGAAGTTGTCAAGGCCCATTTTCCTAGCTATCTTGTTCAATCTTGGATCAAAAGAGGTCAAAAGGACATTGATTGGGTCTGACCTGGTACTGTACGGAATCAGGTGCTCAGACACGTGTGAGGAACATCCGATTTCAGTTTGGAAGTTCTCTCTCATGTTTGATCCATTTATTTTGCTTGATAGCTTATTTTGAAGCTATTTTTGTCTAGTTTCTGTTGTAATCAGTTCAATTCCATTTGGTTGAGCCAATCAAAAGTTATAAGCTTTTGAAGAGGGTTAGGTAGGGCACCTAGACCTGGGTGGACACATTTGGTTTGGTCAAGAGATTGCTTGGTTGATCCAAAATCACAGTTGTATGCTTGCCAATCTCATCTATATGTGATCTAGGCACTGTTTTGAGATCTTAGCCATTTTGTTTCATGCAATATCATTGTATTTGAGTCAAATTTGGTTTGTTAGTGTATTTCACACGTGCTAAGAGTGTTAGATCCTAACTTGGCCTATACTCCATCATTTGATGTGAAATAAATCTTGTTTTAGAGATATTTGTGTAGCTAGTGAGAATCAATTCACAAATTGTTGTAAGATCTTTCATAGGAGGAGATAGTACTCAATTATTGGATCCTATTGAAAGTGTGTAACAACATTTATTGTTCATCATTTGAGTTTTCTTCACTTCAAATGTCTTCAATGGGTTCATCCTTGTTGGAACCAAGCGAAAGATTGACTACTTCAAATTATTCAATTTGGAAAATGAGGATGGAGTCCATCTTGATCCTTCAAGACGCGATGGACATAGTTCTTGGCCTTGAAGAAGAACCACAAGTTCTTCAAGAGGTTCAAAAATACAAAAAGAGAGCTAGGATGGCTCTCCACTACATTAAGATGAATGTCTCTAATGAGATATTGAGGGAGATAGGTACTCATAGATATTCATAGAGAGCTTGCTTGCATTGGTGATTCCATCAATCAAAATGAGCTAGTTCAAGTCATTCTCAATGGCTTGAGAAGTGAATTTGCTAACCTTGTCCAATCCTATGCCATTAAGGAGGAGCTACCAAGTTTGGAGGCTCTCCAAAGTGTGCTAATTTCAGAAGAATCAAGACAAGAGTATAAGCTCTTGAGGATGGACAAGCTTTCTCTCACTCATAATGATGGCAAAGCTCTCTTTGCCAAGGATAAGCACAAAGAGAGGAGCAAGAACCAACATCAACAATCCTCAAGCAAGGACAAAGTCAAATCCAAAGACAAAGATGAGGAGGAAGATGATTCCTCTAATGCTTCATCATCCAAGCTCAAGAAGAAGAAGAAGATCAAGTGCTTTTATTGTGGCAAGAAAGGTCATTATGCCACCAATTGCTTCAAAAAGAAGAATCAACTCAAGCAAGCCAATATTACCAATGAGAAGGAAGACACTATTGCAAGTGATGGAGAGGGATCTCTTATGGTCTCTAGTTTCTCATCTACTCCTTTCAAGAAGGACGGCCTATGGTATATTGATAGTGGAGCCTCTTCACATATGTGTAGCACCAAGGACTCTTTCTCTTCTATTGCAACTTATGATGGAGTGAAGAAATCAATATACACTGCAAATGATTTTGAATGTCCTATTGAAGGCATAGGGAACATTCCCTTGAAGCTTGCATCCTCTAGAGTTCTTTCTCTCTCTAGAGTTCTTTATGTACCTAAGCTTACCAAGAATCTTATTAGTGTTGGACAATTGCTTGATAATGGCCTTGATGTAAAATTCAATGTTGATACTTGCACTATCAAGAAGAATGATGAGATACTTGCATTAGGATCTAGATCTGGTGGCATCTATAAACTAGATCCAAATGAGTATGTGAATGCTTGTAATGTTGCTCTTGTGAACAAGCTCTCTATGGAGGAATTATGGCATAGGAGGTTGGGACATCCCAACTACAAATCCATGCCCTCTATGATCAAAGAATCCAAAGCTATTGGCTTGCCAAAGTCATTCTCACAAGAAGATCAAGCCTTGTGAGGCTTGTGCTATTGCTAAATCTCACAAAAAGCCATTTACAAGATCTTCTATCAAAAGCAAGCATCCTTTGGAGTTAATCCACTCGGATGTGCATTTCTCATCAACTACAAGGAAGGGAGGAACCACTTGTTTTGTTACTTTCATTGATGATTACACAAGATTCACTTGGATATATCTTCTTGCTTCAAAATCTATGGTGTTTGATCATTTCCTTATTTTCAAAGCTTATGTAGAGAAGCAATTCTCATTCAAGATTAAAGCTCTTAGAAGTGATGGAGGTGGTGAATATATCTCCAATAAATTTCAAGATTTTTGTGAGCTTGAAGGCATTAAAAGAGAGTTTTCTTGTGCCTACTCTCCATCTCAAAATGGAGTGGCCGAGAGAAAGAATAGATCTCTATGTGAATGTGCAAAATCTATGAGAATTGAGGCATCTTTGCCCAAAGATTTTTGGGGAGAAGCCATTAATTGTGCAAATTATCTTTGCAATAGGCTCCCAAATATAGCTCTTCGAGGAAAGTCACCATATGAAATCTTATTTTTGAAGAAGCCTAAGGTTGATCACCCTAGAGTTTTTGGATGCTTATGCTTTGTCCATATTCCCTTGGAAACAAGGAAGAAGGAAGATCCTAGTGCATGCAAAGGGATCATGGTTGGATACTCATCCACCAAGAAGGCCTATAGAGTCTTTATACTCTCTACTTCTCAAGTTATTGAAAGTAGAGATGTCTTCTTTCATGAGAATCAACACTCATCATTTGAAGAGGCCGAGATCAAGAAATCTATGGATGCATCATCAATTATTGATTTTGAAGTCAATCATGATGTGATGGGGTCGAGATTTGAAGAAGACTCTCCTCAGATTTTTTCACCAAGAAGATCCATGAGAGATAGATCCGAGCCTAAGAGGCTCTCATATGTTGACAAAGGCAAACAAGTGGATCTTGATTCCACTAATTATGTTTTTTATGTCTCTCATGAAGAGCCAAAGAATGTACAAGAGGCACTCAATACCAAGGAGTGGTATGATGCCATGAAGCAAGAGTATGATGCATTGATCACCAACAATACTTGGGAGCTTGTGGATCCTCCATCCAACAAGCATGTGATTGGTTGCAAGTGTTCTATTTCGGATCAAGTTCAATCATGATGGCACCATCAACAAGCATAAAGCAAGATTATGTGCCAAAGGATTTGCTCAAATCCATGGTCTTGATTATGAGGAGACCTTTGCACCCGTTGCAAAGATGGTGACAATAAGAATTCTTATTTCTCTTGCTTGTTTTTTCAAGTGGAAGGTGTTCCAATTAGATGTATCCAATGCTTTTCTAAATGGTTATCTTGAGGAGGAGATCTATATGGAACAACCTCAAGGATTCATCAAGGATGAGTCCAAAGTGTGCTTGCTCTTCAAAAGTCTTTATGGACTCAAGCAAGCACCAAGATCATGGTATTCAAGACTTAACTCTTTCCTTATCTCACTAGGATTTACACTTAGTGACTATGATCCTTCCATGTATCTAAAGTTTGTTGATAGCAATATTGTCATTCTTCTAATTTATGTTGATGACATTATTCTTTGTGGAAGTTGTATCAAGCTAGTTGATAAAACCAAGCTAGCACTTGGATGTGAGTTTAAAATGCAAGATCTAGGAGAGATACATTACATCCTAGGCCTAGAAATTGTTTTTTATGAAAATCATGTCTTTATATGCCAATCTAGATATGCTCACTCTATGTTGAAAAAATTCCATATGGAAAATTCTAAGAGCATAGATACTCCAATGGAGCAAATTGTAAAAGATCCTAATAAAGGTGATGAAAGATCCTTTCAAGACATCACACTTTTTAGGAGTCTTGTAGGCTCCTTGATTTGGCTTACCATTACTAGGCCCGATCTTAGTTTTTGTGTGCACAAATTGAGTCAATTTATGCAAGAACCTAAGATCCATCATTGGAAGATGGCCAAAAGGATTTTAAGATATGTATCTTCATCTTGTGATTATGGTCTACTCTATAAAAGTGAAGATCTATCCATTATTGGCTACTCGGATTCGGACTTTGCAAGTGACAAAATGGATCGAAAGTCTATTAGTGCATACACTATCTTTCTTGGAGGCAATCTAATATCTTGGCTTTCCAAAAAGCAAGATACTATATCTCTCTCTTCATGTGAGGCCGAGTACAAAGCACTCACTACAACTACCAAAGAAGTGCTTTGGATCAAGAGGTTATTAATGGAACTAAAGTGCATCAAGGAGGATGATCTACCAATGATCAAGTGTGATAACATCTCGGCCCAAGCTCTTGCCAATAATCCCATATTTCATGCAAGAAGCAAGCACATAGAAGTGGCACACCATTTTGTGAGAGAAAAGCTTATTGGAGGAGAAATCTATTTGGAGCATGTCAACTCGTCCTCTTGTATTGCCGATCTACTCACCAAGCCTTTGAGCAAAAGTGCTTTCATCAAGCATAGATCTAATCTTGGAGTTATATCCAGATCAATGCTCAAATCTTCATAGATAATCTTTTAGGAGGAGTGTGAAGAATTGAAAAAGATTATCTATGTAAGATATAGGGGTCTTATGTTTTTTACATCAAGCATCTAGGTGTAGGATGTTGATAGGAATAAATTTGGCATAGATGGCAAATTATGCATTTCCACTTGTAATGCCACTATTGAGCCAAAATAGAGTAAGAGGCTAAACACTTGCTAATTAGAGTGTATACAAGTGTAAAGTTTTTGTTTGATGAATTCCAAGAGGTCCAATAGGATATAGAGGTGGAACCTTGTGAGGTCCAATAGGAAATTGAGGTGTGCTTGAATATAGTCCAATAGAATCAAGAGGTGCATAGATCAATGATCCAATAGGATCAAGAGGTGACAAAATGTGGTCCAATCATAGTTAAGCATAGTGGTAGCTCGTGGACCTACTAGTATCATTGTACTCCTCATTTTGAAATCAATTGATTTGGTGATTTCATGGATTTTGTGAGTTATTGGATTTCTAGCTTTCTCTCTCTACCCGAGAGCTCTTGATGCATTTTCTCTCTCTACCCAAGGAGAGCAGCTTGTTTTTACTTAGATTATTTTTTGAATACTTCCCACACGTGTGAGTGAGAGTTGGAAGTGATTGAATGCATGTAGTAGTGTGTTTTTGCCATAGGATACAAGATTGATCTTGAATCTCAATCTAGTCTTGATCTTTGGTCCATCTACACACCTTAGGAGATCACAAGTACATGTAGTGGACAGTCCACACTTGTGAAAATCAACAATTTACAATTCATCAAATTGTATATGTTAAGAACATTATGAAGATACCTCTTTTGAGTGATGTAAATCAGTCGATTTGCTTTGTCTCTGAATTCCAAGACATAAGTGAGCTTCACCCAGATCAGTCATGTTGAATTCTGAGAATAGCATCTGTTTTGAATCCTTGACCATATTGGCATTGTTGTTGAAGAGCAATGTATCATCAACATACAAGGTGATGATAATGAAGGATTGATGTACTGACTTTGAATAAACGTTGCAATCAGCAGTGCTTGATTTAAATCCTTCTTCAATGAGGAATGTGTTGATCCTCTGAAACTCAGCTCTGGCAGACTGTTTCAAGCCTTATAGTGCTTTATGGAGTTTACAGACATGATTCTTCATGCCTTCTAGAATGTATCCTTCAGTATGGATCATGTAGATATCTTCTTGTATAACTCCATTCAGATAGGCTATTTGTACATCAAGTTGATGTACTTCGAGGTCGGCAACTACAGCATAAGACAGGAGCATTCGGATCGACGAATGTTTGATGATTGGACTAAAAGTCTCACTGTAGTCGACATTCGGGATCTAGGTGAATCCTCGTGCTACCAGTCTAGCCTTCCTTCGATCAATCACTCCGTTGGCGTTATATTTGATCTTAAAGATCCATTTGTAATTAATAATGTTGCAGCCAATAGGAGCTTCGACTAATGACCATGTCTGATTCTTGATCAGAGAGGAATACTCTTTGTCCATAGCTTCTCTACAGAGATCAGAGTCCGGTTGGCTAAATGCCTCTTCGACTGTCGTCGGTTCCTGCATCAAAAGACAAACAGACTCAGGAGTATACCTTGTGGGCTGTGTGCGCACTCGGCTTGATCTTTTGGGAAGATTCGACTGATGAACCGCTCCTAGGATAAGTTGATGGGTATCAACAACATCTTCGTCTGATTCGTTGTCTCGAAGTGGGTCGACGATAGACATTCCTGAGCCAGAATCTCGGATTGTCGTGTTGGTGATGAAAGTTCTTCTTGAGCTATATCCTTGCCTTTGAGGTCAACGAACTGATCCTCGATAAAGACTGTATTTGCTGGGTATCAGGATCGTACAGCTTGTAGGTGTTATCAGACGAAGTATATCCAATCAGGATGGTCTTTAGACCTTGGAAGTCCAATTTCTTCCTTGTGTCCTTTGGGATCTGCGCATAGGCAATGCACCCAAACACTCTTAGATTCTTCAAAGAAGGGAGCCTGTCCACACCTCGTGGGGTGTCTTGTCTGAGAGGGCTTTGGTCAAACATCTATTCTGGATGTAAGTTGCAGTGGAGACAGCTTCAGCCCAGAACCTTTTGGGCAACGATGCATGTGCTAGCATACACTTAGCAGATTCGACCAGAGTTCGGTTCTTCCTCTCAGCTAAGCCATTAGACTGAGCACTATAAGGAGTGATAAATGGTCTTGGCTTTGGTAGTACTCCTTGAACTCGACAGAGATATATTCTCCACCGTTATCTGACCTTAGGGCCTTGATTGTCCTTCCAGTCTCCTTTTCTGCATGCTCCTTGAATATTTTGAAGCAATTGAAGGCTTTTGATTTCTTCTTTATGAAGAACACCATCGTTCTTCTCGAGAATTCGTCAATAAAGGTTATAAAATACTTGGCTTCCTTCAGCAAAGGATTTTTTATCGGGCCACAAATATCTAAATGTACAACATCTAGCAATCCTCTAGCAACATGCTGATGGCTTGACTTAAATGGCTTCCTAGTCCGTTTTCCAACTAGACAGTCTTGACAGATAGGTAGCTCAACTGTTTCGAGAGGATAGTCGAGATCAAGAACAATGGATTGTCTAGACATTCGTTGTACAGCAACATAATTTAAATGACCAAGTCTATAATGCCAAAGTAAACATTTATTTGATTGAATTGAAGTATTGAGAGCCTGACTAGAGGCAGAAAAGCAATGACTTAATTTATACAAGTATCCATGTCTCTTTCCGAGTGCTAGGATCTTGCCTGTCCTATCAACTACTTTACATTGATCACATTCAAATTCTACTCTGTGTCCTAGATCTGTGATTCTGCTTACAAAGAGCAGATTCGTGGATAACTTAGGTACATACATAACTTTGGAGAGTAGCTTAGATTGATCATTTGCAAAGCATAATCTTACGATTCCCTCACCTTTAATAGCTTGTGTTTTATTGTCGCCAAGGTGAACGAGTTTCTGGGTACTTTAATGTGTATAGGACTCGAAACAGCCAATCAGGCTAGTCATGTGCTGAGTGGCTCTGGAATCCAGGAACCAAGAACTATCGCCAGATGCTCCTTGATGGTTGGTCATGAAGGCATCATGATCCGCTTTTTGAATGGGCTGTGGAGCTTCTGCAGCTGCATTTGCCACTTGATTCGACTGTCCTTTGCTGTTCTTCTTTGTTTGAAGTATTCGGCAGTCTTGTATTTTGTGGTTATTTCATTTGCAGTATCTGCAGAAAAGCTTCTTCTTTGTCTGTGGATTCGACTGTTCCTTATGCTGAGCTGGTTTCTGGTCTGGCTTTGATAGCTTCGGGCCTTTCTTCTTCTTCTTCTTTGTCATGCCCTTGTTGGTGTACAAGGCGTGAGAATCAGCTGAGAAACTTGAGGCTTCGTTCCTTCGTGTGTAGTACAAAGTGGATGTGCTATCTATAGGAGATCGTGGGTGGCTGCAATCGTTGTCCAATCTGTTAGCGCAACTGCATGGGGTGAAGGTGAAAAGGGTGCGACGTCAACCAGTACTAAAGTGAACGTTGGTGATGACACACTGTATTTCACCCTTGTGGATTCAATAATGAACGTACAATTGCATTCTACACACAAAATTGCAAGATATCATCGCTATAGTGCACCAATGGATAGATGGACCCAAGAGAACTCATGTATAAGCATGAAATGAGATAAGAGAGAGAGAATCATGTTATCCCATGCTTGTACACTATTTATAGTAGGTCTATGCCCTATTTTGAATGTGGCTTCCCTCCATAGAAACTTCTAGATCCAAAACCCTACTCACAATATGGACTAGATTCTATGTGCCAATCATTCAAATTTGAATGGGTCCAAACTTGCCTAATTACTTTCCCTCACTTTCCAGAAGTGGTAATTCAAAAATTATCAGACTAATATAACTTTGAAATATCTATGTCTAAGTCTAAAATGCAAATTGGCCTCAATTGCCAATTAACCAAAATATGACTAAACTAGTTGATATTTCTCACAAAAACTAGAAAGTCATAAAGTCTTGAATTTCAAGACCTTGATGCTTGCTTCAAGCCATACAAGCTCCTTTGAAGATGACACACTTTATCTTCCATCTCGAGCTTGATGAAGCCTTGGGGCTGCTCCATGAAGATGTCCTCTTTCAAATATCCATTAACAAATGCATTAGAAACATCCATTTGGAAAAGCATCCAACCAAAATGTGAAGCAAGTGCTAGGATTAACCTTATAGTGGCCATCTTGGCCACGGGTGCAAATGTTTCTTCATAGTCTATGCCCCCTCTCTTGGGCATATCCTTTGGAAACCAACCTTGCCTTATGCTTGCTTACACTTCCATCCAAGTTGAGCTTGTGAGTTTAAAAACCCATTTATATCCAATTACATTCTTTTCTAGACGTTTATCAACAAGGATCCATGTGCCATTTTCATCTAAGCATTGTATTAATCTAACATTGCTTGGAACCACTCTTTAGAACTTAATGCATCTTCTACACATAAAAATATTTTTAAAACTTGAAATTAGTGCAAAAGATGAAGATGGATTACCTTCGGCTTCCTTGTCATGATATGTGAGCCTCATTGGCTCCATTCTTGCCCTTGATGACCTCCTTGGAGTAATTGGTACACTTGGCTCTTGCTCCTCAAGATCAAAATTGTCTTGATCCTCGGCCACCTCCTCTTGATAGAAGATTTAGTTGAGACATCAACAAGCTTATGCATCCTACTCTCATCAAATATGACATCTCTAGAAACCACAAACTTGTTTGAAGATGGAATGTATACCTTGTATCCTTCACTTGCATTGCCATACTTGAGCATGATCCCTTTGATTGATGATGAATCCTCTTTTTTTCTTGTCTCCAAAGGTGCATGCACATAGCAAATGCATCCAAACACCCTTAAGTCCTTGAGATTGGGCTTCCTCCCATACAAGAGCTACATGAAACTCTATTCATCAAATGGTTAGCACAAATGAGAGCTTCTCCCCAAAAGACTTTGGTAAACATGCATCAAGCCTTAAGGCTTTAGTATGAAAGGTAATTTGAATTGAAATAAATTTTGGACCTAGAATTGCCTCCTCCTTGATCTCGACTTCACAAGGTATTGGGATCCACCTAACCTAAAGACTGCCAATGCCATGGGAGTCAGTGAGGAACACCTTCTCCTGCCATTTGGATTATGGCTGGAGTTGGATCAAGGCATGTTTCAAGGAATAGAACTACGATTCTAAGGTTGGAATGGGAGTTTATAACCCCCCTGGGTTGTAGGTTCTGGAAAGGAGTTAAGGAAGGTGGTGATGGGGGTTTGCACTAGTGATAAATGTTTTGTAAAAATTGTGCGATGCACTTGGACTGGACTCATAGAGGAGAAATTTGTGTCATTTGAGGGCATCATTAGAATCATTGTTTGGGCCTCTTGTGGATTGATTAGATCCATTTCAAGTCCTTTATGTCATCAATTCAACACAAAGAGTAGGACAGAGAGTAAAGTAAAATCATGTAGTAGTCAAGTCAAAATCAATGATTTCTAGAGAGATTTTGTAGAAAGTTGATTAAAACTCATATTTCCATTCAACCTTTTTGAGAGAGTTTGAGGGCAGAGACTAGAAGCTTCTAAATTGCTTAGAATAGCTAGAAGTCTATTTTTGAGTCATCCAACTTAAGTGAGATCAATATTAAATTTTTTGATCAAGTTGAGATACACTTTGCACTTTGGGCTCCTTAATGTGAAATTCATCTTGTTTCTTAAATATCAAATGGTCATTTCCAAATCAATGATTCGCCATTTGACATCTTGAGTGTGAAGAATTTCCTTCAAAGATGTAACTTGGTAGTTACGCTCTCACATCATATAGTGAGCTCAAGATGTCCCAAACTTCTTTCGAAGTCTTAGCTTCAACTATGTGGCCAATTTGAGTATCTGATATATTGAGGATAATAAGCGCGGAAGCTTTATCATCCTTCAATTTTCATTTTGAGTCTTCTGTGTCATCTTCAGGTTTCACTTCGATACTTGTAACAACATCCCACAACTCGTTGGCGATTAGCAAGGTCTTCATCTTAAATTTCCACAAATGATAATTGGATCCATTCAGTTTGTCTACAATAAGACCAGCTTTACTTTGAGAATCCATCTGAAACTTAGTCTGTCGATTGTATCAATGACGCTAAGATGTAGTGATGCTAACAATAGGAAATCAATTTTCTGATACTGAAAGGATGAAAGGAACTCAAGAATATGATATCAATTTGATATCGCAAAAGTGTGAAGAATTGAAAAAGATTATCTATGTTAGATATAGGGGTCTTATGTTTTTTACATCAAGCATCTAGGTGTAGGATGTTGATAGGAATAAATTTGGCATAGATGGCAAATTATGCATTTCCACTTGTAATGCCACTATTGAGCCAAAATAGAGTAAGAGGCTAAACACTTGCTAATTAGAGTGTAGACAAGTGTAAAGTTTTTGTTTGAATTCCAAGAGGTCCAAGAGGATTTAGAGGTGGAACCTTGTAAAGTCCAATAGGAAATTGAGGTGTGCTTGAATATAGTCCAATAGAATTAAGACGTGCATAGATCAATGATCCAATAGGATCAAGAGGTGACAAAATATGGTCCAATCATAGTTAAGCATAGCGGTAGCTCGTGGACCTACTAGTATCATTGTACTCCTCATTTTGAAGCTAATTGTTTTGGTGATTTCATGGATTTTGTGAGTTATTGAATTTCTAGCTTTCTCTCTCTACGCGAGAGCTCATGATGCATTTTCTCTCTCTACCCGAGGAGAGCAGCTTGTTTTTACTTAGATTATTTTTTGAATACTTCCCACACGTGTGAGTGAGAGTTGGAAGTGATTGAATGCATGTAGTAGTGTGTTTTTGCCATAGGATTCAAGATTGATCTTGAATCTCAATCTAGTCTTGATCTTGGTGCATCTACACACCTTAGGAGATCACAAGTACATGTAGTGGACAGTCCACACGTGTGAAATTCAACATGGTATCAGAGCCTACCTAAGGTTACCATGCATTTTGATCCATCTAAGTGAAAAAAATTTCATCAATCTTGAGCTAGAAGTTGTCAAGGCCCATTTTCCTAGCTATCTTGTTCAATCTTGGATCAAAAGAGATCAAAAGGACATTTATTGGGTCTGACCTAGTACTGTACGGAATCAGGTGCTCAGACACGTGTGAGGAACATCCAATTTCAGTTTGGAAGTTCTCTCTCATGTTTGATCCATTTATCTTGCTTGATAGCTTGTTTTGAAGCTATTTTTGTCTAGTTTCTGTTGCAATCAGTTCAATTCCATTTGGTTGAGCCAATCAAAAGTTATAAGCTTTTGAAGAGGGTTAGGTAGGGCACCTAGACCTGGGTGGACACATTTGGTTTGGTCAAGAGATTGCTTGGTTGAACCAAAATCACAGTTGTATGCTTGCCAATCTCATCTATATGTGATCTAGGCACTGTTTTGAGATCTTAGCCATTTTGTTCATGCAATATCATTGTATTTGAGTCAAATTTGGTTTGTTAGTGTATTTCACACGTGCTAAGAGTGTTAGATCCTAACTTGGCCTATACTCCATCATTTGATGTGAAATAGATCTTGTTTTAGAGAGATTTGTGTAGCTAGTGAGAATCAATTCACAAATTGTTGTAAGATCTTTCATAGGAGGAGATAGTACTCAATTATTGGATCCTATTGAAAGTGTGTAACAACATTTATTGTTCATCATTTGAGTTTTCTTCACTTCAAATGTCTTCAATGGGTTCATCCTTGTTGGAACCAAGCGAAAGATTGACTACTTCAAATTATTCAATTTGGAAAATGAGGATGGAGTCCATCTTGATCCTTCAAGACGTGATGGACATAGTTCTTGGCCTTGAAGAATAACCACAAGTTCTTCAAGAGGTTCAAAAATACAAAAAGAGAGCTAGGATGGCTCTCCACTACATTAAGATGAATGTCTCTAATGAGATATTGAGGGAGATAGGTACTTGTTCAATAGCCAAAGAAGCTTGGGATTGTCTCAAGACTATCTATGAGGCTAAGAATACCTCTAGGCTTCTCACTCTTAGGAATCAAATCTTTCAAAGTAGCCAAAAGAGTGATGAGAGTGCATCTAGTTATGTTTTGAGAGTAAAAGATATTCATAGAGAGCTTGCTTGCATTGGTGATTCCATCAATCAAAATGAGCTAGTTCAAGTCATTCTCAATGGCTTGAGAAGTGAATTTGCTAACCTTGTCCAATCCTATGCCATTAAGGAGGAGCTACCAAGTTTGGAGGCTCTCCAAAGTGTGCTAATTTCAGAAGAATCAAGACAAGAGTACAAGCTCTTGAGGATGGACAAGCTTTCTCTCACTCATAATGATGGCAAAGCTCTCTTTGCCAAGGATAAGCACAAAGGGAGGAGCAAGAACCAACATCAACAATCCTCAAGCAAGGACAAAGTCAAATCCAAAGACAAAGATGAGGAGGAAGATGATTCCTCTAATGCTTCTTCATCCAAGCTCAAGAAGAAGAAGATCAAGTGCTTTTATTGTGGCAAGAAAGGTCATTATGCCACCAATTGCTTCAAAAAGAAGAATCAACTCAAGCAAGCCAATATTACCAATGAGAAGGAAGACACTATTGCAAGTGATGGAGAGGGATCTCTTATGGTCTCTAGTTTCTCATCTACTCCTTTCAAGAAGGACGGCCTATGGTATATTGATAGTGGAGCCTCTTCACATATGTGTAGCTCCAAAGACTCTTTCTCTTCTATTGCACCTTATGATGGAGTGAAGAAATCAATATACACTGCAAATGATTTTGAATGTCCTATTGAAGGCATAGGGAAGATTCCCTTGAAGTTTGCATCCTCTAAAGTTCTTTCTCTCTCTAGAGTTCTTTATGTACCTAAGCTTACCAAGAATCTTATTAGTGTTGGACAATTGCTTGATAATGGCCTTGATGTAAAATTCAATGTTGATACTTGCACTATCAAGAAGAATGATGAGATACTTGCATTAGGATCTAGATTTGGTGGCATCTATAAACTAGATCCAAATGAGTATGTGAATGCTTGTAATGTTCCTCTTGTGAACAAGCTCTCTATGGAGGAATTATGGCATAGGAGGTTGGGACATCCCAACTACAAATCCATGCTCTCTATGACCAAAGAAACCAAAGCTATTGGCTTGCCAAAGTCATTCTCACAAGAAGATCAAGCCTTGTGAGGCTTGTGCTATTGCTAAATCTCACAAAAAGCCATTTACAAGATCTTCTATCAAAAGCAAGCATCCTTTGGAGTTAATCCACTCGGATGTGCATTTCTCATCAACTACAAGCAAGGGAGGAGCCACTTGTTTTGTTACTTTCGTTGATGATTACACAAGATTCACTTGGATATATCTTCTTGCTTCAAAATCTATGGTGTTTGATCATTTCCTTATTTTCAAAGCTTATGTAGAGAAGCAATTCTCATTCAAGATTAAAGCTCTTAGAAGTGATGGTGGTGGTGAATATATCTCCAATAAATTTCAAGATTTTTATGAGCTTGAAGGCATTAAAAGAGAGTTTTCTTGTGCCTACTCTCCATCTCAAAATGGAGTGGCCGAGAGAAAGAATAGATCTCTATGTGAATGTGCAAAATCTATGAGAATTGAGGCATCTTTGCCCAAAGATTTTTGGGGAGAAGCCATTAATTGTGCAAATTATCTTTGCAATAGGCTCCCACATATAGCTCTTGGAGGAAAGTCACCATATAAAATCTTATTTTTGAAGAAGCCTAAGGTTGATCACCTTAGAGTTTTTGGATGCTTATGCTTTGTCCATATTCCCTTGGAAACAAGGAAGAAGGAAGATCCTAGTGCATGCAAAGGGATCATGGTTGGATACTCATCCACCAAGAAGGCCTATAGAGTCTTTATACTCTCTACTTCTCAAGTTATTGAAAGTAGAGATGTTGTCTTTCATGAAGATCAACACTCATCATTTGAAGAGGCCGAGATCAAGAAATCTATGGATGCATCATCAATTATTGATTTTGAAGACAATCATGATGTGATGGGGTCGAGATTTGAAGAAGACTCTCCTCGGATTTTTTCACCAAGAAGATCCATGAGAGATAGATCCGAGCCTAAGAGGCTCTCATATGTTGACAAAGGCAAACAAGTGGATCTTGATTCCACTAATTATGTTTTTTATGTCTCTCATGAAGAGCCAAAGAATGTACAAGAGGCACTCAGTACCAAGGAGTGGTATGATGCCATGAAGCAAGAGTATGATGCATTGATCACCAACAATACTTGGGAGCTTGTGGATCCTCCATCCAACAAGCATGTGATTGGTTGCAAGTGTTCTATTTCGGATCAAGTTCAATCATGATGGCACCATCAACAAGCATAAAGCAAGATTATGTGCCAAAGGATTTGCTCAAATCCATGGTCTTGATTATGAGGAGACCTTTGCACCCATTGCAAAGATGGTGACAATAAGAATTCTTATTTCTCTTGCTTGTTTTTTCAAGTGGAAGGTGTTCCAATTAGATGTATCCAATGCTTTTCTAAATGGTTATCTTGAGGAGGAGATCTATATGGAACAACCTCAAGGATTCATCAAGGATGAGTCCAAAGTGTGCTTGCTCTTCAAAAGTCTTTATGGACTCAAGCAAGCACCAAGATCATGGTATTCAAGACTTAACTCTTTTCTTATCTCACTAGGATTTACTCTTAGTGACTATGATCCTTCCATGTATCTAAAGTTTGTTGATAGCAATATTGTCATTCTTCTAATTTATGTTGATGACATTATTCTTTGTGGAAGTTGTATCAAGCTAGTTGATGAAACCAAGCTAGCACTTGGATGTGAGTTTAAAATGCAAGATCTAGGAGAGATACATTACATCCTAGGCCTAGAAATTGATTTTTATGAAAATCATGTCTTTATATGCCAATCTAGATATGCTCACTCTATGTTGAAAAAACTCCATATGGAAAATTCTAAGAGCATAGATACTCCAATGGAGCAAATTGTAAAAGATCCTAATAAAGGTGATGAAAGATCCTTTGAGGACATCACACTTTTTAGGAGTCTTGTAGGCTCCTTGATTTGGCTTACCATTACTAGGCCCGGTCTTAGTTTTCGTGTGCACAAATTGAGTCAATTTATGCAAGATCCTAAGATCCATCATTGGAAGATGGCCAAGAGGATTCTAAGATATGTATCTTCATCTTGTGATTATGGTCTACTCTATAAAAGTGAAGATCTATCCATTATTGGCTACTCGGATTCGGACTTTGCAAGTGACAAAATGGATCGAAAGTCTATTAGTGCATACACTATCTTTCTTGGAGGCAATCTAATATCTTGGCTTTCCAAAAAGCAAGATACTATATCTCTCTCTTCATGTGAGGCCGAGTACAAAGCACTCACTACAACTACAAAAGAAGTGCTTTGGATCAAGAGGTTATTAATGGAACTAAAGTGCATCAAGGAGGATGATCTACCAATGATCAAGTGTGATAACATCTCGGCCCAAGCTCTTGCCAATAATCCCATATTTCATGCAAGAAGCAAGCACATAGAAGTGGTACACCATTTTGTGAGGGAAAAGCTTATTGGAGGAGAATTCTATTTGGAGCATGTCAACTCGTCCTCTTGTATTGCCGATCTACTCACCAAGCCTTTGAGCAAAAGTGCTTTCATCAAGCATAGATCTAATCTTGGAGTTATATCAAGATCAATGCCCAAATCTTCATAGATAATCTTTTAGGAGGAGTGTGAAGAATTGAAAAAGATTATCTATGTTAGATATAGGGGTCTTATGTTTTTTACATCAAGCATCTAGGTGTAGGATGTTGATAGGAATAAATTTGGCATAGATGGCAAATTATGCATTTCCACTTGTAATGCCACTATTGAGCCAAAATAGAGTAAGAGGCTAAACACTTGCTAATTAGAGTGTAGACAAGTGTAAAGTTTTTGTTTGATGAATTCCAAGAGGTCCAATAGGATTTAGAGGTGGAACCTTGTGAGGTCCAATAGGAAATTGAGGTGTGCTTGAATATAGTCCAATAGAATTAAGAGGTGCATAGATCAATGATCCAATAGGATCAAGAGGTGACAAAATATGGTCCAATCATAGTTAAGCATAGTGGTAGCTCGTGGACCTACTAGTATCATTGTACTCCTCATTTTGAAGCTAATTGATTTGGTGATTTCATGGATTTTGTGAGTTATTGAATTTCTAGCTTTCTCTCTCTACCCGAGAGCTCATGATGCATTTTCTCTCTCTACCCGAGGAGAGCAGCTTGTTTTTACTTAGATTATTTTTTGAATACTTCCCACACGTGTGAGTGAGAGTTGGAAGTGATTGAATGCATGTAGTAGTGTGTTTTTGCCATAGGATTCAAGATTGATCTTGAATCTCAATCTAGTCTTGATCTTGGTGCATCTACACACCTTGGGAGTTCACAAGTACATGTAGTGGACAGTCCACACGTGTGAAATTCAACAAAAAGATATAAAGTATTAGAGCTTTTCGCTCTAATATCAAAATAGTATGGCCGTGACAATTCAGATCTAAGCTTTTCTTGGAGAAAAAAGAAGAAGAAGAAAAGTTAACAAGAATTTCAAGAGTATTTTGCATCGTTTAATGACCAAAGCTAATGTCACGAGATCGTCACCAAATTAGATCAGGGATACTCTTGGGCATTTGGCGAGTGAGATCAATATACATATTGCAGCATAGTTAGAAAAATAAGTGCAAGAACTTTGGCACCCAAGTATGTGTGTAAATCTACAATATAGTTTCTTTAGAAGGTAGAGTTGCATTTAGTCAATTCAAGCATTTGTGCTACTCCAAATAAAATTAAGATTATGTATAGTAGACATTAGTGTTAAAGAAACTTAGCTAATTCAAAAAGAAAATTCAATTTCAAAATAAGCCTTGTAGATGCTCTTTAATATCTATATGTGATTACTCACATAAATCAAATCAAAACATTCTAATTTCTTTTTGAATTTGAAAAGTAGATAGAAGTCAATTACTCAATTGATTAGAAATCATCCTTTAAATATAGCAATATGTAACAAGCAACTTCAATTTCTCCTTTTCAGTAGATACAAGCTACTATAAAGCTTGCAAAGAAGACATTCTACACTATAGAACATTTGTATGCAAATGAAGTTGTTTGGGATATAAAGGATATGTTACACTAGGAATAATTTGTATCCTTGCAACATCACAAGTCTTCTACTAGTGATAAGGGCTCATATAGACAACATAAAATTATTCTCTACATAGGCAAGACGTACAATGTGTCATAAAACCATGGGTGTGAGCGGCAGCGAAAGCTCGATGCTTTGAGTGTGGCATGTAGGAACGGAAACACAACAGTTAGCATCAGAAGTATTAAGAATTCATACAGATTGCACATATGAACAACGCAATAGTGAGACAAAAATTGCACTCTGATTGATATCAACAGTGAGTACAATGGCTTGAAGTAATAACTTCAGCTTGTTGAGCATGATAACGCTGGCTACAGAAAAATCCTGATTGAAAAAGTTATTTAATTTACTAAAAATAATCTTTTTTTATAGCTTGATTCAGCTAATATATATATATATATTTACAAGTGTCAAGAGACAAATATCTTTGCCTTAAAATGGTTTTCTAAGCCATTCTGGCTATTGTGTCTCCTTTTTCACGAAGGTGCGGAAAAGGGCGAAGGTGCCTAAAAATGGTTTAAGGCAAAAAATCTCAAAGGAAAAATGTGAAGGTCCGAAAACATGTAGTCGGCCTTCGGTTTTCAAGATGCTCATTACTTGAACGATTTGTTTAAGGCTGAGCATAAGAAATCTAATACATTGGAGCCACCAATTTAAAAAATTAAAAACAAGAAAATGTGATTTCAATCTGACAATACAATAGTACACACAAGGCTTGAGGAATAACAAGTTGATGCCTCAACTTTGACCCAACATTTTTGGATTTGGAAACATGTAGAAAAACTCAAAATGGAAAATACTCAACAAGATCTTCCCACCAACAACAAAATCAAGGAGATGTTGGATAGCTCCAATATATGTCTCTATTGTAAAAGAGACAAGAAATCTATCTTTTTTAAGCTACTACTTGTCAATTTCAAGGGTGGCGTTTCTTTTAAAAGTTATAGTGTCACTATAATGTGAAGAATATATACATTAAAAACACCAAGAATTTTCTAGAATTACCATCTTTATTTCAATTCAAAAATGAAGTGAAATTTTTTTATGAAACTCCCATTCTTTGCTTCTTATGAAAAATTACACTAATGATCTAAAAACAATATCAAGTTGTAAATGTCGAATACTTTCACATACTGATTCTAGTGCTTTTGCAACAAAGAACTTTTCACTCTAATGAAAGGCTTTCGACTTAGAAAATAGATATATTTTGAACTTGTGATTCTAAAAATACACTCACTATATCCAAAAAGTAGGTTTCATATGTAGCTTCATATTTATCTAAACTAAAAAATGATAATAAAATTGCCTCAACTACATACAATGTCATGATAAAGGTATAACTTTTGTAGTTGAACTTAAATTGTGAATATACTACCACAAAAGCTTGAGACATGTTTTCTCCTTAAGATTTGGCTTCACTTTATTTACTAATGTTGCATACATGATATAGACATGATTTTATAATTGAACTTTCATTATTTTAACAAGCATGAAACTTATTTCTTCCTTAAGACTTAGATTTTACTTTATTTACTAGTAAATCTGAAAGAAAGTAGTGATTGCATGTGCAACATGATATTTGGGTACCATTGAAAACTTTTGACTTGCTCTATCCCCTAAAGTATCAAGTTAAGTAAACCTCTATATTTTAGTATATTGATGAGGAATTCACGATTAATAGTTGGTCCCTCTTTGATATGTAGCTCATAAGGTATTGATAAAATTAGTATATTACAATGTAAGTTCAAGTTTTTGATCTATCATTACACCATCTAGTGACTAGTGGTATCTTTGGCTTAAAAAAGTATTGATTTATAGTATCAACATTGGCTATAAAAGAAACATGATACTATTGGTTTTTCTTGCACATTTAAAATCAGTTGCATGACTGGCATAGAAAAAAAAGACAATATCATTGAGATTGCTAGGCTTTAGCATGATAGACTCGATAAGAGTTTCATCTCATTTTACTAGACTTTTTTGTTTTTAAATTATTATGTATACATGTACACGTAATGTAAATAGTTATACATAGTTCTTAGACTAGTATTCCAACTAAAAAAAGAGCCAATTTTCATTTTTTTAATCGACATGTATTAAAAACATAATAGACTCCTATGGTCCACATTGAAAATTCAGTAAGCTTAAAATGTCATAAGTAGTTTAAGATAAACAAAAAATGTTGAATGCATCCAAAGGAAATGTGGATATGAGATTCAATGCTATCATAGAATAGTACTATGTTTGATTTAATAGCTCAAAAGTACATGTAAAGGGTACATGCATATAGCTTGTTGGTCCACATACTCTTGTCAACTATCTACAATGCCACTTTAAAATGTCTTCATCACAAGTCACTCTTTTTAAATCAAATTTGGGAAAACATCAAAGCAATAACAAATATGTGGATATTATTAGCATCTCCTTTCCTATCCTTGACAATAGAGGTCTATAAAACACAAAAATGACCTATATTATAATGATAAGATTGGGAAAAAAAATGGAGTGATAACAAAATATCGTAGTAAGAGTCAATGTATCTGTGTGGAGATGAAGATAAATTTTGCTACACTCTTATAGTATATCAATCTATTGAAGATCTTCATGCAAAAGTAGAAGCAAAGAAACCTATGTATCTTTATCGTCGAAAAAGAAAATATTTTCAATTTCATAGGCCATCATGTCCCACCAACAATGATTGATGTTGTCCATCTTGTGACTTGCAGTAATTTCATCTCTTTTCATGATTTTGAACGTGAAAAGATTCCATTTTGATACTTTAATAACATAACCATGAGTGCATACATTAATACTTTAATATCATAACCATGAGTGCATACATTAATACTTCAATATCATAACCTTCCATGAGTGCATACACTAATACTACATTTTTCCCAATTAGTTCGACCAAATTTTAGTATTTGGTTGCAACGTAAAGCTTTGTCATCAAATAGCAATTTTGGAAAAGCATTTTTAATATCTTTGGACCTCGTAAATCCAAAATTGGTAGTGAAATCATCATCAAAATGGTCCCTATTATTAAGGTAATGAAATAGTTTCTATTCTTAAATACTGTAATTCATTTTTTGTAGATAGGGTTGAAGAGTTAGAATCTTTTTTTTTAGTGGACATTTCATTTTGTGACCTCAATACCTATATATATTGGAAAGCACTCTTAGTTATTTGGGTGCATTGTTGGCACGCGAGAACAAAACATATTGAAGTGAAATATCACTTTGTGCGTGAAAAGCTACAATCTGAAGATATGAGTATTACACATTGTTCTACGATGTTGCAAGTTGCTGATATATTTATGAAAGTTTTAAGTAAAGAGAACTTTGAAACTTTTAGAGCTAAACTTGGCTTAGATTTGGTTATGTATGAACAATAAGCTGCCTATGTGTTTTCACATTTTAGGGGAGTTTCCAACTCTTGCTATAGAAGGAAGAGGTTGGGCCATTAGATAATCAAGTGTCACTTTTTCCCTTGTAGAGGATATTAGTAGTCAAAGATGGAGCTACCAAGCCTTTTGCAAAACATCTTGGACCTTTTTTACAAAAATATTTGGCAACAAGTGGACCACCTTTCTTCGCAATACACAAATTGAGAAGACTAGGAGAAATAAGGCAAGTTGAAATCCATGATGCCAGTTTGGTTGATGATTCCCTAAGTCCTAAGTCAATAATGCATTTTTGGATAGTGTACCATGCATTAACTCAAAAACATAATCTCTACAAATGCTTGTGTTGAAGTTTTGAAAAATCTTGACAACTTTTTGCTATAGTTTTGCACTTTTTTCATGCTCTATATGATACATGTAGTAACTTGCAATTCTGTGGCGATCATGAGACAATTTTTGACTACTTTCAGAGCTAAACTCCAATCGATTTAGCATTTGAAGATATGATTCTTGCTTGTTTGCACTACATTTTTTTATGGTAGACAGTGTCAAAAATTCAACTAGTTTCGTTAAGTTATTTTGGCAATTTTGAGGCCAACATGGAATTTCAACTTAGAGATTTTTTTTATGTCACTAAAAACTAGGTTTTCGATGAAGTACCTAGAAGTTGCTATTTTAGAGCTAGTTTAGGAAAAGTGGCCAAATGCAACTATGGATGTTATAAATAGTTGTACCAGCATGGAGAAGCTATCTTGTAGTTCTCTTTCTATGTGGATAACTTTTTTCTTTTAATTCTATGTTCATCTCTTGCATATTTCTCATGATATCTTGAGTTCTAGAGTATAGAATGTGATTTTTCTTGTTGTACTTGAATCCGAAAACTTCCATGGTTTTTGTGTGTAAATTTTTCACCCTCCAAATGTCTCTTTATAATCTTGCCATAATTTGTTTGTGAAAATATCCATGAAAGTATTTTATGGTCTTCTTTCAAGACTTGTGGAGAAGCAAGTAATGCATGACATGTTCATAAAAAATGGCAATGTATGAAATGTTAATAACGATACTTAAAAAGAAAATTGATAAGTAAACTGGAATGCCGCCAACCACCATATGTGATTTTCTGATTGAACACTAAACGTTCGATCATCTGTATCTAAAATTTTGTTCATCAAAGTGAGATCATTCATTTCAATTTTATTACAATAATGATCTTTCCATTTACTTGACGTTTGTCTAGTTTATAGAATCGAATAATATATTTTAGAACATTTACTACTATTGCAATTGTTGTAATTGAGCTCACCATATTCTGATTTGTATAATTCAGTTATATGAAGTGGTTGGCCAACTACTTTGAACATTCCATCATTATACTAATTTCTTGTTAATGTTACCCGATATGGACGAGGAAGATAAGTTTTTTTCACCATCACTTGAGAAAAGGCTTCTTTAACTATTCTAAAAAAAGTAGAATAAGTATCTCTGCTAATTTCAGAAACATCACATACACCTAGTATCACATTTGCATCCAAGTTTGAATCTTATTTAAAACACTCTCTGCAATTTCATTTTTCATTTTTTCAAACCAAGCATTTTTCATCATTGCCTTTGCTGACTTTCTTGGTAAAACATGACTTACATATGATTCGATGCATTTTAACATTTTTTATCGGCATGCACACTTTTAAATTTATGTATGATCATCCCTAATATGCTTGAAGCAAGTGACATTTAGTGATTGAATCCATACATAAGTTATAATGTTTCTAAGTGTGAAGCAAAATAAAGTATGCAGTCGGTTATCTCAAATCGAAAAACATTAAGTAGCAAAGAACTAAAAACATATATAGTGTTTAAAGAGACCAAAACAAATGCAAGGATATTTTTTAGACTATCACAAATCAGACTACTAAACAATACTTGATAGTTCATGTTTATCTTAAACCTCTACAACTTGTGAGTCTATCGACTAAAATAGGCTAATAACGAAATGATAATAAATAACTATTCAAAGTTCATATTAACTTTTACTAGTATGCAATTATGATAAATAGAACATCAAGAGCCGTTCACAAGGTACAATTGGCCTTCAGCAGCCATATCATCCACATAAGGACATCTTTTCTTCTTTCTGTATGGGTAATTGGTGACATAGTTCCACCACCTCCTCATCCAATCCAGCAATAGACTCTGCATAAACCGGTAGAGACCTATAAGCAACATGCAGTTAAACCAAAGACAATTCATGTATCCAACATAATATTAAATCAAAAGGGCTAGGCTTTCACCATGCATGACAACGACAAAAATGTAATGAGAATTGTAAGTATGTAGCATGACTTACCAGTCCACCGGAATCTGAAAGTGAATTGATTCCTCTCCATCCTGGACCCGGTATATGCAGTGAGGAAGATTACATTCCATCAAATCACAAATAAAACAGCTCCCTTTGTATATTTAGAATTTAGACTCCACATTTTTGGGACTTTCATGTTTCCTATCGTGTATGTTCTAACATGTGTGTTGCTTTTATGATATGTGTTCCATTTGAAATGCCTCTTATGGGCTCCATTTAAAATGGAGTTACTTAGCTAAGAATTTGATTTCTTTTTCATATATTTGAAGTTGTTGCAAAAAGCCAATGCCATAAACCACAAGGCAAGATACTCTGGTAGACCATCTTTTTCCATTGACTCTAACGAGGCGCTGATTAGGGAATGTTTGTCTCCGATGATTCGGGATGACTCATGTGAGTGGATACCATGGCCTTTTTCCTTGCTTCAACTCCAATTTCCTATACAATTCTATCTTCTGATGCTCATCTACAGTCAAGTTTTCACTAAAGGTCCTCTCTCCACACTCAGATATTGTCTTGGCATTGTAGAGGTAGTCTTTTAAATTTGTCTTGACTATAGCATTCTCATTCAACCCAAAGAAATTCCATACATCAACCTTTATTTTTCTAGAATCACATGGAATGAAATAGAACATTCAAATAAAGTAGAATAAGTTACACAACCTATGTAGCATACAAACTTACAAATTCAAACACTGTAGTGTAGCTACCATATATATAAATATATCATTCCATACCATGCCCTAAACCTACCATTCCATAATATACCTAAACACCCTTCCAAACCTAGCATACACATATTCCAGAAATTTTATAAACATAGCATACCTAAACATTCCATAACATACAACAATATATCATACCATAATGACATGCTGTAATAACACTTTAAAGAGACTAATAGACCCCATCTGTTGTACGATGGGGTGTCTACGAGGAAAGGTGCAAGCAAAGGCTTTTGTAATGCACATTAAAGCTATTGTGTCTTACATTCAAAAACATTGTGGCTGGCATATGAAAGCGTAGAATTCAAATGTGGTAAAAGGCACCATTTGTAACCATTTTTAATGCTTAATAGACAGGAGGAGACTCTACAATTTGTGAGCTCAAGCATCCTCATTTGCTAATCAATCTTGCTTATGCTCTTGTTGTGATTTGCTTCTTGTTTTAGTTTTCATCGTTCTTGCTTTATGCTAGTTAAGGTTTTTCCATAAGCATGACATTGAGCATTTGAGCTAACCTCTCTCTCTCTCTCTCTCTCTCTCTCTCTCTCTCTCTCTCTCTCTCTCTCTCTCTCTCTCTCTCTCTCTCTCTCTCTCTCTCTCTCTCTCTCTCTCTCTCTCTCTCTCTCTCTCTCTCTCTCTCTCTCTCTCTCTCTCTCTCTCTCTCTCTCTCTCTCTCTCTCTCTCTCTCTCTCTCTCTCTCTCTCTCTCTCTCTCTCTCTCTCTCTCAAGATGAATGCATGTGGTTAGAGTTAGTGGAAGTAGTGTGAAGGTGGGTTAGTGTTAAAATAGAGTTAGTGTGCATCTAAATTAGCAACTAAGTATAGTTAAGCTCATATCCAAGTGTTCTAACCCTTCTTGACAGGCGGAAGGCTGCTCACCAATTACTCAACACACCCTACAAATCCATACAAGGCTTTTTTCAACCTACATACTTTGTCTTATGCAGTTTGTATACAAAACCACTTGGCTACTGCATATAATTTCCACTTCAAATTTGCCATTCAAAAGAGCAAAATTCAGGTCCATCTGATGCAGATTCCATCCAAATAACACCGCCAAAGCAATCACCATGCAAAGTGTGTTTTACTAAGCCATGAGAGTGAATTTCTCCTTATAGCCAATGCCCTTACTTTGCGCACATCCCTTGACCACAAGCCTCACTTTATGTTTCACAAGGGTGCCATCGGCATTATACTTTGTCTTGTGTATTCATTTGTTGTCGTAAAGCTCAAAGTAAAAATTTTTCCATAACTTACAATTATATTTGAGTCTATCGTTTATACTTTCGCCTTCCACTTTGATTTCCTTATGCATGTACACATGCTGAACCAAGACCCCTAAAATGGATTGACCACCAAATAAACTTTGAAGTCTAAAATTCTACCTTCCTAAAAGCTCATATATTCCATATTTGATTTTCTATTTTTAAAAAAGCACCTCTTGATCAGAGATGCATTAATACGCACTGAAATTTTCAATAGATACATGGTATCCAAGAGCCATCAAAGTCTTTTTCATTACAAACAAAAACTGAAGTAGAATTACTTCATGGTCTACAGCTACTAGATGTAGGGTCGTAGATTTAGTCGGTGAGCAGCCCTTCCACCTATCAAAGTGGGTTAGAACACTTGGATAGGAGCCTAACTATGCTGAGATGCTACTTTCTCCCCTAAGTCTACTCACCTTTAACGCTAACTCTACTCCACTAAACTAGCATTCAACATGATTTTGGGTGAAATGGGAAGAGAAGAATAAAAGAGATAGAGAGGCAAGGAGAGAGAGAGAGAGGAAGAGAGTGAGAGTGAGAGTGGAGGTTAGCTCACTTGCTCATTTTACTTGCTAAAGGAAAAACATAAACTATGGAAACCAAGAAAGCATGAACTTGGAAGCAAATAGGAGGCAACAATAGCAATAGCAAGCATTGAATAGCAAATGAGGATGCTTCTCTTCCAAAAACAAAATATGGTACAAGAGGTGTCTTTTTATCAATGGGGAAGGCCCTTGCACCAAAATCCTATTGGCTACTCCTAAAAATATGTGAGCTAATCTTTGTTGAATTTCACACGTGTGGATTGTCCACTACATGTACTTGTGATCTCCTAAGGTGTGTAGATGCACCAAGATCAAGACTAGATTGAGATTAAGATCAATCTTGAATCCTATGGCAAAAACACACTACTACATGCATTCAATCACTTCCAACTCTCACTCACACGTGTGGGAAGTGTTTCAAAAGTATTCTAAGTAAAAACAAGCTGCTCTCCTCGGATAGAGAGAGAAAAACCATCATGAGCTCTCGGGTAGAGAGAGAAGGCTAGAAATTCAATGACACTCAAAATCCACTCAATCTCAAAATCAATTAGATCCAAAAGGAGGAGTACAGTGATACTAATATATTCATGAGCTACCATTATGCTTAACTATGATTGGATCACACTTTGCCACCTCTTAATCCTATTGGACCATTGATCCATGCACCTCTGAATTCTATTGGACTATATTCAAGCACACCTCAATTTTCTATTGGACCTCACAAGGTTCCACCTCTAAATCCTATTGGACCTCTTAAGCTTCATCAAACAAAAGCATGACACTTGTCTACACTCTAATTGGCACAAGTTTGGCTCTATTTTGGCTCAATATTGGCATTACAAGTGGAAATGGATAATTTGCCATCTATGCCAAATTTGACCCTATCAACATCCTACACCTAAATGCTTGACTATGAATTCTATGAGACCCCTATATCAAACATTTTGATTTACTTTACAATTCTCCACACGTGGGAACATCCTCCACACATGTGAGATTCACTTACAAACTTCTATCATAAAAAATACCAAGCTAGATTTTTGCCAATTTCTCACAATCTTAACCATCCATCTTGGACCCAATCTAATCCAAGGGTCTTCAAAAAGTACATTGGAATTCACATGATACATGTGAGTCTCAATTTGGACCCAACTCTGAAAGTTTGAGACTAAGTTTATTAACTTGACATTATGGCCCCAAGTTTTATTGTATTAACAATAAGGCCCAAGTCTTTAATTCTATATACAACTTAACTCGCATGCTCATTGGGCCATGGGTTTATACATGCAGGATGCCACAACCCTCGCAATACTTTCTACTTATCTATTTTCCAATTTTATTTATTTTCAGTATGTTGGAAATACCCCCAATAGGACCCACGTCCTGAAGTAGTGTCGGTCCCTCGGCACTCTGCCGGTTTAGTATAAAGTCTTCTTTGTTCGTCTTTGGTGGATGAGGTATCCTGTAACATCTTCCATAAATGCGACTCTATCGATTTTCTTCAAGTCCTTGGGTGTGAAGAGGGACATGTGGATGCCTGTTAACCAGTTTTGGTCGATCCACGCTCGGAATCTTCCCGTCCAGGGATCGCCAAGGAATGTTATTCGGTAGTAGACACGCGATACTGGTAGCTGATCTTCAATTTTATCAGAGACTAGAGCTTTATTCAAATCAAAGAATATGGGCATGAATAAATTGTCCCACTTAGTTTCAATGCCCATTAAATATTTTAAGTCCTGGGCGTAAGTGGCTGCCGCACAGACTGTTGGATCAAGACAATTGAAATACTTATTGAAAAACTGGGTGAGAGCCCTTATAGCATCTACATTTGTATTCCAACCATGTTTTGAAGAAATCATTGGCCAATTGCAATTCTATATGGTGATCTGGTAATGGAGTGTCGCATTCTGCCCATTTAGATCGGCACGTGTAGGGGAGAAAATGCGTGTTCACCTGTAATTGCCGTGGACTAGTCACATAGGCCCTGATGGCCACAGTGTCTCGTTCGAACAACTGTTGGCACCATTCTAGCTATGGTTGGAGGGTTGGAAGAACTTGCAGCTCGTTGTCTTTTATGGTTTGTGCTGAAAATGAGATCTGCCAGCTGTCTCGTGAGGACTCGTGAGGATATTTTGCCAAGAACTCACTGATTTTCTTCTCCACGGACTTCGATCGACGAAAAGTTCGGTTGGTAGATATGGACCTTGAGCCACGAGATGTGGAGGCTTGGAGCTCCCCTTGGCTTTGGCTCGGATCTGTATTCTAGCGCAGGTCCTGGGCACCGGCATCGGCTACATCTGAGCCCTGATCCTATGTTGGTGGTCCTTCTGCCTATTTGCCCGTCTTTTGACTGGAACTAGAGCTACCACAGTCTTTCATAGGTGGCGGTGGAATCACCATTGGGGCTAGTTGAGATTTTTGTTCCATGTATTTCTGGCACGCTTCAAGGCACTTTTTGCCTGTGCCAATTCTTGCATTGCCCCGCGCCAATAATTGGTAAACTCGGTCTGGTACTTGGCGAATGTGTCAGTATAAACCTGCACTTGCTTGCTAAGTAGATCCACCTCGGCTTGGCTGAGGGGTCTATTGGTAGGTGCAGGTTGTGCCAGCCAAGCCATCTTTTCTACTTGTAATGTCGTCACCTCCACTCCCAGTTGTAGATTTTCTATTTCCAAGACTATGATTTGTGCCTGGAGCGGAGTGAGGTGTGGTGTGAGCTACTGCTAGATCTCCTGGACCTTGATCTGCACATCCATGGTAGACTTGGAAAGGGCTATGACGTACCCTTGGAGATCTGCTTCTTGTTTCTTTAGCTTCTACACCTCAATTTTTTCTGCTTGTTCGTGCTGTTGGAGGTGAGGAAACTTGGTGAGACGGCGAGAGATTGATGAGATGCATCCATGACAGGGTGTCGGGAGACAGCTGTGAGTAGAGTGGATTGATCTGAAGAAGGGGTGTAGAAGCAGAAGCAGGGGGTATGGACGAAGCAATGGTGATAAAAGTAGTGAAAGGTGTGGGAATAGAAGCAGAGGATGTCGGAATAGGAAGAAGAGGAATAAATGAGGTAGTAAAAGTGGAGGTTTGAGCAGAAGAAGAAACAGTGGCTGTGGAAGTGGCAGTGGTTAGTTGCGGAGGTGCGGTACGTCGTCTGGTGGTAGGAGGACTTGATGGGGGGGGGGCAGCACCACTCATGCGTTTGCTGGCCGTTTTGTCAGTAACTGCGGGTTGCTAGGAGGTGGAAGCATCAGAAGCCGGACACAAGGTAGTGTGTGGGACGGTGGCAGAAAGAATAGAGAAACGGTTAAACCCGCGCACCTTCTCCTCGAGAAGCGCACATGCAAAGTTATACAACAGTGGACTTGCTGCGATGTGGTCACACGTGTTAGGTTTTATGGCGATGGAAAGCTCGTGGAGCAGGAAGGTATGCCAGTCATATGGCATCACCGAGGGGCTCGAGAATTCTATGAAAGATTCCACAATCTGATTGAGCAGCTTTTGTTGACTATCTCCACCGGGCATCCAAAGCATACAATGATATTTTCATACAAAAACTTGGCAGTTGCTGGAGTGTCAAAGAGTCAACTGTTCACATTGCCTTGGATTCGATCCTCTTGTGAGGTAATTTGTGGCCATGATAATATATCAGGCTTGTGAGCTTCTTGCGGCAGGATGAATTGGACCGATGTAGTCCAATCCCCACTTCTCCTAGCTCTCTAGCGCACATCACACTTCTTTAAGTATTCATCTGTATCCTTATGAATCGTTGACCACTAGCATCCTAATTGTAGGATCTTGTGAACTGTAATGTCGGATGCAAAATGACCACCATCCATGCCTTCATGCAAAATTGAAATAATCTAGGTGGCCTTGTGTGTAAGAATACACCTTCAAAGAATACCATCTAATCCTCTTCGATACAACTAGCCGACAATCAGTTGATAAGGTCTAGCTTTTAGAATCAGTGTCCGCTGTTCCGCCTTGGGTAAAGACTTATCCAGTTGGTCCCTGATAGGGGAAAAATTCTCGACGGGGGATTGGTCTTGCCAGGAAGCCCTACAAGGGGAAGGGCCCACACTGCCCTTACGTGAGTGATTGAGGGATGTTGCTTCCAATCTCGAGGGCCATCTCAATAACCTCGTGCTCCTCATCCAATGAGGGTTTTCCAGGCCCCCAGAGGCACGACTGTAAGGAGGTTTGACATCATTTTTGATCGTATTAATCATGTCTTCCCATGTCGTAGCTCTAGGTGAGGGTGATAATCCTAGATGTCTGGCTTCCCTTTCCTAGCTCTTTCCATGTAGTGTGAACACGTTCCTTCAGAGTTTAGGATCTTAACTCAATCATATGACTGTGCGTGGTAAAAATTGTGGTGCTTACAATTTTTGTAAGATGTCTCTGAGCACTCAATCAACAATTTTAAGGCACACAAAATGAGGCTAGTACAGATACACCAAAATAGAAATAGGATGTCATCTCTTTGCTACTTGTCATGCAACGTGGGGGTGCCAGTTATATGCGTCGACATGTTTGATAGGCGGTGGTATTTTGCCAATCACCAGGCCTAGATATTTCTCTAGGCAGTTCCAATGATGGAACTGACTATCTTGAACCCTAACAGAGGTGGTGTGTTTCAACCAGGCACGGTGACACCCGCTCTTCTATTTCAAAGAGATCAAATAGACACAAAAATGATTCATTCCCAAATATAATATAAAGCTGGGTTTTGCAACCTAAGCGCAATGTGCATGGTGATTTTAACATTTGATAATTGTGAGCATACCATGAAAAGACACGACTAGCATGCTATATAACTTGATAGGGTACCCATGATGGGGACCGACATTATGCAAGTCTGAAAAGATCACCGAGAGACTTCCAAGTGGGAGATTGGGTATTTTTGAGAATTCCGGTGGACTCAAGTGTAATGCGTACCGGCTAGCATTACTAATCGTCCCCTAGATATAGAGGACCATTTAAGATCTTGAAAAAGATCAGATCCTTAGCTTACCAATTGGAACTCCCGGAAGGATCGCAAGTGCATCCTGTATTTCACGTAAACTGTTTCCGTTGTGTTGCTTGTGATTGGCATATGCTTAGAACGGGATCCTTGCATTGAGGTCTTTAGAATTAGAAAGGAGATCTATACTTAGGATGGAGATCATTCTAAAGTTGGATCAAAGTAGTATGGTAAAAACTATGCCAAAACTAGTTGAGGAGGGAGGGTGAGAGATTTCAACAAGTTTAGTCATATTTTGGTAAATTGTCAATTGAGGCCAAAACTCATTTTAGACTTAGAGATAAACTTTTTGAAGTTATATTAGTTTAAAATACATTCAATAAACACTTTTTAAAAGTGTGGCAAAGGTAGTCAAGTTTGAGAGAGATTCAAATTTGAACTTCGGGTACATTGAATCTAGTCTCAAAATAGTAGGGTTTTTCATATTGAAGGGAAAGCCAAGTGGCAAAGTAGGATTTGGATTTGTTATATTTTATTGTAATTCATGGAGAAAGGAATCTTCTCTCTTCTCTCTCTCATTTCTATGTGTAGAATGATCATTTATTGCTATTTTTTATTCCACACGTGTGAAATATAGTAGGGTACTGTAATTGTACAAAAATATATATATTTTATATTTTGGTTCATTTTTTATCAGTACCTCTTAGAGTTTGCAACAGTACTTTATCTTTTGATTCATGTTTGATCAAGTTCTATCAGAGTTTGCATTTCATTTTATGTGTAAATGCCGATTTTTCTACACTGGTGAGATTGGTAGAGTATCTTCTTTTGTAACCCAAGAACTTTTTGTGGATTGGATCATCAATGATCTGAAATCCTTCACAGGAATTATCTTAATCATCTTGCTAGTTGGGTAAGCCTTAGCAAGAGTTTATTATTTTGTTGATCGTGGTTAGTTGGGAAGCCTCAGCCAAGTTTAGTTAGTTTTTGTTCCAAGCACCAGTTGGTGCTCTCCTTTTGTTTATATTTTTATTTCCTGTTGAAAGCTTTTGTGTAGATCTTAGAAGGTGGACAACCAGTCTACCACTATACTACGCACAAATCCCTCACTAGACCTAGCCATCATAGAAAAGTAGAAATACTTCCAACAAACTCTTACACCAATGTAACCTCTATCTTGTTAGAATTGTGGATTAAATTGAGAATTTAGCAAAACAAGAATCTTCAAGAAAGTGCAAGAAATTATAGTGCATGTAACATGCAACTTGAAAAAGAATTAATATGGATTGAAAACAATAGATATTCTTATAATGCAATTTAAGATCCAATATACAAGATCATACAGTGCCATGCAAGACCATATAGTGACATGCAAGATGAAAACTAGCATCGACAAGAAAACATAGCCCCCCACCTTCCTCGAATACATAGATGATTTTCACACAATAGAATCATTAGCCCTCTCTTTGTGGTAGTGTATACTTGAATTCTCCCTTGGATTCTCTCTAAATCTTGCTTTAGTAGCAATGCTTTTCCCTAGAAAAACTCGCATGGATTCTCTTCCCACATTTTGGGTGCCCCTTCTCTCTTAATTGGCCTTCTTCATGCATGTTCTTCATGCATGGAGAGAGAGAGAGAGAGAGAGAGAGAGAGAGAGAGAGAGAGAGAGAGAGAGAGAGAGAGAGAGAGAGAGAGAGAGAGAGAGAGAGAGAGAGAGAGAGAGAGAGAGAGAGAGAGAGAGAGAGAGAGAGAGAGAGAGAGAGAGAGAGAGACCACACACATGTGGAACAATACTCGGTATGGCTTGGAGACTGATAATGAAGACAAATCACATTGATATTGCTTAGATCCAAAAACAACAACAAGTACATAGAGTTGAAACTTGAGTTTTGCCAATTAGCTCTCAAAAATAATCTAAGTGTTCACTATGGAGGATTGGATACATAGAAAAGCTTGTTTCTCTCTAAAGTTAAATGAATTTTCAAGATGTAATAAGGAAATTCATTTGGCTTTCTTGCCCTGATTTTCCATTCTAGTCTCATTCCTAGTCATGCCAAGTAGGTGGTAGTAGGTCAATTTACCTCCTTAAATCTAGGATTTAGGTCCTATCTTTTTAGACTTGATCTAACCTGCACTAGGATAGGTTTCCCATGTGGTTCCCATGAGATGTTTCGAGATACAAGGCCATACTTGTAGTGAAGGGTTTTTTTCAGAAGTACAGCATCGACTATATTGAGACCTTCAGGAGTATCTACGGTCTCAAGCAATCAGCACGACAATGGTATAAGAAGAAAGATCAAGCCCTGAGATCCTTAGGATTTGAGCCATTGATAGCTGATTCCAACGTTTATGTCAGGATTACAGATGGGGAGATCATCATTCTTGCTGTGTATGTGAAGGACACCCTAATACTATGCAGAAGCGAAGAGCTGATCGTCGAAGTGAAGAATGAGATCTCAAAACATTTTGAGATAACAGACCTAGGAGAAGCCAGATGCTATCTAGGCTTGTAGGTTGACCTCTGTTGAAATGGAAAAATAATCCATCTTGACTTTAGGCTTGTTACAAATGTTGTACCATGCAAGTATGTTGTTCGTAAATGCAAAATGCATATCGCACTTGTGCGCGAGTAGGTATACTTGCAAGCAAACAAACAGCAATGAGCGCGCACAAAAGCGATATGTCGCAAATTTTGAGAGCGCAAAAGGTAAAAAATTATTTGATTTCCATGCCATTTATACTAAATTTTTGCATGTGTGGTCAACGGACTTATGACACATGTCTACTTTCAATTCGACAACAGGTGCAGGCACGTGTGAGATGACACCTGCACACGTGTGAAATAACACCTAGACACGTGTCGCGTGTTCATTTGATTGCTCATAAACACGTGTCGCTCTCGCATTCGATCGTACAAATCCCACATGTGTGGTGTGATAGGGTGACATGTGTCGCTCTTGCATTTGTCCATACAACTCTCACACGTGTGACAGGACGTTCTTTCGCACGTGCGAATCTCGATATAAAATCACTTTCGATGAATTTTTTTCACTTTTTTTTTCGCTCCGCATATTGCATTTGTGCGTGCCCTTCACAATCAAAATTTCTCCTACTACCTTCCATGCGCACATGTTCGATACGTCTGCCTACGTGTCACCCCATATCGCACTTGTGCGTCTTTCCTCAAATCTAATCGTTCTCTCTGATATTCGGCTCGCATAGGTCCAATATACTATATATTATGTCCGTACATAGCGGTCCTCTGCGAGTTCTTTATCATCCCTTCCTTCTCATCCTAACCTCCATGCACAAGTCTGCTATCACATAGTTCACGCCCATGGATAGGAGAAAGCAGACAAGGAGAGATTTCTTCTCTCCTGGCTCATCCTCATCTCCTGCGGTTGCCATCACACCACCTCCTAGACCTAGAACGCGCAACCACAGCAGGTGGCTCTCTGAGATACGCAAGTATCAGAGGTCAACAGCTCTGTTGATCCCAAGAGCTCCATTCTACCGTGTTGTCTGGAACATAACAAGAAATGATCTCGGACAGCACATTAGATTCACACCGAGTGCTCTTCAGTGCCTTCAGAAGGCTGCTGAAGACTATATTAGCCTTTTTTTTTATGATTCTTTTTTGCTTGCCATCCATACCAAGAGGGTTACCATAATGCCCAAGGATTTTCAGCTTCTGATGAGAATGAGGGATAGGTACTATAGGTTACATGTATCTCAGCCTCCTACTCCTAGACCAACTCTTGTAGATAGGACTCATCTTCCTACGAAGCGTCCTAGGAAGCAGACAACCCCCAAGCGTGCTCCTAAGAAAGTGAAGCCTATCCCAAAATCCATTGTAGATAATGTTGTTGTTGATAATGTTGTAAATATAGCTACCTTTGTTTTGGATACTCCTATAGTTGTTGTAGATACTACACATCCACCTCCTCCTCCTCCTCCTCCTCCTCCCAATTTCTATACATATATAGATTCGGATGATTATCTTAAATTTGAGAAAGACATATCAGATGCTATAGATACAATTGGTACTCCTTTTTGTTTTAGACTAGAAGAACTTGATTTTAGTATTAATTTTAGAGTTCTAGATTGCCTGGATCTCAAAGATAGATGGGCTTCTATCAGTGATCCTGTGATAGAGTCCGGGATGACACTCTTGCAATTTGACATTGCAAGAGATTCATCAAACGAGTTGCTGGTGCTGAGTAACTTTCTGCTCCAGGCCTTCAAGGAGAATAATGACACATTGTCACAGTGTCTGACAAGTGGATTCACACCAGCAACAAAGTATCTGGTCATTCCTTATCATACTAAGTAAGATATATTAAGTGCTTCTTCATGTTTTATGCATTAACATTGACATTTTCAATTTAAATAGTTCTCAGAATTGCCGCTAAAGTACTTTTAATCTTATTTTGCAGTGACCACTGGATTTTAAACCTGATCACTATTAAGAGATCTGTAAATAATATTATAAAATGTTCTTGTGTCAAGATGAATTCGGCGAGAAATACGCATAAGGATGTAGATATATTCATTCCATATCTAAGTAAATATATTCCTACAGACGTTCCCCATTCCGTGGACTGGCAGATTGTCAGCTTGGAGGTAAACTCTGTCTTTCTTAATAGCATTTTGAAATCAGTATTCTAATGAAATATTTTCAATCTAATTCATTCTATTTCATAATTGATTTCTTGTGTGCTGAATTATTTTGCAGTCACCCCAGCAAAATGATTCATTCAGTTGTGGGTGGTACACATTGTACAATGCCAAGCTATTTTTTGAGTGGTTCATCCTTCAACAAGATGTTGATATTTCTAAGGTAATAAATTTTGTTTATTCTTATTTTGGAATCATGATTACTTTTCTATTCTGGTGATGTTATTGGCCATTACTAATACGTGAATGTTCTATTTGCAGTTTACACTTCTTGAGTATACATCAAGCCAGGTGTACAGATTTAGACAAGAAATTATCTTGAGTATATTGGCTAGGGCAAGGCTTCAGCCTTCCGTTATTGATGATGGTGCAAAGGATGATGTAGTTGTACTAAATTAAGATCAGAAAAAATATAAATAGCATAGAACAAAAGTATATGTATAGACTTCATAGAAAAATATACATTGATATATCAAATGTTGCTCCAGTTTATGAATTTGTTAGCACAAAATACATGTATAGATGCCCAACTTGGGCTTTCATTTATTGAATGAAAGGGTGTATACACAGATTTTTACTAAAGTTTATTTGAAACTATTGTTCTCCCACAATGGTGATTGTTGTAGGTAGATCTTTGCAGCACATTATCAGCTCCTGTCTTTTTCGCATCTGTGACATGGCAAATATTAGTGAATGTTTGTAAATGATGACATTTTCTATTATTTTGTTCTATTTTGAAATGGCAATAAACATAAAGTACTTACAAGTCTTCCATTGATGATAAATCTGAAATATGTTGGTAGATTGGTTTGTAATAGCATGAGCTCTGTTCTGATAAAATCAAGCTTCCAGTGCTCTTCCACCTCAACCATAGTCAAATATTTCTCATTGTAGATAATGCTTATCTCCATTCAGTTTGTGTGACCATTTAGTTCAAAGTCTTGATCCAGTGGTAGCCATGTACTTTCAATTTTCTTGTGTCGCTGGCAGCTAAATGTGAGACTGAGCATTTGCTTTTCGATATGATAACGAAAGATCATTGAGGACTTTTTAATCCTGCATTCTATGTCATTATTTGTTTTACTATCCCAGCCTTGATCCATGAGATCTGACAAAGTCTCATCTGATAAATCCTTGCAAACAAATAAAGTTGGTGTCCTACGAACACTAGCACTCGAGAAAAAATCAACAAATGTATGCAATGAGATAAACCAACATAGTTAGAAAATTTCATTAGTTAGTTAGTATAGTTAGAAAATTTCATTATACTAACTAGCATAGTAAAGTAAATTTAACTTGAGATATTGACGTCGGACAGATTAGTACGTGTCGGGCAGGAAGAAGAAACCAATGGGATACGTCCATGCTGCCCGGACACAAATTTCAAAGTTTTCTATATTGCATTTTTTTTTTTTAGTTAATTTGAACTATGTTACATAGATTTCAAATCTATGCATTTTGATTGGGCCTGGTGACGGTCGAAACTAAAGAAAAAAAATAAAAGTATCTTTACAAAGGGTCTTTTTGATATTGAGAACTCCTCTAATGTGTAATGGACACATGCATGATGATTTGTACCTTTCTAGTTAGAACTAGCACAGTTTCATGCATGAGAACTGACAAATGTCACATAGACTCTAGTTGTCACTTTAGATGTCATTTAATGATGGATGGATGTGGTTCTACCTCAAGCTACCTCAAACTCCATAAATATGTGTAGCTCTCCTCATATTTTATGATGAAGAACCAAAGCTTTGTAGCTATCTCATGCCATTTTGGATCCACACAATTTTTGCTTGTTATCTGTCGTACTATACCAACAAGGTTAATATAGATTTTGTAGCAAATAGTGTCGTTTCCACAGAGGACAGCGTTAGAAAGTTATGTTTTTGGTACAATTTATGACAAGTGATTTTGAGTGTTATTCTGGTTGTCGACAGACATTAAAAAGTAACCAGTATTACTTATATTTGGGTGTGTTGTGTTGATAATTTTCAGAACAACAATCTGGCCTCTATCAAATCGAATGAAACGTGTTCTACAGAAGAGATGTTATCAGAGTAGTACAACAGTACTACACTGCTTTAGCCTTTATTCTCGTCATTCACTCCTCCTGCAAATATTTTTGGAGGACGACGTTATGTTGATTCGCAGCCAAAAGTTGTTGCTTCAAAGAATCATTTTGAGTCTAAAATTGTCAGACTTGGTCGCAATTGCCTTATTCATCTTCTTCAAAGAATCAGCTTCATTTAATAGAGTTTAAAACTGTGTTTCGAGAAAACGATTTCGTTCAATCAGCTTTGTGTTGTCTGATGAGCGAATCGATCTTCTCGTAGGACGCCTTTAGATCCTCTTGGCATCTCCTTTCTGAGTTAACAAACTCCATGGTAATCTTTTGATGATACTTTTCCAACTCATACACTTCAGCCACTAGATTTTTGGCTTTCTCTGTCATGGTTCGAAACCACTGGAGTTGGTTGTCTGGTTCATCTTCAATATGTGCCCCAGGGTCGCCTTCAGTAGCTGCTCGTGCTTTCTCTGATGTGTCAGACTGGGTTGCATCATCATCAGAGGTGGATGCACTCTGTTACTTCTGAGATGTGGAAGCAGATGCTAGCTTTGAAGAATCAGCAGCAGCAGTAGCTCCATCTATATCCATTAGAGGAGTTTTGCGCTCCAAAAAGACCCTTTAAGAATTCGTGCAAGATGTAGTTTATATTATTAAGATATTATAAAACTAATACTTTTGACTTGCCATAACTTTTTAATAGTAGCTCAGAAGTATGTCATGTAGCATATTATTGGAAAGTCCTTGTTCAGCGCTTTCCAATGCACCAAACTTCGTTAAATTCGGACTTACCACTAAAAAGTTATGCCATCTTCAGTGTGGACTCAAAAAGTTATGTTACGTAGATTTCAAATTTGAGTGTTTTGATTGGTCCATGTGTAAGAAAAAATTGAGAAAAAATATAAAAAAAATCTTTACAAAGGGTCTTTTTTGGATTTAGAACTCCTCTAATGCATTGCCACAGTTGGAACTGTATCTGGTTGGGATGGTGCAGCATCAATCTCCATAGTAGTGGTAGTTGCCACTTCGACTGTTGGTGTAGCATCTGGTGTAACCGGAATATGGACAAGCAGGATGCTGGAAAGATCAATTGGCTTGGGAGCCAACATCCTTCCCGTCAGCATTGTTTTCTCTTGCTTGATCAAAATGTCAAAATGGACTCACAATCGAGAAACATGTGCTCCAACGCCAGAAAACTTTTGATGTTTAATCCATCGCAAAAAAGCCTTGTAGGTAATAACGCCGAAGCAAACTGGATTACCCGCTAACGCGTCCAATATATAGCCAAAATTTTGGACCGAAATTTTCGCATCCACATCCATCAAAAATATTGCTTGATTCGCGTATTTATAGAACAACTTAAATGTTGTATTCTTGATCATTGAAATTTTGTACCCCTTCGTGGGTATGAAACAATTGCTCAAAAAATGTGTCGTTTCATCTAGTCTTTGTTCGCTGAAACCATCTTCTCATCCAAAGGTAACCCGAAGGCTGTGCAGAACAGGTCTTCAGTAATTGTGAAAAAAATTTCTCGCACATGAACTTTGAAGTCCACCTCAGAGATTGAGTGGATGGAGTTCACAAATTCAGTACTTACTTCGGATAAGATTATAGAAGGATCCACTTCCAAATAAGACTAGATGGATGCCAGGCAGATTCCTACGTGTGCTTTCCAAATGATAGTAGAACTAGAACTTGATCCGGAAGCCATTGGTCGAATGTTTGACGACAATTCCATAGATCGCAAAAGTTCGTATGAGAGTGCTTTGATCGCAAAGAGAATGAGCGCATAAAAGCATGTAATCGTAGTAAGAAAATGTTAAGGAAGAAAATGAAAAATAACTATGTTATGCAGTAGCAGTGTGGAAGGGATAATGATGTGGCATGGTGACATGACATCTGTCACTTCCATTTATGGAGGACGTGCATGGCTCAGTGTTTGAAACTATAATTTGACAAATCGATCTTTAATGACGGAAGACTGTTTGTGAAAAGAAAAAAATTAAATTAAGAAGAAACAATATCTGTTTTGATATGTGAGCGTACACACGTGTGAATAATGATGATCACGTGGCCATCATCTTTAATGGAGGAATACAAAAAGTAGGTCGAGAGATTCTCGAAAATATGCTTGAAAGATTTTAGAAAGTTTCGTGAAACTTTCTTGCAGGATCCTAAAAAATGATACAGAAACTCACGAAAATTTTCCAAAAATTTTGGCAACATATTAGAAAATTTCTCGAAAAAAAATTTGATTAACAAATTTAGTGTCGCAAAAAATTCTCGAAAATACTTTAAAAATTATATTGAAAGATTGAGAGAAGTCAAGAAAATTTCTCGAAAATTTCACAAGACATTATGAAAAAGTTGTAGAAAATTTCACGAAAATTTTTAGAAAAGATAAAAGAAAAGTCCGAAAAATATTAGACAAGATAAACGAAAATTCGCGATTAATTCCAGAAAAATACTAGAAAATAATAAGAATAAAAAAACAATTCTGGTCAAAGGTAGTATTTCTTCAGTCTGGACAAATTAATATGTGTAGGTAATAGTTCATCTTCAAGTGATTGAAGTTGCACAGAACCATTGTCAAACACCTCTATGACTTTATAAGGTCCAAGCCAGCTCATATGGAGTTTTTCAGGGAACTTTTGATGTCGACTGTTATATATCAGCACAAAGTCATCAGTTTTCAGATCACATTTCCTGATATGACTGTCATACTTCTTCTTTCTTTGTTCCTTGATTTCCTTCATTAATTTTTGTGAAGTCACAAGAGCTTCAGCTAGTTCTTCAATATTAGTCAATCTTTCGTTTATACATTCTGCCTGTTCGTTGAGCTTGAATACGAAAAGTTTTCACCTCAAATTCAATTGGCAAAATAGGATGCATACCATACGTAAGAAAATATGGTGTCTGCTTCGTCGTGATTTTTTCTGTGTTGCGATAAGCTCATAGAACTGATGGTAGTTTTTGATCTCAATCTGTTGCATGTGCGATAGTAATTTTATTCAGGATCTTACATAAGATTTCATTAGCTCTTTCTATCAACCCGTTTGCTTTTGGATTATACGGTGTAGTTTTTCTGTGTTTGATCAGAAAATATGTTGTCATCAAGCGTATAGTGTCATTTGAAAAATGTGTACCTTGATCGCTTACTAGTTCAAGTGGACAACCATATCTTGTGATTATACTTTTGAATAAGAATGTCGCGACAGATTTCGCATCGTTTCATTTCGTCGGCTCTGCTTCGACATTCTTTGTAGCATAATCTGTTGCAACTAGAATATAACGACATTTCGTATGTTAGGTCACAGGTTTGATTGGACCGACAAAGTCAATCCCCCACTTTTCAAATGGAGAAAGAAACAGGATTGGTATCAACGGCCAATTCATTGCTTTTGTAGGTTTACAACATCTCTGGCATGGATCACATGAATGAATAAAGTTCGATACATCCTTGAACATTGTTGGCCACCAATAATTGGCAATCAATATCTTATTAATTGTGTTCTTGGTGGTTATATTATTTCTCAGTCATGGCTTGATCATTAAGTGAAAAATATTACACTTTTAATAGACGTCGAAATTAAAAAACGTCTACAACACACTAGGGCAAGTGCTAGTTAGATAGACAAGTGACTTGGACAACTCCACCACATGAGGTGAGTAATTGGAAAGTCATCGAGATAATTTTGATATGTTGTAGCCCACATAATAATGAATTATTTTGTGTGGATCATGAGTGAATTGGATCAATGATGATGATGATTGTTCGAGTGACTAGTAAGTCACTATATTGAACTCCATAACAAGATCCAGGTCAATCAGTTAGAGCATTTTATGAAAAATGGTCGAAGTTACGAGTGACTTCTAATCATGTGTAGTCTCAGGCAAATAAAAGTGTGAAAGCTGAATTTTTGATATTTTGTATGAATTGGTGTGGTGAGTTGATCTATGATTATGGCAAGTGAAAATCATACCTCTAGTACTTGTGCCACATGATGGAAAGTCACACTGTTTTATGGAGTAGTCACACTCGCAATGAGTCACTTGTGAAAAATCTCTACTAAGTAAACATGTCCAAACATGTCATGTCAAAATGCAATGTTTTGTGCAATTATTGAGGTAAAACAAGTTCCATCCACATATAATCAAACCAACTACATGTCTATTGCTATACAACATCCAAGCAAAACGACAATTATTAAGGATGAACGCTCTCCAAGAATCTACTCCAATATATATTTTTTAAACCTAAGATGAAGCTTGGTTAGGCTAAACGCAAAAAGGTGATATTTATCAGTCATTGCTCACCCTTGTGATTGCTCCATGATGGCTTGCTTGATATAGTGCCATTGAATTCATATGGCATAGTCTCCTGTGCCATAGAGTATTTGGCGAATCATCATGAGTCTCATGCACTTGATCTACAGGCAGACGTACCTTCAAGTGATACAGATTGTCTTTTCTTCTACCTTGAGTGATCAGAGTACTGGTACTTACGTCAACAATGTTGCATGCTTCATCTGAAGACGTTACGCGCATCTCTACATCAACTATTCTTGCCACTGATAGCAAGTTCTGCTGCAGTGTAGGCATGAATAGAACATCTTCGAGTCATATGTCTCTGTCGTTTGTGTTGAGCAATAGTGAACCAATACCATTCACTTGATATTTTGATCCATCTCCAAGAATGATAAATCTTGATGGATCTGCACTTCGGAAATTAGACATGATTCATCTTGATGTAACGAAGTGTGAGGTAGCTCCCGAATCAAGAATTACCTCCTATGTGTGAGGTGTTGATACTACACACATGTCTACACATATATAGGTGGTTGAATTACCATAATTCGATCTTTCTTCATCCATCTTTGAGCTCTCTGACTCCTCGACATAGGACGAACTATTATTGTTCTCCTGTCTGCTTTGAGCTGATTTATTTCTTGGGTTCTGGCGGCAGTCCATGGCTACATGATTATTCTTATGACAGTGGATACACTCGATTTTCGGATTTAGCAAACACGAATCGACAACATGTCCTCCGCCTTTGCATCTCACGCATGTCTTCTTGTCTCCACTCTGCTGTTTCGACCTTCCTTTGTTCTTCCATTTGCCTTTGCTGGTCCATTCTGCTTGCTGATCACGATCTTGCTTTCGATCTGACTCCCTCTTAGGCTTGAATTATTTCTTTTGCCTTTTCGAGTGTCATTGTAGGATCCTTTGCTAGTAGCGTTCTGGTTGTTTGGAAGGATCTCGGTAAGGCTCTCAATAGATAAATGAGCTGCTTCTCTGTTGACGCTGTATTTTTTGCTCCAGAATTGTATAGTGAAAGGAATAGATCCTTCATCTTCCTAATAAAGGAAGTGAGGTCTTTGCCATCCCACTGCAGGTTTGTCAGCTGATTCTCAAGCATCATTATCTGACTGCGTGATTTCGTCTGAAATCTTGTGAGTAGAGTATCCCACATCTCTTTTGCTTTAGAGAGTGTAGCCAGGTCAAGAATCAGGCTATCCTCAATGGATGATGATAACAAGGCTACTGCCTTGTCATTCTTCTCTTTCCATTCGAGTAGCTCCTTGCCTGTTGTTGTAGGCATCTCCTCGATGCCATCTACCCAGGGGAATAATCCTTCTCCCTTTAGTATCAACGAGGTCTTAACCTTCCATGCTAGGAAGTTAGATCCTGATGAATCTAGGACTGTACAGATCTTGGATTGTATGCTGCTTATTAAAGCCATTGCTCCTGAATTTGCATTCTCACTTGTTAATGGTTCTTTGTTTCAATGCTCAGCCTCTTGGATCTGATAGTTTTTTGGCTATGCCAGACTATGATAGGGTGGCTCTGATACCACTGATGGAAAAATGAAAGCTTAAAACTCCAGTAAAATTCTGGTAACAAACTGATAGGAGTCTCTCCAACGATTCGTGAACATTTTGCGAAACTGTTCTGATCACAAATAGTTTCTGCTCGAGAAGAATTCACGATCCAATCAAGCTCTGTAATGAAACGAAACAAAACAAAACAAAACAAAATTGGACGAAAGAGAAAAATTCGCGAAAAAGATCAATCAGGCTCTGTAACGAAACGAAACGAAACTAGATGAAACAAAACGAAACGAAACTTGAATGAGCTCTGAAATTGATTTATGCTAAAAGCCAAGTGATCGGGAAGCGAAACGAAAGCGAAGAGAAGCGAAACACGAAGCGAAAACATTCGCGAACAAAATCAGTTCGTGTGAAATTTAGATATGATTGCTGGTCACTGCCTGTTATATCATTCCTACAATCCTCCAGAATGTAGAAAGACACTGCTGATCTACATTATAGATTATTATAACATTCAACAAAATCAAACCAATGTGCGAAATTGAATAAACAAGTGAATCAGATACATGAATAGTAGCTGACAAATACTCATTCGAGATCATACAATCATCCAGAATAATATGCGCATAATAGCTACAATATTATCTATTGATATTTTGATTTCAAGCACTGTGTGATAAAATTCCAGCAAGCTCACACGTGTGGGAAATGAGCCTCAAGTGTGAATGATCTTGTTAAGCTTTGTGTTTAGCACATAAATTGATTCTAGATTGAATGCCAAGATTTAGTACAAGATTTTATGGCTAAATCACAATCTAGCATGCTAAGAATCAAAGAATGACTGCTTTGAATAACAAAAGAAAAGAAGTACAAGAATTTAATGCATTAGCATAAGCCTCTACTCGAGTTAGAGAGAGAAAGGGAGAGCAAAATTCAAGCAAACAATAGTATAGATCCAAATTGACATGAAATAGCTTCAAAGCTTGGTTCTTCATCAAAAATTATGAGAGAGCCTTCACATATTTATGGAGATTGGAGTAGCTCGAGGTAGAACCATCTCTCTCCAACTTTCATCCACATCTAAAAGTGAGAACTAGAGAACTAGTGACATTTGTCACTTTACATGCATGCATTTCTACCTACTTTTACCAAGTGTCAAATTTTTCAACTAGAATTGTACAAATCATCATGCATGTGTCCAATTCACTTTGTGCATGCCTTGCATGTCACTATGGAACACTTACAACCATCGCATGTGATGTGCCACGAGTTTCTACAAGCCTATTATTGACATTTCTATGTCTACATTCTATATGCAAGTTGTATATTACCAACTAGACTTCAAGAAACCATGTAGCTCGAATTTCTTCTAGGCCAAATTTGGCATTTACAATATATGAAACATCACATACATATAGAAAAAACTTTGCTAAAAGCCTAGAGCCAAGATAGATGATTTTTCATTTTTTAACACTGTGTAACAGATCCACACAGTGCATTGGCGTGAGAGAAATACAATTCTCTCACGAATAGTGTCTCGCTTACTAGCGGACTTCTGGATCTGCTGATCCTCTTACAAAATTGTCTCGCTCATAGGCGGACATATATACTGTATATTTTTGTCTTCTTTTTTTTATGCATCAAGCAAAAAGTATATAGTTCACGAACTTTTTCGTGTCGCGTCGTGTAACTTTCCAGATCATAAAGATTAAACATCTACAACTAATCTTGGATTACAAGAGTGGTAGATTAGCCACATTCTAGAATACTTTTGTTGATGTCATGATATCTAATCAAATACTTGTACCCCATGGAACTTGGCTGATCTTCTTGTTTTTTTGTGGAGCACGAATGATTTTGTGTCGCGAAACAATTTCGTGTCATGTGTTGTGAAATTGATCGCGAACATTTTTGTTTCGTGTGTCTTTTCTGTCAAAATCAGGGTGGAAAGTTAGCAAAGCTTTGGCAATAGAAACATTTTGTTTCATCAAACTAAACGTTAGTGATAGAAATCATGTTCGATCTGATTACGTAGCCAAACATTCAGCAACAACACATCAGAAAGATAATTTGTTGCGGACGTCTAGATAAATTATTTGTCGCAAATAATTCGTGAAGAGCTAGACCGAGCTCGACTGATAATCAGTCGCGAATCACTCATGAAAGGCAAGACTAAATATTAGTCACGAACAGCTAGACTAATAATAATTCGCTAAAAACAGACTACCATATTAAGCAATAAGAGAGTCAGACAGAATGTAGAAAAGCATAACAATATTAACACAAATCTGAATGCAGAACAAATAGAGTTGTTATCAGATTAAGTATAGCAAAATATACAAGTCAATAATGCTGGTGAGCACAAGACAATAGCGGACGAAACTGCATGCTTCATGAAGCTAATCCAATCTGTTAAAGAAATAAACCTATTACTGCCAATACAAAGAATTGATGCGCGAAAGCATCTCCTTCGTCTATCTTTGATAAGCTTCTGATGCTATTATGCTTGTTGCTTGTTTCTCTTACATCTCTTGTTAGTGAATACGCAAATGGTATTCAATATATATATATATATATATATATATATATATATATATATTTCTACAGGTGTCTAGATGAAGAAAGTACAAAGTGGATGTGCTGTCTGTGGGAGATCGTGGGTGGCTGCTGTCATTGTCAAATCTATTTGCATAGTTGCATGGGATGAGCGTGAGAAGGCCGCGATGTCAGCCTTTGCTGAAATGAACGTTGGTGAAGATGCAAAAAATGTGACATCTGACAAATGCCTTAGGATTTGATTTACTAGGTGCCTATGCTTTTTCATTAGGTCACCTTCGGCATTTTGTAGGGCAGTGTCGCCTTTTTCGCCTGTCACAAATCACGTGTAAAAACACTGTCGCGTTTTTCGCCTTTTTCGCCTGCGTAAATTTACTTGTATTTATGCAAACAGTCGCGTTTTATTCGTCTGTCTTATTTTACATGTAAATATTCACACTGTGTGACAACATGAGTAAAAAAATGCAGCAGCATGAATGGAGACAGATTAACATAGGATTTAGGAGAGTAAAGGAGATAAATCCAATAGACCCTCCTAATAAAGCCGAAGATTCTTCAAAGCCATCTCCTCCTAAAATTTTCTCTCCTCCTAGAAATCAGTCTCCTTCTCCTCCTAAAAACATTTTACCTCCTAATCTCAGTCTCCTTCTTCTCCTCCTAAAGATTCCTCTCCTAATAAATCTCCTAAATCTCACTCTCCTAAATCTCAGTCACCTAAATCTCAATCTCCTCCTATTCTCCTCATATTAGGTCACCCTCTCGAGCATCATGAGAAGAGTTAGATAATTTTGTAAATTTAAAGGTCGAATCGATTTTAAATAATAACTCATTCCATGGTTTATCTGTATTACTTCTTGCACCCCCTGCACTTGCTTTTGTAGATTCTCCTACATATGTACAAAATGACCAATTGCTAAATACTTATCTTAAAGGTCTAGATCCTAAATAAAGTTTTAAGATGTCGAAGACTAATTTAGGTCCTATCCTTATATGTCAATGATGAGGGTGTGTGTGTTCCAATTTGTATAAAGATGAACTCTATTACACACACCCACAAAAAGTATTAAATGTCATTTGGTCAGGAGATAGCTCAATGATTTTGCAAATTCCTCATATCTTCTTATGATAGGTTTTCTTTCCTGATAACTCCTATGAGTTTGTCTAAGTTGGTCCACACTTGTCCCTTTTCCACTCGATTACTTACTTTCAGTGTTTGTGTGGCTTGAACAATTTCTCTCCAAATTTTGTATCTGACACTTGATTCTTTGCATGTGTGATTGGATAAGAATCTTCTTGCTTTAGCACCCTCAATTGATGGCTTATTAGGAACGTTTCTTTTTTTCCCGGAGAGTCTGTCACTTTTTTCAATCATGACATTCTCTTTATGTAGTCCTGCATTTGACAGAACTATTTCCAACCTCCTAATTGTTAATTTAGCCACCGACTCCGGTTTATGATTCCATGCTAGTAGAATATACAGATAAATAAGTTTTTCAATAATACGAACCTCAGCATGCAATGTGCATATGTGAACATATTTTAATGGAATTGGCAGAACACTTTTCATATTTGGATCTTCAGCTTCTCGTGTTGGACTAGTGTTTGTTGATCGTCCCAAATTCATATTGTAGCATTTCTTCATGCAATAAAGACATGGATGCTTTGATGTTGCCCCATGAGAGACATTATACATACATTTTAATCTTTCAAATCCCCTACAAGGTGCCATTGAATTTGAAAACTTCCATGGTTTTTTACTGTGAAAATGTCTCTTTATAATCTCGCCATAATTTGTTCTTGAAATCCATGAAAGTATTTTATGGTCCTCTTTCAAGACCTATAGAGAAACACGTAATGCATGACATGTCAATAAAAACTGGCAAGGTATGAATTGTTAATAAAGATATTCTAAATGAAAATTGAAATGTATACCTAGAATGCCGCCAACACCATATGTGATTTTTCGATTGAACACTAAACGTTCGATCATTTGTATCTAAAATTTTGTTCATCAAAGTGATACTCACTCGTTCCAACTTCTGACCCTTGATGATTTCAGATTCATCCAATTTTATTACAATAATGATCTTTCCATTTACTTGATGTTCGTCTAGTTTATAGAATCGAATAATGTACTTTAGAACATTTTTAATATCAAGGAAAATATTATTGCAATCGTTGTAATTGAGATCACCTTATTCTGATTTGTATAATTCAGTTATATGAAGTGGTTGGCCAACTACTTTGAACATTCCGTCATTATAAAAATTTCTAGCTAATCTTACCTGATATGGACGGAAGATAAATTTTCTTCACCATCACTTGGAAAATATATTCTTTAACTATTTTAAAAAAAGTAGAATAAGCATTTATGCTAATTCTAGATACATCACATGCACCTTGTATCACATTCGCATCCAAGTATGATTAAACCTTAGCGAACAAAGCAATCTGACAAGCATTGCAGCATTTGAACTTAAAAAACTTTAGCAAGTTTGCCAATGATCAACCTTAAAAGATGTAGCAAGTTTTCCAACGATCTTCCTTAACAAAAATAGTGTTTATTACAATATTTCCATCAATCTTCATGTCACAATTTTAACAATAACTTTAGCTTTTGAATTCTGAATTTTTAAAATCTAAGGCAGCAAACTTCTTAGTCTCCTCACGTGGCCATCATAAAATTGCCAGTATTATAATTGAAGATTGAAATTAAGAGCTAGCTAGGGACACCACACCCTCTCCTCAAAGAAGATCGAATCAATCTACATATGATCATTGATCTCATTCATTGAGTACCTCCTTGTTCTCTCGAACCTTGAACCAAAGCTACGATACCATGTTAAAAAACCGACTTGATCATACAAGTTACTCAAGATAAGATTCTTATTGTTGTTAGCCACATGAAAAAGAATCCAAACAACAGTGATGAAGCAATGATGATATGTACTTTAACTATGTCCCATTACTTACGAACTAGGGAGAACTACATATAGACTTTGGCATCAAGTCTCTATGCCAATAATGAAAAAGCAATCTAAAAGCAACCATAAAGCAATCTAATTGCATAATTAATGTCTCTATATAGAGTAAAAGCACCCAACACCTATCTATAACAAAACTTACGCACTAGAATCTCTTAACTTGAGTCTCTAACTTGACTTTACTAAATATAGGTAAAGGCCCCTAGAATTAGCATGCAGGCATGGCCTAATAATCCTAATTAACCCTAGAAAACAACATTAGGAGTAACAATGTGAACATTAATTCTAACATTTGCATCACATCCCTTTGATTGGAACTGCTTAGAAATGTTTTACAAGAAAGAGCTGGAGCAATCCAGTTTTCTAAATAAGCAAAATCTATATTCTTATGGTGAGTCTAGTATGATGACAAGGAACTAATAAAGCAGATACAATCTTCATGAAGTCTTGGACCACGTCATAAGAAAGACACAAAATCCTACATCTTCACTCACAGTGTTGATCCACAAGCGTAGCTGGACATTATGCATAAAGATATGTCCAGGTTGGATTTTGTAAACTTTATACAAAAACATTGTACTAATCTCACTTCTCTAGAGAGGAAAACCAGATGAAGATATACTGATTAAAGAACAGCAACCATCAAAGATATCCCTAATGCTTGAAACAAAGCAAATATCTCTAGAAGGTTTTGCATATGTTCTTCCTACAGCTTCTTATGCTACACCAAAAAAATCCTGAAGCTCCTTAGAAGTTTTCCATAATCTTCATAGATGGCGTAAGATGTTCATAGATGGCTCTGATCAATATTACACAATGTGGATGATTCACAACAATAATAAGACTTTTTACAGTTCACTGCTTTCGATAATTGATGCAAAAATAATCAGAGCCTCCCTGGACACATCAAAATGAAACCCATTAATTTTCATGTGGTAATCTTGAGTTGATAGATTGGACACCTTGAACAAACCATTGATAAAATCATATAATTTTTTTAATAAAGAGCTACAGAAAGTCCAAAAAAATTGCTTACAAATCCTCAACTTGATGTTTCACCCATCAGCATAGTCAAGTGTTCAACTGAATGTTTTCAAACTATACTGGCTTCTAGAGACCAGAATTGTCATAACCTAGCACTGGTCATTTCAAACTAGTAAACATACCTTGCGCTGATAGTTAGCTGAATCTTAGTTTTCCAATGTAACTTCCATTTGTCTTTATAAGATTGATCCACAGCCTCAATTGGTTCTCTTATTTTGGCAGAAAAGAAATGAGAACTTCCTACAAATTGTTCATAGACTAAGTCTATCCATCGTTATGGGAGCAAAAGAAGTTCCACCTCTTCAATGTGTCACATTGCAGGATATGCTCCCGAAGAATTGCAGATTGAACAGTTGATCTATTATACATCTCTGAAGCAAAAATTACTTCAGCAAGCACATCTAAAGGTATCTATGAATGGCACCACATCAGCAGTGAGCAATGCATCTACTATTGACCACTCATGCTTGCTCACGTCATGGTTAAGCCCAACAATGTCAATCCTGATGCCACCCTCGAGCAGGCACCATACTGTGATTGTTCCAGTTTCCAGACCTGAAATAAAGCTCTGCTATACCTTACAAAGAAGCCTGGCCAACGTGATCCCAAGCAGCCTCAACCCATTTGGTAACCAAAAGATGAATGTCCGCTTCTGTGTGACTAACTGCTCCTAAAGGTGTAATGGCGATCTATTCAAACAAGCAGTGGTTAGAAGTAAATACATCAAATAAAGCTTAAGTGAAAACTAGTGAAATGATAATTGTAGTATGGCATCATGTTTGGATGGCTTCTGCTTAGAGGTGGGGGGGGGGGGGGGGGGGGGGTATCCGTGCATGATGTCTACGTGGTTAGGAAGACAACCTGAACTTACTGAAATAATCACTTACATATCCTTGTTGAAGAGCTCCATAATCAAAGTCAATATGAGTATCTCCAACCTCTTGCTCCGTAAACTACAGCAAAGAAAAGGATACAAAGGATAATAAAGAGACCTACCAAAGAACTTTTTGGCAATCAAACAAGAAGCCTCTCATTGACACTACAGAATATCACTTTTTAACTGTTGGAAGTAACAACTATAGGCTACTAAATCATATGCATCGATCAACTTTTGCGTCAAATCCCAACAGCAGCCCTTACTCTAAGAATACTCAAGATGAATTCCTCTTTCATTTACTCACAGGCAAAGTTTTTCAGAAAAGTGTTGCACTTTTTATGGGAGACCTCTCTAAAGAGCAATCCTGATTTATTGATTATTCAAATTCAACCATGCTGTGCAGTCAGGCCTTGGTTATCACAGCTTCTTAAGATGTCATAGATCATATAAAATATCCAGAAATTCACTACTGAGAATAAGCTAAGCAAGATAACTTTTCATGAAGTGCTGAATTACTAACAAACCTCAATCTGGAATAACTGCTTCTGAGTAGAGATTGTAGGTGTTTCATCTTTGCGCCCTGCAACTGAATCAATCTCAGTATGCTTATATGAAGAATTAACTTTTCTTGCCGCCCCCTGTTCACATGAAAACATTGAATTAAAAAATCTGCCTGTACTGGCCTTCAATATTCAATCGGGCATGTATGCATGAAAAAGCACAGTCTTGCTTTTAGAAATAGCGTAATCTGTATTTAGTGGATTTATCTTACACCACAAAGGTTTCCTAAACTAGCAGTATTAGTTCAGCTCCAAACCATGACATGTCTGCATAATTAGGGCTCATTTGCTAACAAACTTCCACAAGGAGCAACCTCAATGTCTGCAATTGTTTAATACAGCTCTCTTATTTTTCATTTTTGGGAAAATAAACTCTAAGAAAACTCTCATGCTTGTATGAAGCTAGACACCTTAATTTGCCGTTGTTAGCACAAACAAGAATCCTCATCACTACCAGTAGCTGCTTGTTTTGTTTAGTGATATGTGTGCCATAACGGTTAAGGTTCTTCCAGTTAGCCATGTGGTCATAAGCCTCAAGTAGATTAATTTCAGACAATAAAGAATTTGCATAATTGTGCATTCTGCATTACATATTCATGAAGTGTCAGGTCAATAAGGCTGAAAGGATTAAAGTACCTGGATATTATGCCCATTACCTATACCAGAAGAGAGATGGGAGAGTATTTCCGTTTACCATGTATGCAGCAGCAACAAAATGCTATACTAATTGTGGTTAAAAATTAGAGTTAGGGTTTTTTGGAATACAATGTTTTTTGTTTTGAGTTTATGTATTTATTTTCATTTGACTTTTCCTTGAGATTTTTTCGCTTTTTCTTGAATTTTTTTGTAGGACCTGTGGAAGTATGTCGTTTTATTAGAACATTTGTAAGCTGAGAATCACTCTTAATGCTAGTTGGGTCCCAAACTCATGGATGATGAGTGAGAATAACGATGAATTTGTGAAAGAGATTCCCAACCATTAGTGTTTATTTCTAAAAAATAAAGTAAACAATCTGGGTCGCAGATCGCAGACTATCTGACAATCCGAAACGTCCGTTTCGAATAGTTTTTGCAGTGGACCAAGCGGATGGTGATCTGCTACAACTATGGTATATCTCATAGTTGCACAGAAATGAGTTTCTGGGCAAACACGTTTCTAAAATCGCGTTTCTCAATTCGGTCAAGTTTAGGTGCATTAACCCATGTTGGGTTTTGTCACCTCTCCCTCTTCATCTTGAGGAGGTGCTTTTGGTAGTACATTTGGTCAGTCTTCATGTCTTTTTGGCTCTCCTTATGGGTCTCCCGCACCACCACCTAGATTTCCCTCAGTACCACCAGGTTTTCCCTCCCCTACTTTTCCTGGAAGTCATGAGTCACATTTTGCTCGTGATTTTCGTGATCGCATCCAGCTTACCACTTACTCTGGTTCGTCTGATGGGAATATTTTGGAGAATTGGTTCTCTAAATTAGAGGCCTATTTTCTTATGTATCCCAAGACTGAAACCCAGAAGGTCCAGTTGGCTGCATTACATCTAGATGGTCGAGCTCAGACTTGGTGGCGTGTTTACCATTCTAAGCCTGCTCGCGAGGGGTTGCATATATGGCCTACCTTTCGTCATGACCTTTGTATGGCTATGATGGACCCCCAATGGCTAGTTCACCAACGTGATCTGTTTCGCAGCCTTACCCATACTGGTGAATGACTGCTTATATTGACCAGTTTACTGAGCTTTCTTACCTTTTTGGTGATCTCCACCCTACTGGGCTTATTTCATGCTTTATTGTTGGTCTTAGAAGTTCTTTACGATATGATGTGTCATCCTTTTGGCCTCCTACTCTTTCTAATGCTATTTCCTTACCACTACCTTGCAGCATAAGTACCATGAGTTATCTACTTATTCTCGTTTTTCCCGCCCTCGTTTAGGGACACCTATTTCGGCTGCTTCTCCTACCCCGGCTTCTACTATTGCCACTCCTACTTGCCCTCCTACACCCCGCTCCGCCTTTGTTCGTCGCTATTCAGCCGCAGAGTTTGCTGAAATTCAGCAGAAGCGTCTCTGTTATCGTTGTAAGAGCCCGAACCACATGGCCCGTGATTGTCATCAGACTCCTGGCCCTACTACAACTATTTTTTACCATGAGGCCATTACTCCTGATGATTCTAACATTTACATCCAGATTCTTGGTACTCCTAACCCCACCTCATGTTGATGTGCCGGCTGAACCGCTTCCTGCTGATCCTGCTCCTGCCACTTGCCATGGCAACTTGCTTGTGCTACTTGGGCTGGTCGTCCTGGTCCTCGCTCTATTCATTTACTTGTCTAAATCTTGGGGCAAGAGTATATTGCTTTGGTAGACACAGGAAGTACACATTCATCTATTAGCAATTAGATTTCCACCAGAATTCGTGCTACACCTTTTCCTGCTTCCCATCCTCTTAATGTTGAGATTGCTAGCTCCCATTCCTTTCTCAATTCTCAGATCTTTCAGGGCTTGGATTATCGCATTGGTGACTTTTTTGGTCATGCAAATTTCTACATCATTCCTCTAGAGCGCTATGCAATGTTTCCTCGAAACACGTTTCAAACGCTGAAACACGTTCGAAATGGGCCATATGAAACGACCCCGCTTCGAAACATCGTTTCAGTGTTCGAAACAATTGTAAAAAAAAAAAATCTAAATAAAATCCAAATTTTTTTCCGAAACTACGCCATAAGCTTTGTAGTATGTACTTATTGGCAATGGGCATGAACAGATTCTCGCAACCTAATGACCTATCCACAACAATATCAATAATTTTCTAAGGAAAGTGACCATAGTCACCGTACACAGCTTCTCCTCTTGAAATTGCATTCTCTAGAGCAATCTCATGAAATTGGATGTATCTACTTGTTACTAGACTTTCTATGACATCTGTAAACCCCAAAAACCCTCAGAAAAACATTTTAAAAAAAAAAAAACCCTAAAAAAAAATTATGTGTCGAACACCATTAAAAATAGATATCCCTTATCTTGGATGATCTGATGGATTGTTTGAATGGTGAAAAGTCTATCATCAAGATTGGCCTCAAATTAGGCTACCATCAAATAAGGCTAAATAAGGATGACGTACCCAAAATAAGTTTCTCTTCGAGATTCAGTCACTATGAGTTTTGGCTTTACCCTGTGGATTCAAAAATGCACTTGCAACATTCTAGTAGAAGATGAATGACGTCCTTCTTCCATTTTCGAGAAAGTTCGTTTGGTTTTCTTGGATGATATACGTGTACAGAGTTAGACTCTGGAGGAGCATGAAGAACATCTTCGAATTGTCTCAAGTATTTTAAAACAAGAAAATATCTACGCTAAGGAGTCCAAAATGTGAGTTCATCCAAACCAAATAACAATGTCTAGGCCATAATATTTCCAATTGTGGCATTGAGATTGATAATGATAAGGTTCATAAAGTACAAGAATGGTCAATCTCGAAAACTATTTGTGAAGTAAAATTTTGTTTGGGTGAACTCGATGGAAGTGGCTTAGTACATCTGTGAGCCAAATTTCAAAAGTTGTTCGACAAAGAATCCTCATAGAGAATTCCAAAAAACTTCCATAATGCATATCCAATTTTATGCTTATGAGCAAGTGAAAAAAAGTGGCATAGAAGAGTGTACCAAGCACCCCTATAAATCTCATGAAAGCTAGTTAGATTTTATAGTTGAGTATTTTTGTAAGTTATCGCTATTCACAACATCAACAGATACAGAAGCCATACAAATCAGACAAAGTTCTATGACAACTGCATAAGAGAACCTACTGCCGCAGAAGCAGCCAGGCCCAGTTGAGCTAACTGAATGCCCATGCCGGGCTCCTTCCCCCTCAGATAGCTCGACAAGCGCCTCTGTGTTGTAGCAGCTTGCCATCTTCCAATGAAACGAGAACTTCCTTGTCGTGTGACTTTGAATCCCTGAAACACAGAAAAACTTGGACGTTGTTCATTAAAGAGCACCATTGTCATCAAATGATAATGAATGCCTGAGCAATGATTTATCACATATGATAATCACATACATATGAACATTGATCAACGCCATCTTAAAACATAGAATCAACTCATCAGGTAGCAATGAAGCCCCCCAGCTAACCTTATGTTCTGAAGGGTGAGTAGGAACATCAATATTTAGAAAGTATCCAGTTGGATATGTTCCCTTTGCAATGGCATCTAAGACAGCAAGTATCAAAGGCAGGCAAATGTTTGCTGTCACTTTGAAATCCTTATCACTGCTTTGGCCCCTACTCCTGAAATTTTTCAACCCATTAACTCATTAGAATAAAATTGTGAGATCCTCCTTTGATAGAAGATACATTTCCTAAACAAACACAATAGAAAATACTAGACTGACCTTTCAGCTTCTCTCAAAAATGGCCTAGAAAGAGAGAAACCTAGGAGGCTCACCAGTTCAAAGAAATTGCAATAGATGGAACACCATTGATAAATGCTTCTCGAGCTCCAGCCACTGTACCAGAATAAACGCTGCAAAGAAGGTGAAGTCTGTGTTACAATTGCTCAAGTGTATGAAGCTGACTACTGAAAAGTTACAGCAAAAAATGCAATGATCAAAACGTCCAGGAAAGTCTAGGACTCTATGTGACAGATTCAAGTCACTCTTCCACAGTCTGTGATGATTGGCCAAAATATTGTAACACAAGAACAAGACAGTATACTGTTACTGTTCAAGACTGAATCATCAACTTCTAAAATATTAAAAAACAAGCTCCTCTGGAAAAAAGCTACGCTTGCCACATCACTATCTAGTCAAGCTCTCATGAACAACCAATTGTGAATTCAGGACATTGTTCCAGCCATTTCTTGACTAAAAAAATAAAGACCTGATGTTTTGTGGATGAACAAATGGAAAAATTTGAGGAGTTTTCCTCTTCATGCCTGGACAGAAAGGTGCATCAATCTAATGAAATTTTGGGATCAGTTATTTGCGTTGCAAATGTAAAGAATACAGCAATGATTCAATTGCTCTATTGATTTCTATTCATTTTATTCTTAGCTCAGTATAATTTCGAGGAGACGGAGCTAAGAAAACCAGTTTTTAGGATTCCGGACAGCCTTACAATGGTTCTCACTTTTGTTGTAGGTCTAACAATATAAATAATGTAAAATCTAGAATTATGTGACAAACATCACAGGCAATTTTTAGCTTTGATACGATCCATAATAGCATCGCGCGGAACATTTGAATTTCTTCCTATCAGAAATAATAGGGGTTTTGGAAAATACATATTTGGGGGGAAAAAAATACCAAAAGAAATTCTCATGTAGTGCGCGAAGAGAATGAAGCCCATTTGACTTTGCAACCACTGACTTACAGAATACTCTTGTTTTTTGCCCAGGGCATAGTTCCTAGGAACAGTATGCAACTGTACCCTCCACCTCTTGTTTTGGTACATTTGCATACAATAGGAGAAGAAGTTGGCGTCCATGTTCGTAACGACCGCTTATGCTCTGCATTGCAGAGGGCCCGAAGCCCAACCATGGCTTACGGGCGATGCAAATGAGGCCATCAGAGGAACTGCTATATGAAAGAAATAATATATAAAAAATAATTAATTAATTATTGTACAGTTCACCACAGTTCACCAACAAAATCTTTGTGAACCGTACGGTTCACTCTAAGAACCGTGGTGAACCGTTCACGGTTCTCAGAATCTATGCTAAGAAGCAAAAGACAATAAGTAAGAAGAAAGAAAAATAATGATAATGATAATAATCCAAATAAAAATAAATTCAAAATTTGAAGTTTAAGAATTTAATTAGAAATGAATAATAAATCAAATCAACTAAATAAAAACAAGGATCATACATAGAATTTATGAACTGTGGACGGTTCACCGCAGTTCTGAGAACCGTACGGTTCTCAAAAAAATTGGGGTTCAGAATCACGACTTGCAGAGTCGCAATTCGCGAATCGCAGACCCAACGAATCGCGATTCAGTGCATCTATGATATATATATATATATATATATATATATATATATATATATATTATGGAATCAAAACGCAAATGGAACGGAAACTAATAACAAATAACGAAAGACAAAATGAAAAATGCGCAAACTGACATGAGGGATGGGCACTTCGGCCCGCGTCCGCGTCCGCGTCCGTGTCCGAAGCCCGGACACGTCCGACCCCCGGACGCGGGGTCGGACGCGTCCTTTTTTTTTTTTCTTTTAAGGCTGGACGCGTCCAGCATCCGGACGCGTATTTTTTATTATTTTTAAAAAAAAAAGAAAAACCGCGGGCCCCCTGCAAACAGTCCTCAAAACCAGAGTGGGCGGAAGAGGGCGGAATAGGGAGAGAGAGAGAGAGAGAGAGAGAGAGAGAGAGAGAGAGAGAGAGAGTGGGAGAGGCATAGAGTGTGTGTGTGTGTGTGTGTGTGTGTGAGAGAGAGAGAGAGAGAGAGAGAGAGAGAGATATAGATGGTGTGTGAAAATTGTGTGTGTGTGTGTGTGTGTAAAAATTGTGTGTGTGCATTCAGTTGTGTGTGTGTGGTGATCTGTGTGAGAGAGAGAGAGAGAGGAAGAGACAGAGAGTGTGAGGGACGGAGAGAGAGGATTTGTGTGTGTGCACAGTGTGTGTGTGTGAGTTTAGGATTTAGGTTTAAGGGTGCTTGGGTTTGGAGTTTAGGGTTTAGGGCGGGAGAGAGCTTGGATTTCCGTGCTTCTGTGTGTGTGCGTGTGAGAGAGAGAGAGAGAGAGAGAGAGAGAGAGAGAGAGAGAGATGGTTGCTCGTCTCATTTGGGATGAGGTGGAGGTCATGCCCGACAAAAAGTGGCGTTGCCCTCTTTGTCGAAAGCAGTTCACAGGGAACGCCCGCTGCGGAGAGGGCTCGCATTATGGAGACATATTCTGAGATAGCTGCTGAGCCCGGCGAGCCGTCCACAGATGCCGCGTACTCTATTTCTACTGCTGCACCCACTACCACCGCCCCTGCCACTGGTACACAACAACGCCACCGCCCCCACCTTCGCATCTGCACCCGCCACCGCCGCTGCATCCGCACCCACCACCGCCACCGCCACCGCCTCCGCCTCCGCCAGTACTCCCCATGGATCCACGGCCTCCACTACTGCACCTACGCCTCTGCCATCACCGTCAGATCTACACGGCCCCTCCACATCCTCCGCTTCCGCACCTGCACCTATGCCACCACCTCCATATCCGCATCGTCCATCCGCATCCTCCCAGCCATCCACATCCCGAGGCACCAGACAGATGTCCATGCCGGGATCTTTCAGAGAGGGGCAGCATAGACCCCTTTATCATGGCATCATCCCACATCTTTCGAGAGGCTATCTCGAAAGTTGCAGTCTGCGGGCCCGGCTACACACCACCCACAGCCGACGCACTACGAGGCCCTCTGCTCCAGGACAGGGTTGCATCAATCAGAGAGAGACTGGCCGCACTGCACGAGGCTTGGGATAGATACGGCTGTTCCATCATGGCTGATGGGTGGACTGATCGTTGCAGATGTCCACTCATCAACGTGATTGTTTCCAGTTGTTACGGTTCCATGTTCTTGCGCAGCATCAACGCCTCCGAGGCAGGAAGAGTGCATTCGGCCGAGTACATTTACGGCATCATTCGCACGGCGATAGAGGTGGTCGGGCCACAGCGCGTTGTCCAGGTATAATCTTTTTTCATTAGTTGCTTGCTCATTTGCTGCTTGATGTTGATACAATAGTTCTGCATAGTTTTTGATTGATTGCAATGTGTTTCCGAGTTGTGAATTAATCGTGTGAACGTATGGCAAAAGGTTGTGACGGACAATGCGTCCAACTGCCCCGGTATGGGGGAGCTTCTTATGGTAGACTACCCCTCCATTGTGTGGACTCCATGCGCCGCACACTCACTGGAATGAATCCTGCATTCCATCGGGCGCCTGCCTTGGGTCAGTGACATTCTCACGAGGGCACTTGCAGTTGTGGACTTCGTCACACGCAAGCACCGCATGACGGCACTATTCCGCACATTCAGCAAGTAACCTGCCACTTACTTTTTGGCTCGTTCAAGATGCTCTCTTTTTTGTGCTCGTTTCATGTGTGCCTCTCATTCCGTTTGTCAATGCAGGCTCGACTTGAAGAAGCCCGCTCGCACCCGCTTCGCCTACCAATTCATCATGCTTGAGCGGCTACACAAGCTCAAGGGTGAATTGCGGCACATGGCCACTTCGGCAGAGTTCACCGCCATGGACCTGTCCACGACCCCAGAGGGCTTGGCCTTCCACGAGATCCTCTTCATGGAGCCTTTCTGGGTGGATATGCAGCAGCTGATGGACGTCATGCGCCCCATCTACTCTGTTCTGAGGCTCGTTGATCGGGAGGGTTGCACGATGGCCTCATTTACGAGTTCATGGACCGCATAGGAGAGTCTCTCCACCGTTTTGAGCTGGACCCTGCCAGGTATAACTTTCTTCCGTCTCACCATCCTTACTTCCATTTCGCACTTTGTTTCTTCTTGCTGTCGCACCATGATGGTATGTAACTGTTGCCTCCGCGTGGTTTGGTCCACAGGTTGGAGCCTATCAGGCGCTTGTGGCAGCGGCGATGGAAGAAGTTTCATCGGCCCATTCACAGTGTGGCCCACATACTGCATCCGCTGTTTCAGAGCGAGAGGCAGTACGACGATGCGGACTGGTTCGCATACATCCGGATCCTCAGCAGCGACACTGGGTTCCGCAGAAGGCTCGAGGTGCAGAGGCTCGGTTACAGGTAAACTCTTGATCTATCGTACGCTGTCGTTCGTTCAATTTCCCTGCACAAGCTCAAGTGTACTCAAGTATATCGTTGCTCAACTGCAGGCACTCTCTGGGGCTGTTCGGCGAGGACCTTGCACGTGTTCGGGGAACAGGTCTTGCCTGTATCATGGTCGGAAAGCTACGGCGTCGGGCAGCCAGACCAAAGGACACTCGCGCTCCGAGTCCTTTCACAGGTATGTTGTCTGATCTCATTCATCCAACCAGTTTTCGCATTTTCTCTACAAGGTCGGTACTCACTCGAGTTGTTGCCAATTAATGCAGAACTGTTCCGCCTGCGTGTGCGAGCGGAACTGGTCAGCGTTCAGCCTTGTTCACACGAACAGGCAGAACCGTTTGACGACGAAGCGGTGCAATGACCTGGTGTACTGCAACACCAACACCGGAGTGGTTCGACGCATCACGGAGAGCATGAGGGCAGGAGGCGCACGCGCCCTACTGCTGCAGGTACATTTCGTTGCTCTGTCGTTTTGCTTTCGTATTGGTTTGAGACAATCAGTTTAATGCCCTCACGGTTGCTTCGGCTATTCTCACGAATGATTGACTTGTGCAGGTCAATCCCGATGAGTGCCTGGTTGCAGCGGCCGATCATGAGCCAGAGCCAGAGGTTGATCCAGACGATGCCGCTCGACGTGCTCTGCAGGGTGAGCACGAGGATGATGTCGATGCCGATGAGACCACCACCCTCCCTGCTGACATTCCATTGCCTTCCTCTGATGATGAGCCCACATATGATTTAGACGAGACGGTCGACCTAGCAGGGGATGGTCCACGTGCCCCACCGAGTACCCCCGCATCACGCCCCCTTTCCGATGATGGCTGGTCAGAGTTTGCGAGGGAGACAGAGGCTGTTGCCCAGAGACAGATAGCGCAGAGACGACTCAGAGCATCACAGGGAGGCAGTTCTTCCCAGAGACCCCCCCGTGGCAGATGGAGACCCCCAGCCAGGAGTGTACCACAGAGGGTTCCTTCCGACAGACCTAGAGGCAGGCCAGCCAAGAGGGGACGTATTGATGATTTTTCTAGTCGTCTCTTGGCAGGCGTTGGCCCAAACCTAGAGGAGTCCCAGATGCCTCCAGACTCCCAGCCAGACTTTGTATTTGACACCCCTGCAGATGCATCTGGCACGCAGAGGGATGAGTTTTTTAGCACAGACTTGTAGATACTGATACACACTTGAGCATCATGTACAGTGGCATCAGATGAGATGTATATATTTTTTTACAGTATATTTGTGTCATGGCAAATTTATCGGGTTGCTTACAAATGGTTAGCTCTGTGAAGTTTGAATGGTTAGTCAGAAATGGTTTGCAAGAAGAGAGAGAGAGAGAGAGAGAGAGAGAGAGAGAGAGAGAGAGAAGCACAGAGACCAGCACATCTGCATCTCATTCATAACATATGCATCATGTTCAACCATTTAACATAACGTGCTAAACCCGACACCCCAACAAATGGCACAGTTAATATAACACCCTAAACCCTAACAAATCATCCTAAACCCACAACCCCACAGCCATAACCATCAAAACAAGCCACAAGCATAATCATCATAAACACATCCATAAATACCCTAAACCCTAAACCCACGTCCTCATTGTGTCGTAGGCATTGCACCACAGGTATGTGCAGATTCAACATCAAAGCTGCACTTGTGTAGCATACACTTAAACCTGCGTAGAACGTATTACAGTCCACTTGTTCGTGGAGCGGGTATTTACCCAAGGGACCGAGCCTGGCTCAATACGGGCATCGTCCAGTCAAAATGGTCGTTTGACGGGTTAGAAACGTAATTAGGTCAGTCAAAATGGACTACTTTTGCAGCTATCCATCCGACGGTCCCGTTTCTCCAAACGGGATCCGTTTCAGGTGTCGTCCGTTCGGCGGGCGGACAACCTCGATAGAAACCTGTGGGAGCAGACGGGGCGAGGACCGGACGGACGGCAGGCCCAGTACGTCCTTCCGAAGTTCAGGGTCAAAACAGGGCTTCGGGGACAGTTTGCCGGGATGGGACCTGAAAACATTCGGAATGGACAGAATGGTCCAGGAATACAGTCCAACGATTCGTGATCCCGATACGATCTCAAGGGACCGAGCCTGGCTCGATTCGCGTGCCGTTCGGTCAAAATGGTCGTTCGACGGGACAGAAATGCAATTAGGTCACGTGAAATGGACCAGTTTTGTCGGTCTCTGTCCGACGGCCCAGTCTCTCCAAACTGGCTTCGTTTCGGGTGTCGTCTGTTTCGGCCAACCGACGACCTCGCCAGGAACGGACGGATGGCCTGCAATGAATGAAACAGTTTTGCATAAGTAATTAGTAGGTTGTTCTGGGGGGAAACCGATCACAGCACACAAGACAGAGTACTGTGTAGAATGCATCAATGGTCCGGGAACATAGTCCACAGGTTCGTGATCCCGATACGAACCCAAGGGATCGAGCCTGGCTCGATTCGGGTATCGTTCAGTCAAAATTACCCTTCCACTGGAGAGAAGCGCAATTAGGTCAAGCAAAATGGACTAGTTTTGCAACTCTCCGTCCGACGGTCCCATTTCTCCAAACGAGATCCATTTCGGGTGTCGTCTGTTTCGGCCAGTGGACAACCTAGATATGAACCTGTGGGAACAAACAGGATGAGGAAATGACCAACAGTCGGCCCGCAACATCTGTCCGAAGTTCGACGTTAAAGAGGGCTTCAGGGACACTTTGTGCGGTCGGAACCTGAAAACTGGGAGATTTTTCGGAGCCCCCGTGCTGGTACGCAAAATCTCAACATCGTATTGCAGCATGTTGAAGTAGTGCCATAACTAATTAGTAAGCTGTTGAAGTTCATCCGGGAAGAAACCGATCTCATCAACGGAGTCACAGTACTATAGAGCTTGTCACAGTAGTCTATAGCTTGTCACTGTAGTCTCTAGCTTGTCACTGCTCACTAGCCATGGTTGTTTAGTAATTTCTCAGTTATGAGAGGCATGGCCCAGTGGTTAGGTCTGTTACAAATTTTGTTGGTACCGTTTGCCTATTTTTTAACAGAAGGGGGCAGGTGGGTGCCAGACACCCTCTGATAATTAATTCCGGGGGAAAAAGAGGGGCCATAAATTGCTTTTATTTTGCTTTTGGGATGGGGGAGAGTGTAGGCAGGTGCCTGTATTTTTATTTTTATTTTGAAAAAAAAAAAAGACGCGGACGCACCCTTGGCGCGTCAGCGTCCGGACGCGGACACGGACGCGCGTCCGCCACCCGCTTCCTTATATATATATATATATATAAGGAAGCGGACCTTGCACGCGAACGCGCGTCCTGGGATGCGTCCACCCTGGACGCAAATTTTTTTTTTACAGGCCCCTCCTCGCTCACTCCCACATGCCCAAAAATGATTAATAATTATTCTTTTTCTTCAGCGGATTCAGGAGATTCGTGCATCTCACCCGGATAGATACATAGTTGCTGCGGTTACTTCTTCACGAGTCCTAGCTGATTCCCAGGCCAAGCTATCCTGATACCAGCAGGCATCTGATCTCTTATGACATATGGGCATCTCTATCATGGATCTTCCTCGTGGTACGCATTCATATATCCGAGGCTATTTATTTCGTCGATATATGCAGCAGACTTGGAGCTCCCTCCCACCTTCCCGTATTCGACTGAGCTATTACCAGACACACTTCTTCTCTCTGGATCCTTCTGGTTTGCATCGTTGCCGCTCTCTCTCTCATAGCCCCTGTCACACGGCCTGCTCTATCGTCTTGGGCAGTTGCGCATTTCCTCTCATCAGCTTGCTATTGAGGCCGGTCGTGCTATGTCGCTTGTGCTCGTTGCAAGAGGTGGAAGATGAAGCCCATTTCCTCCTCAGATGTTCGTTGTATTATGAGATAAGGGGGAGGTATTATTGTCTCTTTCGCGATGGCCCGCATACACTTCGCAGTTTTGTCTCCTATTCGGATGCTCGTTGTTTGGGACTTCTTGTTCGTGAGATGCTTACTCTCCGTCAGTCTCATCTGCCTGTACCAGACTACCTGGGGTTAGACTCTCGGCAGTTGCTTCTCACTGGCTTCTTTCGGACTCAAGCACATGCTGATGACTCCGATGATGAGATTCCTATCACTGTGCCACCGCGGAAAAAGCCCAGATGTAGTCGGCACTCCCCTCCATCGGGGCCCACTGTACGGTCCACTCAGCGAACACTTCACACTTACTTTCGCTGATATGTACTTATTCTCCACCTGGCCCGGGTTGTGGGCAATGGTACTTTTTTTGTAGTTCTTCTGTTATACCTGGCCCGGGTTGTGGGCTTATTTCACTTCTGCTTTGTTCTACTTTCATTCGTAGCTAGTCTATAGCATTTTACGGCCACGTCCTCCTATGGATCATGCTCCCACGATTGCTTGTACATATTTTCTTTTTGGTCTTATGCACCCACGGGTGCCCAAAAGACGTTAATAAAGCTCTCTCTCTCTCTCTCTCTCTCTCTCTCTCTCTCTCTCTCTCTCTCTCTCACTGCCGATGCCCACAATAACTAAGATACAGCATCGAACAATTTGCAACTTTGAGGAGAACTCTCTCTCGCTCTCGCTCTCTCTTTCCCTCCCTCCCATTGCCCATGCCTACCATAACTGAGATAAAGCATGAATCATCGGTCAAAGAGCAAACGACTTGTAACATTTACAAGCTCTCTCTCTCTCTCTCTCTCTCTCTCTCTCTCTCTCTCTCTCTCTCTCTCTCTCTCTCTACCAATCAGCAATGTCACATGCAAATTTTAGAAGCATACACCCTCGGGGATGGCTTGAAGAGGAGGGTTTAGACAAAACGTATGAAATGCATGATTGCATCCAGCTCCGTCACAAAGAAGCATTAGATTTCCTGGACCTGCAAAGAAAATTTCACACAAAAGAATACGTTAAATGCTTTAGGGTTTAGGACCAGATGATATGAGAGACAACGTTCCTTAGACAACGCCCTCATGAACTTAAGGTGACTTTGCACAGGAAATTAGAATAAGATGAATCATGAAAGGAGGCGCTCCTTAGACGTTCCTATTACGAAGGGAGGCTTTATGTAAATTTAACCTTCTTTTCAACCTTACCGTAAGCAGTGTCCTTAGTGAAGAGTTCTCTTGCATAGGCCCAATCAACACCATTTTTCAAAAGGCTTGACACAGAATCTTCAAGTTCATAACTGGTCTTTGCACACTCTAGCTTCATCTCCCAGTTTTTCTTCTGCAAGAAAAGCTCCAAAGCGTAGCACTTTCAACACAAACAAAACTGTGATATTACAGAAATCATTGTGCTTGCTTTGTAGTCTTTATACCTATGTCAAATCCTTTGTTGTGTTTGTTGAGTTACAGAGCAACCAAACAAAAGGTCAACATTTTGCGTGTTTTGAGGTGCTTGTGTGGTGTGCATCCTCGATTCCATAGCTTGAGGAAAACAATTGCAACAAAACTGCTGCTCACAATTTTAAACTCCAAGGTGGTCTTTTTGAAGTTGGATATTCTCTTTATAAGGTTGGATTTATTCCTATTTCCAGCAGCGATTAAATATCCAGTAATAATTTGCAACACCCATAAAAATGTAAACTCCTCGACTTGTTCCTGGTGGAGGTAACTGTTACGAGCACGTGACCAGTGCCGAATCCTAGAGAACACAGAAGGTCAGATACCAGTCAGGGTCGTGTCCAGCGCGTACACGACCAACAAGGCAAGACAGTGTGAGTGGTGCGCCCCAGCACGGTCCATAGCCATGGCGGGCCTGTAATAGATCCTAACACCACAGTAGGGCAAACACTAACTGATCCACCCCACCTTGCCTACTCCCTGATATAGAGTAAGCCCCTCCTAGCCCAGTGTGAGGACTGGTAGCATGCTACTGCCAAGTGTCGGCCACGTGGCACTGACGTGGTCGACTGCACGTCGGGACCCAACTGGGGGCCCTATCCTGCTGACAGGGTCCCTAGGCTGTGTTAGGCCCGCCATGGCTATGGACCGTGCTGGGGCACACTAGTCACACTGTCTTGCCCTGTTGGTCATGTACGCTGGACACGACCCTGACTGTGGTATCTGACCTATCTGTGTTCTCTAGGGTTCGGCACTGGTTACGAGCTCGTAACACTCCCTCCCCCTTAAGAACCGTCTTGGTCCTCTAAGACAAAGTCTGGAAAAATCTTGCGAAGGACGCTGCTTCTTTCCCAAGTGGCATTCTCAACAGGCTGATCATTCCACTTAACCAGATATTCTCGGTATAGAGTATGACGAGTTTGCGTCTCTCTACTATCTAGAATTTCCTCTGGTTCATGTGGAGGTTGTTGAGGATCCAATGGGAGAACTAGAACACTGTCCCCTACCAGATTATCTGATCTGGTTAAGGCTTTTCGTAACTGACTTACATGAAAAACTGGAAAAACCTTACTCCTGTGTGGGAGTTCTAGTTCATAGGTGACCTCGCCTAGTCTCCTACTGATGGTAAAGGGACCACAATACCTTGGAGACAACTTAGCACACACTCCTGATTTGAGGGTTTTAGAGTCAACTGGGACTCTCAAGTAGACTTTCTCACCAGTGGAGAACTGCACATCCCGTCTGTGTGGATCTGCATAATGCCTGGCTTGATCCTGGGATTGTCTAATGCTACGCTTAGCATGTTCTATCATCTGGTTTAGGTCTTCTAAAAAGTTTCTGGCTGCTTCAACTTTTTCTTGTTTAAACCCTACAGCTGTGGGTGAGCGTGGCTAAAAACCGTACATCAGCATAAATGGGCTGTATCCCGTAGCTGAATGTTTGGTACTGTTGTAAGCAAACTCTAATATCGAGAGATACTCCTCCCAATTAGTCTGCTTCTTGCTGACGTATGCACGAAGCATATCCTCCAGCACTTGATTTACCCTTTCTGTTTGACCGTCCGTCTGTGGATGGTCGGTGGTACTCATATTAAGTTTAGTATGGAGATGATGGAATACTGCCTTCCAAAAATTTCCAGTAAACTTACTGTCCCGGTCGCTGACTATGCCGGAAGGTAGATCGTACAATTTAAATAGCCCGTCTACAAACAACATCGCTAACTCTGGAGCTCTAACGGTTGTTTTGGTCGGAATAAAATGAGCCATTTTGGTCAGACGGTCAACTGTGACCCATATAGCGTCATTACCCTTTTGGGTTTTAGGCAGGCCTACTATAAAATCCATGGAGATACTCTCCCATTTACCAGCTGGTATTTCTAAGAGATGCAACAACCCTCCTGCCTTTACACGCTCTGCTTTATTTACTTGACATTTCTGGCAACTGGTTACATACTGGTGGACGTCCTTTTTCATACTGGGCCAGAAAAATTGCCTACGAAGAAGCTCGTAGGTCTTCTGTATGCCTGGGTGTCCCGCGCTAGGATTGTCATGACATTCATATAGGACCTGCTGCCTATATTCCTCTGAATTGGGGACACATACTCTATCTCTATAGAGCAAGTACTCATCCTGAATGGAATATTGTTTCCATTTGAATCCTTGAGTCAACTGACCCTCAACCACTGGGGTTTGCTTGGGTGATACAGGCTCAGAATCCTCAACGTCATCTGATGACGTATACTCGAACTCATCATCATCCTCAACGGAAGCTGCCGTATTCTTGGATGAACTGGCACCAGCCCCGGGAACTGGTTCTGGAGTCTGTAACTGTCTGTTCTGGACTGAGTTCCAGATAATAGAGAAGAATGCATCATGCTGGCATTTCCCTCTCAAGGACTCGAGTAACTCATTACGAATCTGAGTAAAACTCAGCTCGTTTATTATAGGCATTCTGCTAAGGGCATCTGCTACTGTATTGAATTTTCCACGCCTATATCTGATAGACATGTCAAACTCTTGCATCAACTCTGCCCAACGAGCTTTCCGACCTCTAAGCTCAGGTTGATTGCAAAGGTATCTGAGACTCTCATGGTCTGTCAGGACCTCAAAGTTGGCACCATACAAATAATGCCTCCAAGTCTTAAGGGCATGGACTATAGAAAAGAGTTCCTTTTCATAGGCACTATACCTAGTCTGTGCTGGCTCGAGTTTTTTACTCTTAAACGCAACTGGTCGTCCACCCTGAGTTAGCACAGCACCTACTGCAAAGTCGCTAGCATCTGTTTCGACCACAAACGACTGATTGGGGTCGACGACTTTTAAAACTGGTGCTGTAGCTAAGGCTGTTTTGAGAGCATCAAAGCTCTCCTGTTGTGCGGACTCCCAAATGAACTCCTTTCCCTTCCCCTTAAGGAGATTTGTCATAGGGACTGCTATCTGAGCATATTCCTTGACAAATCGTCTGTAATATCCCGCCAGACCAAGAAAGATTTGAAGTTCCAAAATATTCTGAGGTCTCAGCCAACTGAGTATGGCTTTAACCTTATTTGGGTCCATCTTAATCCCATCTGAAGAGATAATGTGACCCAAATATGCTACTTCTTCTACGAAGAATTCACACTTGGATTGTTTAGCATAAAGCTTATGCTTTCTGAGCAGTCGAAACACCTTTCTGAGGTGTTTTAGATGCTCCTTCCTCGTTTTGCTGTAGACGAGGATGTCATCTAAAAATACGACTACAAACTTACCCAAGTATGGTCTGAGGACACTGTTCATCAAGGTCATAAAGGTAGCTGGAGCATTTGTGAGCCCAAATGGCATCACCTTAAACTCATAATGACCGTGACGAGTCCTAAAAGCTGTTTTCGAGACATCTTCCGATTTTATACGGACTTGATGATATCCCGATCTGAGATCTATTTTGCTGAAAAACTTAGCCCCGTCGAGTTGATCAAACAACTCGTCTGCCCGAGGCATAGGGTATTTATTCTTAATTGTGACTTTATTGAGGGCTCTGTAATCTACGCAAAGACGCATAGACCCCTCTTTCTTTTTCACCAATAGGACTGGTGAGGCCCATGGTGAACTACTGGTCTGAATTTGGCCTTTCCCAAGATAGTCTGTTAACTGCCTAGTTATTTCTTAATCCTCTGTTCGGCTGACCCGATACGGAGGTTTAGAAACAGGTGCTGTACTTGGTACTAGGTTTATTACATGATCTACCTCTCTGCTAGGTGGTAAACCATGTGGCAAATCTTGAGGAAAAACATCTTTAAATTTAGACAATAAAGTTTCTAATTTACTGATTTTCTGCTGAATAGAACTGGAAATAGAAACTTCAGGAATAAACTGAAAGTCACATAAGAATACCTGATGGTCTTCGTCTCCGATTAGCTGACAGAGCTCTGAACTGCAGACCATAGGGCTGTTGGGAACATCATGCTCCCCATGCAACTGGATCTCTCGGCCTTTATACTGAAAGCTGAGGGTGTTCTCCTGATAGTTTCTGTGGAGGGAAGGTCCTAAACTGTAGAGCCAATCTCTCCCGAGAACAATGTCTGTTCGATCCAGGTGCATTATCTGAAAGTTTATTTGATCTTGGTACCCCTGAATACCAAGATTTAACTTACTTACCATAGTTTCCCATATTTTTTAATCTTCACCCTTAGCTAATGAAACTATGTACCTATGCTGACTAGGTACTTCTGGTAGTTTAAGCTTTTTAGCCAGGGTGTGGTTGATGAAATTATGGGTTGCCCCATCATCAACCATGACTCTTACTGACTGGTTACCAACTTTCCCATGCATACGTACTAGGTCATGCGGCCCAAAGCTGAAGGGTCTCGCTAGCATTGCAGAGGTCAGCTGGCAACAGTGTTCATGATCTTCATGATACACTTTGATCTCGGAAGCTGCCGAGTCACTGGGGAAACATACAGTCTGAACAAGATGAACTTGTTTTTTATCTTTCTTATCTTTTTTAGTGAAAGGCCCCTTGGGACACTGTCTGACTGTGTGTCCCTTGCCCATACACACAAAGCACAAACGTTCTTGTTTGGCTTTCTCAAAATCATCTGGTTTTAAGGGCTGTATGAGTGAAGGGCGTTTCTGAGGAGCTTCACCTTTAAATTTATCTTCTTTCTTTCTTTTTAAAAATTTCTTTTTAAATTGAAAGTCTTTCTGAGGAAGCTGCTCAGAAAGTGGTTGCTGTCTCGCTCTCTTCCTACCCACTGAATCATCATAGATTTGAGCATATCTGAGAGCTTGCTCAAGGGTAGTAGGCGAGTTTCTCTGGACCTCTACTTTATATTCATCTTTGAGGCCACGGACAAATCCCCTGATTTTTTGATAGTCATCCATATTTTTAATCTTTAAAATTGCCTCTCGATACTGCGAGATATATTGGATGAGGGACTTGTCCATTACTGTTCTTTCCCAGGCTTCCCAGGCTCTATCAAGTTCATTCTCTGGTAGAAATTCTCTTAGGAAAGCTTCTTCAAAAGCTTTCCATGACCGGGGAGTCTGCCCAGTCTCCTGGAGATTTAACCACCACTTATAGGCCATAGGCCCTAAAGAAAGACTGGCCTCAATTGCTTGCAAATGGTCAGGGGTCTGTTTAAGAGCATGAATGTTCTTCCATTTGCTGAGGAAGGTTTGTAGAATATCTGCATTTCTATCCTTCTCTTCCCCATTAAAAGTAGGAGGCTTTAAATCTTTAAAAACACTGGGGTGAGACCGTAAAGTCTCACCCGAAACTGATGGAAGTGGAGAAGGGGATAACTGAGAAGTGGAGGGAAGGCTTCCTTTCGCGGAGCTCAAAATCAAGTTTTTGAGTTCAGCGAACGAGTCGTCCACACTGGACTTGAAATTGGCTAATGCCAGCTTCAGTTCATCCACTTCTGTTACCAATTGGAGGAACTGCTCCTTGGTAACCAGTTCGTCGAGTTCTTCGGCGAACTGTTCCTATTCTTCTACTTCCATGGGTTCCTTCCCTTTTCTGTAAGCCAAGGCTACTGTTTCAAGTTCGTCGAAGCCTCTCTCCTGGGGTTGATCAGGTCCCTGAGGAGTGGTCATCTTCGAAACTGAAAGAGAGCTACCTTAACTTCTGAAGGAAAAAAGTCTAAAAGACTAATTTACAACTGTACAAGGGAAAGGAAAGATGACTTAGCTGTTTCTGAGGACTGTACTTCCAAAGAAAGAATGAAGAGGAACCCTTTCAGCTCTTTTCCCCAAAATTTCAGACCTGTTGTTCCGAAAAATGCCAGTTTGAAGCTTCAAAACGGTGCTAAATTTCCCGGTTTTTTGATGATAGTAGCTCGCTGGTTTGATAGGAATCCTCTTGCTCCAAATCTCTGACGTTGGGGCCCAAAAACTTGTTGAAAAACCAGATTTTCAGAAGTACTGGCAGCGCTGGCCCTGCTCCTCCTTTTTGGCTTCAAACTCGCTGAGAACCAGTAACTTTTTCCCTGGAAATCGGATGTAGGTCTCTGACTGTACAGCGATGGAGGTGCTGGCTTCTTCCTACTCTAATTTCGCTGGGAAAACTATAGAGAATCCTCTCAACTCAGTGGGAAACAGCTGTTTTTTCAGCGAGTTACCTACACTTGGAATCTGACTCCTTGCTACTGTGATTTCTCAGTGGAAATCAGAAGTTTGAAGGCTGCTCCTACAGCGATCCTCCTCCTCTATTCCTCTCTGAGAATCTGAGAAACACTTCCTATCTTCTGATAGCTTTCTCTACTACTGTCCTGAACTCCCTAGGATGGAGATGGCTCTGATACCAGTGTAATAGATCCTAACACCACAGTAGGGCAAACACTAACTGATCCACCCCACCTTGCCTACTCCCTGATATAGAGTAAGCCCCTCCTAGCCCAGTGTGAGGACTGGTAGCATGCTACTGCCAAGTGTCGGCCACGTGGCACTGACGTGGCCGACCGTCGGGACCCAACTGGGGGCCCTATCCTGCTGACAGGGTCCCTAGGCTGTGTTAGGCCCGCCATGGCTATGGACCGTGCTGGGGCACACTACTCACACTGTCTTGCCCTGTTGGTCATGTACGCTGGACACGACCCTGACTGTGGTATCTGACCTATCTGTGTTCTCTAGGGTTCGGCACTGGTTACGAGCTCGTAACAGGGCCTAACACAGTCTAGGGACCCTGTCAGCAGGACATGGCCCCAGTTGGGGCTTGACGTGCAGTCGGCCACGTCAGTGCCACGTGGCCGACACTTGGCAGATGCATGCTACCAATCCTCACACTGGGCTAGGAGGGGCTTACTCTATATCAGGGAGTAGGCAAGGTTGGGTGGATCGGTTAGTGTTTGCCCTGCTGTGGTGTTGGGATCTATTACACTGGTATCAGAGCCATCTCCATCTTTGGGAATTTAGTAGCAGTAGAGAAAGCTATCAGAAGATAGGAAATATTTCTCAGATTCTTAGAGAGGAATAGAGGAGGAGGATCGCCGTAGGAGCAGCCTTCAAACTCTTGAATTTAGCTGAGAATTCACAGTAGTAGGAAGAAAAATTCCTTGTATAGGTAACTCGCTGGAAAGGCAACTGTTTATCTCTGATTTCAGAGACTTATTCCCTGAATTCTGAGCGGGTTTGAGACAGGAATATAGGAGCAGATCCATCGCTGGAACAGTGGCCCTCAAATCTGAATTTTGTAGGAAATTTTCAGTAGATTAGAGCGACTTCTGATCCGAATTCGAGCAGCAGGGCCAGCGCTGGACAGGGAAGAGAAAGGGTGAAGTTTCATCCCTGTTTTTAGAGATTTTTCAGAGGTTTCAACTTCAAACTTTCATGCTACAGATCAGCGAGTAGGTGCCACCAGAATTTCAGAATTTACAAGTGATTTTGGGCTTCAAATTTGGTTTTTGGGAACCAACTCAGAAGCTGTCAGATCAGCGACGGGGGATAGCAGAAGAATTCAGATTTATTTTGCAATTTTTTCGGCCTTCTATTCAAATTTTTCAGAGCCACAGGTCTGCTAGCAAGCCAGCGAGCTACTCTACTCAAGAAACCGGAAATTTTGGCACCATATTGGAGCTTCAAACTGGGATTTTCCGGGACAGCAGGTCTGAAAATTTGGGTAAAAGAGCTGAGAGGGTTCCTCTTCGTATTTTCTTTGGAAGTACGGTCCTCAGAAACAGCTAAGTTTTCTTTCCCTCTTTGTACAGTTATAAATTAGTCTTTTTGACTTTTTTTTTGGAAAGGAAACGTCAGGCAATCTTTTTCTAGCTCTGAAAATGACCACTTCTCCGGGATCTGATCAACCCCTGACAAGAGGCATTGATGAATTAGAAACGGAATCCCTGAGGTTCAGTAAAGGGAAAGAACCAATGGAAGTTGAAGAACAGGAACAATTCACCGAAGAACTCGACGAATTGGTTACCAAGGAGCACTTTCTCCACTTGGTAACAGAGATGGATGAACTGAAGTTGGCATTAGCCAATTTCAAGTCGAATGTCGACGTCGTCGAACTCAAAAGTTTGATTTTGAGTTCCGCGAAAGGAAGCCTTCCCTCCACTTCTCAGTTGTCCCCTTCTCCACTTCCATCAGTTTCGGGTGAGCCTATGCGGTCTCACCCTAGTGTCTTTAAAGATTTAAAGCCTCCTACTTTTATTGAGGAAGAGAAGGATAGAAATGCAGACATTCTACAAACCTTCCTCAGCAAATGGAAGAACATTCATGCTCTTAAACAGACCCATGACCATTTGCAAGCAATTGAAGCCAGTCTTTCCTTAGGGCCCATGGCCTATAAGTGGTGGTTAAATCTCCAGGAGACTGGGCAGACTCCCCGGTCAAGGAAGGCCTTTGAAGAAGCTTCCCTAAGAGAATTCTTACCAGAAAATGAAGTTGATAGAGCTTGGGAAGCCTGGGAGAGAACGGTAATGGACAAGTCCCTCATCCAATATATCTCGCAGTATCGAGAGGCAATTTTAAAGATTAAAAATATGGATGATTATCAGAAAATCAGGGGATTTGTCCGTGGCCTCAAAGATGAATACAAAGTAGAGGTCCAGAGAAACTCGCCTACTACCCTTGAGCAAGCTCTCAGATATGCTCAAATCTATGATGATTCAGTGGGTAGGGAGAGGGCGAGACAGCATCTCCTTAGAAACGCCCATCGCTCATACAGCCTTTAAAACCAGAAAATTTTGAGAAAGCCAAACAAGAACGTTTGTGCTTTGTGTGCATGGGCAAGGGACACACAGTTAGACAGTGTCCCAAGGGGCCTTTCACTAAGAAAGATAAAAAAGATAAGAACAAATTCATCTTGTTCAGACTGTAAGTTTCCCCAGTGACTCGGCAGCTTCCGAGATCAAAGTGTATCATGAAGATCATGAACATTGTTGCCAGCAGACCTCTGCAATGCTAGCGAGACCCTTCAGCTTTGGGCCGCATGACCTAGTACGTATGCATGGGAAAGTTGGTAACCAGTTTGTTAGAGTTATGGTTGATGATGGGGCAACCCATAATTTCATCAACTACACCCTAGTTGAAAACCTTAAACTTCCAGAAGTACCTAGTCAGCATAGGTACATAGTTTCACTAGCTAAGGGTGAAGATAAGAAAATCTGGGAAACTATGGTAAGTAGTTTAAATCTTGGTATTCAAGGGTACCAAGATGAAATAAACTTTCAGATAATGCACCTGGATCACACAGACATTGTTCTCGGGAGAGATTGGCTCTACAGTTTAGGACCTTCCCTCCACAGAAACTATCAGGAGAACACCCTCAGCTTTCAGCATAAAGGCCGAGAGATCCAGCTGCATGGGGAGCATGATGTTCCCAACAATCCTATGGTCTGCAATTTAGAGCTCTGTCAGCTAATCGGAGACGACGAGTATCAGGTATTCTTATGTGACGACGAGTATCAGGTACTCTGTAGTTGGCATTTTTGTGAAGCAACGGTTATTTTATTGGTTGTTGGATTTTTCCCCACAGTCTCTTATTCTTCTTATGAATGGTTATTGTATTTCAAATGTTGTCTATTGCCTGTTTGGAAGCCGGTTTGGCTTTAAAACGGTGGGAATAGGCTGGAATAGAAGCAAAAATACTCTAATCTGTTGGTTGTTGAGTGTTGGTGTTATTGACAGGTTTGCATGGCTGCTTACTGTGAAGTTACAGGTTTATGCTAACAATTTGTTTGCACGGTTAGGAGCCTGTAAAGCCATTCTGGTGGATGGTTGGGTTCAGAACAAGTGGCTATTGGATAAAATAGTTGTAGTAACCTGCAAAACTTAAGTTCTGAAAAAAAATAGGCAACATAACCTCTGTTTACCAAGCACAGTGAGGGCAAACCCAAAGGCAAAGTAGTTTGCAAACAAACAGTAGATGCTTTGGGCTCCAGGCTTTCTGCAACTATAAAAACTCAGAAATCATGCTGATTGTTAACCTTTTTTAACTCCTCCTGGGCACCCTAAAACCTAGAACAGATTACTCTGTTTGTGATGGTGATGGGCAGGCGTCTCTCCTCATTCTCTCCTCCCACCCAATGGCCCCACGGGAGCTCTCTCTCTCTCTCTCTCTCTCTCTCTCTCTCTCTCTCTCTCTCTCTCTTGCGGGTGGGCGCTCGCTGGATCCAGAACTTTCTGGATTCGGCCGTGAGGTAGCCCGAGGTGACGAGGTCGCTGGAGAGGAAGGAGGGGGGGGTAGGTGAATGGAGGGGGGGGGGGGCAATTTTTGCATTTGGAGTTTAACTAAAAACTTGTGAATTTCTTGCTCGAAATGGTTTTTCAGTTTTAAAGAACTAATGTTTTAATTTTGCAGTTGTATGAGACAGCTTAGATAGTTGTCAAGTGATTTACGGTGCAGTGACGTTTTAATTCTGGTCTTTATTGCTTAAGTACCCATTTGCCGATTCATTGGTATAATTTGTAAGTAAAAGCACGTATGGTCTAAAAATTAGTTTTTTTGTAGACATTGCTTAATTTAGCAATTATTACCCGTAATGAATGCGTTAACTGAACAAAAAAAAATTTAATTTTCAGTTGGCAAGCAAATGGATACTGATGGAATTTTGGAGGGTCCTACCGAGATTCACCTGGCATCACCAGGAAGTGATGGGGGAAATACGGAAATTCAGCCAGCCTCACCCGACAGTGATGACACCCTAGACTCTGAAAAACTGTTGCAAACTTTAGGCAAGGCAGTTTTAGAACTTCATCAGAGCAATAAACAACGGGATAAACAAATGCAAAATCTATTTAATCAACTGCAGCTATTAACTCTAACAACTTGGGCTACCAACCGAAAATATTTTCCGGCGATAAAAGTTTAAACGCTCGGAAGTTGTTGAAGACTGGATAAACCGTTGGACAAGCTATTTTAGCTTGCATAACGTCCCAGAGGATAAATGAATATCATCGGTTCTATTGTTTTTGGAAGGTAAAGCCTCTTCTTGGTGGAGGGAACTTTCCACGAAACCGGTGACTTGGGCTGGATTCCTTATGGAATTCCGGAAAGCTTTTGTCACGATAGACGATTCCGAGCTGTATATTCGGTTTATCAACTGCAAAATGGGCAGCCGAGAACTGGACGGTTATGTCCAAGAGTTCTTGGACTCGTTGGCCAAGGTGCCCCTATTTGATCGTAGGTTGGCACAGTGGCAATTTATTGCCGAACTACCAGCTGACTATCAAAATGAATGCAAACGAAATATCCTCAACTCTCTGGAGGATGCTATCCGTGTGGCGAAAGCCTATGATAGTACAATTGTTGCATCATGAAAAAGCGTGCACGGCCAAACGGCCCCGAAACCCAAGCAAGAAAAATCTAACAAGCGTAAAAAGCAGTTTGTTGACGAGCTGGAAGCAGAGCGTACCAACACCCAAAGAAGAAGAAGAATAAGAAAAAACTGGTGGTCAAAGACAAAGCACGGTTAACAGCGCTTAAACAGAATCTGTGTTTCCTCTGCAATAAACCTAGGCACCGTGCCAAGCAGTGCCCCGAACAGAAAGCAAAATCGTCAAGTTTCATGAATGTGGATTTACCGACAGGTAAATCAGAAGTCAATTTGTTGAATAATTGTGACTGTACTTGTAACTTTAGTGCACTCTCTTTCAAGCCTAATGAATTGTTTGGTGTGAGAGGCAATATTTTAGGGAAAGATGTGAATGGGCTATTTGATTCAGGTAGTACTCACAATTTTTTGAATGCTCGACTTGTGCAGAGGCTCCGAGTGCCCATCATGGCCAGTGATCACCGTTACGTGGTCTGTCTTGCCTCAGGGTCGGACACTGAGATTTGGGATGTCAAAGTCTCGAACTTAGAGCTTCGGATGCAGGACTATGTTGAGCCGTTGGATTTCCATATCATGAATTTGGACCGGACTGACGTGATTTTGGGCTATGAATGTTTTTTGGCAAATCAAAATTCTTAGAGATAGATTTTAGATAAGTTTGATCATATTGTCTCTATTTCTGGAGAGACCGATGTACTTCCATCGCCGATGATTTCCTCGGCTGAATTAATTGAGAAACTTCATGATTCTGAGTATGAACTCTTTCACTTGCTTTTGAAATCTCGTATGCATTGTGATGTTGGGGATGTGAATGTGTTTTCATGTTTTAACACCGAAAATTCGCCCGCTCAGTCGGTGGATCATAAGATAGACCTTTTGCCCGATAGTCGTCCTATCTTCAGACAACTATATCGGTTTAGTCAGAAGGAAGAGGAGGAAGTGGCTAGGCAGATCGAGGAGTATCTCAGAATGGGACACATAAGACCAAGTAAATCTCCATGGGGAGCACCTGTCCTTCTTAAGAGTAAGAAAGATGGGAGTTTCCGGCTATGTGTAGATTACAAAGGTTTGAACAAACTAACTGTTAAGAATAAATACCCATTGCCCAAGATGGACGATCTCATAGATCGATTGAATGGAGCTAAATACTTCACGAAAATTGATCTACGTACGGGATACCATCAGATTAGGATACATCCGGAAGATGTATCTAAAACCGGTTTTAGGACCAGGTTTCGCCACTACGAGTTTCTTGTATTGCCCTTTGGTTTGTCAAATGCTCTAGCTACTTTCCAACAAATGATGAACAATTTATTTCGTCCATATTTGGGGAAGTTCGTAGTAGTGTTTCTGGACGATATTCTAATCTATAGCAGAACACTAAAAGAGCATGCTAAGCATCTCCGTACTGTCTTATGTATCATAAGACAAGAGAAGCTTTATGCGAAAAAATCAAAGTGTGAATTCTTTAAGAAGGAACTTCTTTACCTAGGTCATAAGATTACCTCCTTTGGAATCAAGATTGACGAGGAAAAGGTGAAGATGGTCGTGGAATGGCCAATTCCTAAAACGGTGCGTGAACTTAAGTCGTTCTTAGGTTTCACTGTTTTTTTCTGTAGATTTGCAGAGGAGTACTCGAAGATTGTTGCACCTCTCAACAATATGTTGAAAGGAGTGAAAAGCCGCAAAGGTAGGCCAAGTCCTCCCATTAAATGGAATGAGAAATTAGATGAGAGTTTTCGCAAACTCAAGCTTCTAATTGCCTCAGCTCCAGTTTTGAGGATAGCGGATCCAGATTTGCAGTTCGTCATTAACACTGACACGAGTGATACGGCTATTGGAGTTGTTCTCTTACAAGAGGGTCAGCCCGTTGCCTTTGAAAGTAAGAAACTAACCGATGCACAATTCAAGTACACCACTCAGGAAAAAGAGCTTTTTGCGGCGATCCATGCTTTGAAATCATGGAGGCATTACCTGTACGATAATAAATTCGTGGTTAATACGGATCATCAACCTTTAAAGTATTTCTGTAATCAGAATGATTTGCGAGGTCGTAAGGCCAGATGGGCAAAACTCATGCAAGAATTTGACTTTGAAGTGCGGTATATTAGGGGCTCATCTAATCAGATGGCTGATGCACTTAGTCAAATTGGTGAAGTGAACGAACTTTCCTTCACTGAGATCAGTACAGAATTTTATCTCTGAGAGGTCTTTATGAAAAAGACCCACATTTTGGACCAATCTGGAATAGGGTTCTAGCAGTTTCATCAAGCATGACTGATGATCATGGTGATCAGTTTGGGGGAAGGATATAAAAGGTACTGATGACTTCTCTATCCGTAGTGGACTATTGTTCAGGAAAGGGAAGGTTTGTGTGCTTGATGTGGATGTTGTTAAGAATAAAATTCTTTATGAATGTCATGACTCACCATGCGCAGGACATCCCGGCATACATCGTACATTGGATTTGGTTCGAAGGGATTATTATTGGCCAAAACTCAAGCCCTTTATAGAATCTCATGTGGTCAAGTGTGACCAATGTCAGTTGAATAAAGCTGAACGCCATAAGGCTGGCGGTTTGTTGCATCCACTGGATATCCCTGATAAGAGATGGGAGAGTATTTCCATGGATTTTGTGGTTGGGTTACCGCGGACAAATAAACAGCATGATGCAATTTGGGTTGTGGTCGACCGTCTTACCAAATTGGTTTATTCCGATAAAGACCGCCGCGAAGGCTTCTAATTTAGCTCAGATATTTGTAGAGCGTCTATTTAGGCTTTACGGATTACCGAGTGATATTGTGAGCGATCGCGATCCGAAGTTCACCGGTCACTTTTGGTCGGCCGTATTCGCTAACTAGAGACGGCACTGAGCTTGGGTTCTATTGATCATCCTGAGACAGATGGACAGACGGAAAGAACAAATCAGACGATGGAACAAATGCTTTGGGCATATGTTTCCAGACGACAATCTGATTGGGAAAAGTACCTTCCATTGATCGAGTTTGCCTATAATAGTAGTAAGCATTCGGCTACCGGTTATAGCCCGTTTATGCTTATGTACGGTTTTGAGCCTAGGTCACCCATCGCGATTGAGACTCGGACGATCAAGTTTCAAAAAGTAGCCGATTTCCTACACGATATGCAGCAAATGCTACGGATTGCACGTGAAAATGTCCAAAGTGCCCAGGATAGGGACAAACATTATGCAAATCTGAAAAGATTACTGACAGACTTCCAAGTGGGAGACTGGGTATATTTCAAAATCCCGAAGGATTCAAGTGTAATGCGTACCGGCAAGCATTATAAGTTGTCCCCTAGATATAGAGGACCGTTTAAGATCTTGAAAAAGATCGGATCCTTAGCTTACCAATCAGAACTCCCGGATGGATCGCAAGTGCATCCCATATTTCACGTTAGTCGTCTCAAAAAGAGTCTGCGTGAAGGAGAGCATCTTGGATCTAGAGATCAGTTGGACCTGTTGGATGAATCATCGGGTGTATCTCGTCTTGAACCCGAAAAGATCTTGGATACAAGAACTAAACGATTGAGAAATCGTATAGTTACCGAGCATCTGGTTCGATGGAGGGGATGTACGGACGATGACGATTCTTGGGAACAGGAAGGAAGCTTAAGGAGGAACTTTCCCAATTCTAAGTTCTGAGGACAAAACTTGAATAAGGGGGGAAGAATGTCATGCCCATGACTGGTCTCGGGTAGCGTGTCCATGCTAGGGACCGGTAGACCAACAACCCATAAGTTAATTGTGACTATAAGGGAATTGGGGCTATTATGTGTACATGGTCATAATTAATGGTTGTAGGCCTAAACACATGGTGGTGGAGTTCGTATAAATCTATCAGTGAGTCATTAGGGAACTGGATGACGTGGCCCAGATAGGCTGCAGAGGTGTCCAGTGAGGTGTCACAGTGCACTACTAGTGGTGCATGGGCCTTGGAGGGTATAAGTATACTTGCTGGGCATGCTTGATTTTGTGATTAGTAGCTACATGCTGCTGGTGTGACTCCTCTTTCCATGACTCTGATAGATCCATAGCTTGGGGGCTAGATCCGTTTGATCTACGTTTGGTTGGGTTGGCTTATCCACCACCTGTTCCCTTGTGTTGTTGCTTTGTATGGTATGCTTAGGCTGGAATCCTGTTGTGAGGACTTTATACTTCGGACCTCTTCTGTTAGCTTCATCTCATGGGCGCTCATCTCTCTCTCTCTCTCTCTCTCTCTCTCTCTCTCTCTCTCTCTCTCTCTCTCTCTCTCTCTCTCTCTTAGAGGCTGAGAGATCTTGATTTCTCCACTGATACCATATTGGTTGTCATGGCACTCTATGAGCAGGTTTGGGGATGCTTCAGATCAGATGAGGGCCTCTCAGAGAGAGTCAAGAGTACTATTTGTTCCCTCTCTCCTACACTCTTTGGTTTGTATATTGATGAGGTTGAGCGGGCCATCAATCATGATGATGGCATTGGATGCAGGCTTGGTGATATACTCATTTCCATTCTGCTTTATGCTGATGATGTGGCCTTGCTTTCTGGATCTGGTGAGGGATTGCAGCGGCATCTGGATACACTACAGGTTTTTGGCGACTTATTTGGTTTGACTGTGCATACCAGGAAACGATTTAGGTTTTAGGGTTCTTGGGTTTAGGGTTTAGGGTTTAGGGTGGGAGAGAGATATTGGATTTGCGTGCTTCTGTGTATGTGTGCGTGAGAGAGAGAGAGAGAGAGAGAGATATGGTTGCTCGTCCCATTTGGGATGAGGTGGAGGTGATGCCCGACAAGAAGTGGCGTTGCCCTTTTTATCGAAAGCAGTTCACAGGGAACGCCTCTCGGGTTCGAGCACATCTCGGGGGGTTGCGAGTCCGACCCACGGGGGTTGCGAGTCCGACCCACGGGGCGATTGTATGGTCATCCCCGCTACGGAGAGGGCTCGCATTATCGAGACATTCTGAGCCAGCTGCTGATCCCGGCGAGCCGTCCACAGATGCCGCGGACTCTATTTCCACTGGTGCACCCACTGCCACCGCCTTGCCACTGGTACACCCAGCGACACCGCCCCCACCGTCGCATCCGCACCCGCCACCGCCACAGCCACCGCCTCCGCCTCCGCCACAGCCACCTGTACCCCCTCCGCCAGTACTCCCCATGGATCCACAGCCTCCACTGCTGCACGTACGCCTGTGCCATCAGCGTCAGATCTGCACGGCCCGTCCACATCCTCCGCTTCCGCACCTGTGCCTGTGCCACCACCTCCAGATCCGCATCCTCCATCCACATCCTCCCAGCCATCCACATCCCAAGGCACCAGACAGATGTCTATGCCGAGATCTTTCAGAGAGGGGCAGCACAGAGAGGCCACCAGGACCATAGCACAGATGTTCTATGACCTGAACCTCCCCTTTATCATGGCATCATCCTGCATCTTTCGAGAGGCTATCTCGAAAGTTGCAGTTTGCGGGCCCGGCTACACACCACCCACAGCACGCACTACACGGCCCTTTGCTCCAGGACCGGGTTGCATCAGTCAGAGAGAGACTGGCCGCACTGCATGAGGCTTGGGATAGATACGGCTATTCCATCATGGCTGATGGGTGGACTGATCGTCGCAGACTCATCAACGTGATTGTTTCCAGTTGTCACGATTCCATGTTCTTGCGCAGCATCGACGCCTCCGAGGCAGGGAGAGTGCATTCGGCCGAGTACATTTACGGCATCATTCGCGCAGCGATAGAGGAGGTCGAACCACAGCGCGTTGTCCAGGTATAATCTTCTTTCATTAGTTGCTTGGTCATTTACTGTTTAATGTTGAAACAATAGATTTGCGTAGTTTTTGATTGATTGCAATGTGTTTCCAAGCTGTGAACTGACCGTGTGAACATATAGCGAAAGGTTATGACGGACAATGCATCCAACTGCCGCGGTATGGGGGAGCTTCTTATGGCAGACTACCACTCCATTGTCTGGACAACATGTGCCGCACACTCACTGGACCTCCTCCTGCATTCCATTGACGCCTGCCTTGGGTCAGTGACATTCTCACGAGGGCACTTGCGGTTGTGGACTTCGTCACACGCAAGCGCCGCATGACGGCTCTTTTCCTCACATTTAGCAGATAAGCTCCTACTTATTTTTTGGCTCGTTCAAGATGCTTCCTTATGTTTTGCTCGTTTCATGTGTGACTCTCATTCCGTTTGTCAATGCAGGCTTGACTTGAAGAAGCCCGCTCGCACCCGCTTCGCCTACCAGTTCATCATGCTTGAGCAACTACACAAGCTCAAGGGTGAATTGCGGCACATGGCCACTCGGCAAAGTTCACCGCCATGGACCTGTCCACGACCCCAGAGGGCTTGGCCTTCCACGACATCCTCTTCATGGAGCCTTTCTGGGTGGATATGCAGCAGCTGATGGACGTCATGCGCCCCATCTACTCTGTTCTAAGGCTCGTTGATCGCGAGGGGTGCACGATGGGCCTCATTTACGAGTTCATGGACCGCATGGGCGAGTCTCTCCAGCGTTCTGAGTTGGACCCTACCAGGTATAACCTTTTTCCATCTCACCATCCTTACTTCCATTTCGCACTCTGTTTCGTCTTGCTGCCGCAACACGATGGTATGTAACTATTGCCTCCATGTGGTTTGGTCCACAGGTTGGAGCCTATCAGGCGCTTGTGGCAGCGGCGATAGGATAAGTTTCACTGGCCCATTCACAGTGTGGCCCACATACTGCATCCGTTGTTTCAGAGCGAGAGGCAGTACGACGATGCAGAGCTGCATGCGGACTGGTTCGCATACATCCGTCTCCTCAACAGCGACACTGGGTTCCGCAGTAGGCTCGAGGTGCAGAGGATTGGTTACAGGTAAACTCTTGATCTATCGTACGCTGTCGTTCGTTCAATTTCCCTGCGCAGGGCTCAAGTGTATTCAAGCATATTGTTGCTCAACTGCAAGCACTCTCTGAGGCTGTTCGGCGAGGACCTTGCACGTGTTCGAGAGAACAGGCTCTTGCCTGTATCATGGTGGGAGAGCTACGGCGCCGGGCAGCCAGACCTAAGGACGCTCGCGCTCCGAGTCCTTTCACAGGTATGTTGTCTAATCTCATTCATCCAACCAATTTTCGCATTTTTTCTACAAGGTCGGTACTCACTCAAGTTGTTGCCAATTAATGCAGGACTGTTCTGCTTGCGTGTGCGAGCGGAACTGGTCAGCGTTCAGCCTTGTTCACACGAACAGGCGGAACCGTCTGACGACGAAGCGATGCAATGACCTGGTGTACTGCAACACCAACACTAGAGTAGTTCGACGCATCACGGAGAGCATGAGGGTAGGAGGCGCACGCGCCCTACTGCTGCAAGTATATTTTGTTGCTCTGTCGTTTTGCTTTCGTATTGGTTTAAGACATTCAGTTTAATGCCCTCACAGTTGCTTCGGCTATTCTCACGAATGATTGACTTGTGCAGGTCAATCCCGATGAGTGCCTGGTTGCAGCAGCCGATCATGAGCCAGAGCTAGAGGTTGATCCAGACGATGCCGCTTGGCGTGCTCTGCAGGGTGAGCCGGAGGATGATGCCGATGCCGATGAGACCACCACCCTCCCTACTGACGTTCCATTGCCCTCCTCTGATGATGAGCCCACATATGATTCAAACGAGACGGTCGACCTTGCAAGGGATGGTCCACGTGCCCCACCCAGTACTCCCGCATCACGCCCCCTTTCCGATGATGGCTGGACAGAGTTTGCGAGGGAGACAGAGGCTGCTGCACAGAGACAGATAGCGCACAGACGACTCAGAGCATCACAGGCAGGCAGTTCTTCCCAGAGACCCCCCCGTGGCAGAGGGAGACCCCCAGGCAGGAGTGTACCACAGAGGGTTCCTTCCAGCAGACCCAGAGTCAGGCCAGCCAAGAGGGGACGCACTGATGATTTTTTTAGTCGTCTCTTGGCAGGCGTTGGCCCAGACTTAGAGGAGTCCCAAAAATGCCTCCTGCTTTCGTTCGTTGTGTCGGCGGACATCTACCAGGACATGCTCCGATTAGTTGCCCATGTGACGTTGTACCACCCCAAACCCTAAATCTATCTCATCACATAGGCCATGGTACTGTTGTGTAGAATGCATCAATGGTCCGGAAACACAGTCCACAGGTTCGTGATCCCGATACGAACCCAAGGGATCGAGCCTGGCTGGATTCGGGTACCGTTCGGTCAAAATGGCCCTTCGACTGGAGAGAAGCGCAATTAGGTCAAGCGAAATGGACTAGTTTTGCAACTCTCCGTCCAACGGCCCCGTTTCTCCAAACGGGATCAGTTTCGGGTGCCGTCTGTTTCGGCCAGTGGACAACCTCGATATGAACCTGTGGGAACAAACAGGACGAGGAAACGACCGATGGTCGGCCCGCAACGTTCGTCCGAAGTTCGACGTTAAATAGGGCTTCAGGGACACTTTGTCCGGTCAGGACCTGAAAACTGGGAGATGTTTCGGAGCCCTCGTGTTGGTACGCAAGATTTCGACGGCGTATTGTAGCGTGTTGAAGTAGTGCCATAAGTGATTAGTAAGTTGTTGAAGTTCATCCCGGGAGAAACCGATCTCATCAACCGAGACACAGTAGTGTATAGGTCTTGTGGGTTTCTGTAGTAAATGAAACAGTTTTGCATAAGTAGTTAGTAAGTTGTTGAAGTTTATCCCGGGGGGGAAACCGATCTCATCATGTAAGACATAGTAGTGTGTCGGTCTTGTGGTTTCCTGTCTAGAGCTTGTCACTCTTCTGGTGAGCCCTAATTTCCCCCAGAGACTTCTGGGAGCTTGTCACTCTTATGGTGAGCGTTCACCTCTTCCCAATCCTCTGATGAGCATTCACTTCTTTGAGACAGTCACTGATGCACCCTAAACCCTAAACCAGTAATATGTTTGCCATACAAACCATCATCTTCACTCCAAACCACTCTCAGATCTTTCTTTGCCGCTTTTTTGGAGCTTAGTTTCCAATGAAGGTTCGTAATAATTTATGAACTGCTCATTAGTCATCGTTGTTTGGTAATACTGAGGTTATGAGAGGCATGGCCCAATGGTTAGGTCTGTTGCAAATTTTTTTGGTACCGTTTTCCTATTTTTAACAGAAGGGGGCAGGTGGGTGCCAGACACCCTCTGATAATTAATATCGGGGGAAAAACAAGGGCCATAAACTGCTTTTATTTTGCCTTTGGGATGGAGGACAGTGCGGGCAGGTGCCTATATTTTACTTTTTTTGAAAAAAAAAATTCAAAAAATCGGACGCGTCCGGACTCGGACTATTGTCAGCGTCCGCCATCCGCTTCCTTAGGTCCAGGTCCACGTCCAGGACCCGGATGTGTCCGGCCTGGAGCCTCATCCCTAATATTATTATGACGCGTCCCCCATTTTCAAAAAAAAAAATACAGGCACTTGCCCACGCTGTCCCACATCCCCAAAGCGAAATAAAAGCAATTTATGGTCCCTCAACAACTTACTGATTACTTATGCTCCACAGTGTCATTCAACATAGGGAAGCTCAAGACCTACACAGTACCATGGCCTATGTGATGAGATAGGTTTAGGGTTTTGGGAGGTACAACGTCACATGGGCAACTAATCGGACCAGGTCCTGCCTGGAAGATGTCCCAGATAAACTTCAACAGCTTACTAATTACTTATGCAAAACTGTTTCATTCACTACAGGGAACCACGAGACCTACACACTACTATGTCTTATATGATGTGATCGGTTTCCCCCCGGATGAACTTCAACAGCTTACTAATTACTTATGCAAAACTGTTTCATTCACTACAGGGAACCACAAGACCTACACACCACTATGTCTTATATGATGTGATCGATTTCCCCCCCGGATAAACTTCAACAGCTTACTATTTACTTATGCAAAACTATTTCATTCACTACAGGGAACCACGAGACCTACACACTACTATGTCTTATATGATGTGATCGGTTTCCCCCCGGATGAACTTCAACAGCTTACTAATTACTTATGCAAAACTGTGTCATTCACTACAAGGAACCATGAGACCTACACACCACTATGTCTTATACGATGTGATCGGTTTCCCCCCGGATAAACTCTCGCTCTGAAACAGTGGATGCAGTATGTGGGCCACACTGTGAATGGGCCGGTGAAACTTATCCCATCGTCGCCGCCACAACCGCCTGATAAGCTCCAACCTGGGGACCATACCATGTGGAGGCAACAATTACATACCATCGTGTTGCGGCAGCAAGACGAAACAGAGTGCGAAATGGAAGAAAGGATGGTGAGACGGAAAAAAGTTATACCTGGCAGGGTCCAGCTCAGAACGCTGGAGAGACTCGCCTATGCAGTCCATGAACTCGTAAATGAGGCCCATCGTGCACCCCTCGCGATCAACGACTCAGAACACAGTAGATGGGGCGCATGGCGTCCATCAGCTGCTGCATATCTACCCATAAAGGCTCCATGAAGAGGATGTCGTGGAAGGCCAAGCCCTCTGGGGTCGTGGACAGGTCCATGGCAATGAACTCTGCAGAAGTAGCCATGCGCCGCAAATCACCCTTGAGCTTGTGTAGCCGCTCAAGCATGATGAACTGGTAGGCGAAGCGGGTCCGAGCGGGCTTCTTCAAGTCGAGCCTGCATTGACAAACGGAATGAGAGGCACACATGAAACGAGCCAAAAAAACAAGAAGCATCTTGAACGGTTTTATACCATTGTCACCACCACAGCCTTATATGCAACATAGACATGGTGTACCAATCTTTCAATCGTATTGCAAAGACAATTTGCAAAATTTAACCTTTATTGATCTCCTATAAGCAAGTACATTTTGATATTTACAAATAATTATAATTGTACATCTATGTAGAAAAATTGTAAAGAACGGGAGAGGGAGTAAAAGCTCTAACAAATGGAGTCTGAGGAGCATCTTCTATTCAGATGCCACGTTTGTTATGAGATCAAAGGACGTTACCACTGCCTCTACCATGATTCTCTAGTCACACTACGCTCTCTCATTTTTTATGAGGATCCACACTATGTTGCCATGAGATGGTTCTTCTACGCCGGCATATATGCCAGCGGGATCGATTTTCTAGAGAAGACGTTCCAAAGCAAATGACACAATTATCCCACGGTTCCCCACATTTCACCAGCATCATGATCGAAGGCAACATTTGAGGTCAAGAGCCGTTCATACCCCATGGCAGACTACGAGCATTCGTATGAGGAGACAAACACCCTCCATCTTCAGCATCGAATGTAATGCCAGGACTATCATTTCTTACTTCAACAGAGCTCCAATCCCCCTAGCCTATGATATCTGATAGTTCAGTGTACTGATCATTGTATCAACTGCGGTACCATTTTCAGTTATGCAGAAATTTTGTTCATAGTTCATTGAAACGATCAAAGATTATTTCTTTGATTCATTAAGTCTACTTTATTGTTTGGAGACATGCTCTTACATAGACTCAAGTGACATAGACTCACACTTTAGATGTATTATTTTGTCTTATATGCATGTTAGGATTGAAATGACAATAAAGCTCTCTCTCTCTCTCTCTCTCTCTCTCTCTCTCTCTCTCTCTCTCTCTCCATGGAGCGCCACAAAGCCACCTCGCCATGGCCGCCGATGCTCACCACCCTCGGCTCCCCCCTTTTTCATTGGGGAAGCGGCTGCCCATGCTGAAGGAGGCACGCTGCCCCAGCAGGCAGCCGCGCAGCCTGCCAGGGCGGCACTGCCTGTCCAGCAGGCAGCCACCCCCCCCTAGCCCTCTTTCTTCATCTTCTTCTTCTTCAGCGCCCCCGTTTCCTCTCTCCTCGGTTCTCCTGCCCCCTATCAAGCTCCCCTCTTTCCCTAAAGAACCATACTCACCTACAAAGGCATTTCACATTTCCTCTTCAGATATCCAGCGTATTATGAGATTCGGGGGAGGTACTACTGTTTGTTCAAGGAGCACCCAGTCACGCTCTCCACCTTAACCTATGAGGAACCTTGGATCCACACTTTATGATTTGTCACAACTCAAGCATACTGTACTCAATAAAAGCATTTTTGGTGCCATCAGGTATTAACTTGTATTAATATATTTTAATTATGTTTAAGGTATTATTGGGTCCATACCGTAACTCAATAAGGAATTGGAACACTATAAATAGGTTAAAGAGAAGGCTTAAAACCAGCAAACATTGTTGCCTATTGATGACTTTCCCCTTTTATCACTGGCATCATCGTGGTATTGTTGAGTTTCTTGTATTGTCACAGGGTTGCACAATCAACTCTTAGCAAATATACATGGGAAACTAACAAATATACAAGGATCTAGCTAAGTTTTCTATGATTTACTTGTCCTCTAAGATTATGCATTTGTTTTGAAGGAGCAACTACTTTTATGCCATTCACAACCTTCATCAAAGTCATCCTATGCTATTTCATTATTTTTTACTAACAATGTTGACATTGTCCTTTCGAGGATATGGGAGAGTTACTAGTAAATTCATGTGGACAATTACCTGGACCTAGGACTCAAACTTTGATATAATATTGTACTATATTTGGGTATTTGGGGACCCGTAATCTATTCGTGACATTTCTTTATATAAATATATCTTCTAGGCCTAAAAACTGGCTATGGATGCTCAACCCTAATCAAATATGTCGATGAGCCTCAAACATTATAAATAGGCCAAAAAGCCTCATTTCTCCTTGTTTGAATGCTGAATGAGTAGGCTTAAAACTAGAGAGTTACATCTCTTCTAGTCATGTTAGTATTGTGTTTTTGCTCATAACGTACATAACTTCAGAAAAAAGCAAATCAAATATCATAAGCAAAACTACAGCCACAAGATATTATGCAAAATAAGTCATCTTGGCTCAAAGATCAGAATAGCAACAAGTTCATGCACCCTCAAAATATAGTTTAATCTAAACATCCGGTTAATCAATAATTGGACAAATTATAACTAAACCTTCATGGCAACTAATCTAATCTAATAATATCATTCTTTCAGATTGCAATATGTCAAATTAGCCGTGGCATTATTCATGCTCCAAAAAAAGGACATTAGCAATGAAAAAATAGTCAATATCAACCATTACGACAACCTACAATCAACGAAGTACAGCATCTCAATAAGCTTTTTTGATCCATCTACTATTGTCACATGTATTTGTCCAACATAAGTGCCATCATTCCCATTTGATATACAATCACCTTGAAGTGCTTACTGGAAATAGCTATTTCCAATTAGCAACTTCGACCATAGAAAACATTTGAAAAACCATAAGTGCCATCCTGTAAGAGAAGAATGAAAACAGTAAAAACATGAAGTTTTCCTTCTGTTTACCTAATCAAGATTAAGGGCTTCCCTAGAGTGAGCCTGAAAATTGAGATGTTTATTATTAATTTTGAAAATTGTCTAGTAGTACATTGACTCATTTGTTCATCATCTTCCAATTTTACGCTAATTTAATCCTTTGCCGACTCCACAGAAACATTACTTTTCAATATTGGTGAGATCAAGGTGCTATGAAACACATTTTGCTGCAAGTGGGATTAACCAAATCTTCAAGCACGTGAATAATACATTCAAATGAAGATTTTCAAAAAAATAGTGAAAATGGTTCTTTCAATACGTACATATGATATCCACAGTTGGACCCCTTGTTGATTCCACTGATAACCTGTGAAATACATATGATACCACAAATAAGTACTTCAAAAGGCAAGTTAATATATCCAGTAGAATCATGTCATCTTACTCATGCATTTCAGTTATGGAGAAGCTGGTTGGCTACCATTATATTCCAAACTTAACATTTTCCTATAGGCTATGTATCAAGTTTATCTCGTGGTGGGATAGGGGTTTGCATAGATCAGCAAAAGGCCATCAGACCAAGAATCACTCACTTGCCAAACAGCTAAGACTTTTTAATGGAGATGCAACCTGGCTTCTTGGAATCATCAAGGAATATAAACAAATTGTAGGCTTGTATAACCAGAAAATCGGATGTTCTATTTGAAAAATCTGCTCTTTCCTGATAACAAATAGACCAGACACGGATGTGCTCCACTAAACCAATGCACCTCAACTAGAATAAACAAGGTTCTTTCAAATCATGGAAAAATTACTCAAAATTCTACAAATATGGAAGATTGCATCTGGAGTAATTCTTCTAGAACAGTAGTTGCACTTTAGAGTTGGTACATTACTAATTTATAAAGGGAAATATTAATATCTTGCAGCCATGATGCTACAAGAATTACGACTAAATGGCATACGCAAAATTCAGTTGCACTTTATGCATGATAACGATGCCTACATAAAGTTCTTCTTGAATCCAATCCTGAAAGGGAAGCAAAGATTGAGCAGTTTGATTGTAATGCAATGCCATAAAACCTAGTTTTTTCAATACAAACATTGTACAATAGGTTTTCCTTGTGTCTCAATTACTGGAAAGAGCCAAAGATATTTGAGTGATGACATCAAATTCCTGTGACTTGAAAGAAACAGATTGTTAGAGAGTATTCATGTTCTACAATTGCATGTGTTACCAATTAAGAAAAAACAGTTTTTCAGAGAATGATTTGCCATTACCGGATGAGGAGTAAAATGAAGTATTCAATAAATGTTCATTTTGAAAAATTTCCTGGTGAACAGTATTAACATAACATGAGTATCATTTTGAAACCATTATCGCAATAATGAAAAAATGAATGTCTATCACTTCCTGCATATGGTGAAACTGTCAAAAAGCTAAGCAAACACACTAAAAATATTAACTTCAGTGGTGAAGCATCCAGCACCATGACAATTTGCAGGACCAATCAAAACTTAATGCAACTTCAACTCGGAAGAAAAAGATTCTCAAGTTTAACGATAAAGCTCAAGTGTAATTGCTTTCAAGAATACTCATTGTGTTCATAAAGGATAAACTTGAATCCATCTTACACATAAATCCTTGCATGTCAAAAGGATAGGTATTCTTGATTTGCCTCCATTCAAATGCCCTTACTCTTGACCACACCATTCAATGGAAAAGCTATCTGGTATACCACAGTAAAAACTTAGAGCGAACTAAATACCATGATAATGATCTCTGCTCATTGACCCTCACCCACCCATTGACCTCTCTCTTGGGCATATACAAACCTTGAAAAGTTCTAGTCTGAAAACTCGACAAGCTTTATAAAATATGACTTTCAAATTTCATCAAAGGATATCTCAACAGTAACATGAACTTTATTTATTCTATTCATTACTCTTCCAGCTAGCAGCAAATAGTAAATATGTATTTCTGATTGTTCTCCAAAAACTGAGAAAGCCAGTGTAGCCATCTTCGTCATTTTCACAATTGATATCATACTCATTGAAATTGTCATAGGCAATCAGTTGTCGAGAAAGGTTGAATGTTTCTAGTTATCCAATTTATGTTCCTTACTCTGCCTACAATAACTAGGTGTAGTTTCTCAAACTTCTCTGCTTCTTTATAACACATCACTTTGTCATTTATAGGCAAGCTTGAGTGGTCTCAACAAAGTATCTCATGGCAATCTTTCAAGCAAAAAAGAAACTGTCTATGCAAAATAAAAACATACTGTAATATACAAGAGAAAATGGCTGCTCCTTGACATCACTTAAACCCCAACAAGAGATTGTAACACACCAGAGTTGGTTTTGCCCATGAAAATAGTGACCCGGATAGGCTGAGAGACACGCAATCAGCAGGTGTTCCTGTAGGAGGACCAAAAAACTCGTCCATAAGCTAATGCAAAGCTGCGTTGCATCCAGAGAAACCTTTTCAAGGATGCATTCATGTGTACAAAACTGTCTGCAAAGTAAATTGTTGAACTTTGAATATCACCCGTATTTCTACAGCAGTGAATGTGAACTACATACTAGCAAGGCCATATACAAAAACAAGCTATCTGCTGACATAATCTTTAAGAATTGCAGTTGCAAGCAGATCAGCTTAGACTATGGTTTCTATTTAAAATGGCAACCTTCACGCCCAGAGTGAATAAATTGACAATCCTTGCAAGGATTGTCTTGGATAATGCTTGGAAGTCTTATATACTGAGATTCAGCCGCATATGAAAATATTATCATTCTCAAGAATTTTTTCAGTAGAAATCATGCAGCTTTTTTGAAAGATATAGTGGCAACCCAGGGATCAAAGTCAAGCGCTGATTTCTTGATCCTACCTGAAACTTCATATGCAGTGGCTCCATCAATGTTGACAGACCCAACCTCCAATAAACCTCGTGTTGTAACAGAATGCCCAGTACCAGACTTGTCCCTAGAGCCAAAAGCTCAACATTAAAAACAGCATGAAAGACAACTTAACAACTCACCTTTCTAGATAAATAAATGAACGTAGAGCTCAGTCCTTTACACAAGAGTCTCTAAGAAACCCACAATAAGACTTGCATGCCTTAGCTCATTATCCAAAAGTAATATGTACATTTTGCAGTCATGTGTGTGTATGTGCGTGTGCGTGTGCGTGTGCGTGTGCGTGTGCGTGTGCGTGTGCGTGTGCGTGTGCGTGTGCGTGAGAGAGAGAGAGAGAGAGAGAGAGAGAGAGAGAGAGAGAGAGAGAGAGAGAGAGAGAGAGAGAGAGAGAGAGGTCAATGTCTTTTAGGTACCAAATGACAAGATCTGAGCTCAAGTGTGCTCTTGTTGTGAGAACATAATACGGCTCCAAACTAAAGATCTGAGCTGCAACTACTACTAAAAACTATGAGCATTGTGGCAACGAAACCATGATTGAACATTTAACAAATACAATGCCCCTTGAAACTATCCAACGTGAAAATTGTGGCTGCTAGTGGCAATTTTGTACTTGTTGTACATCAAGATGAGTGTGTTTGTGAAGAAGTGTGTGGGTGTCATCGGTAAGCTCAAATTCTAAGCCACATGGGCACACTTACTAAAAACATGTAAATGAGTTTACAACGTATTCGGTTAGATTCAACTGCCCCCATGCCATACATACACCTTACATTTGATAAGTTCTACTATCCAAAAATGGGTAAAATGACACTATATAGCTATAAAGTTATTAACACGATCATCACATAAGTAATACAAGTGGAACTATGAAAGAATAAATAATTAATGATAAATCATATAGCTATCTACTATAGGAAACTTGTATGAACATCAACTATTGAGCAATACAAACATCTCCTAAGCACCAAATCAATCAACTATACATTGGATAAAAGAGTTGCTACTTATATGTTTCATGAGGCCTTTAAGAGAATCTCGAATGAAACAACCACAACAGTTGCTAGGGATTGCTAAAATTGGCCGTACAGTTGCTAGGGAGAGAGAGATTGCATGTTTCTAAGCCTCTTTAGGCATAGGAGGTCACTATGAGCATTGGTGTGCATGTGGACATTTTGAATTGCCTTTTTTGTCTAGGTTTTGGGGTTAGGGCTTAGGGATTCAGCAGGGCCATCATGCACTTCATTGGCAGAGCCAGGCCCACCACGGCCACCATCAACCCCAGCAATAGGTCCATCATCTACAGGATAGGCTTTTCCATCAGGGGAGTCAGTTGGGAGAGGGCCTACTGAGGTAGTGGCCCAGGCTCAACACAGCGGACAGTTCCTATGGCAAGTATAGGGAAGTGCGGGGGAGAGAGCATAGGGTGGAGCACACGAACGGCCTAGAGTCAGGCCACGACCACATGCAGCTACACAGGACAGGGTGGGCAGATATCGACAGACCACAGTGGCTACAGGGTGGCAACGGACACACCATAAGGCAGCCACGAGACTTACACACCAGTTTTTTAATAGTAGCTACCTTGCATTTTCCTTGGTCAACACCAGACTTGTGATGCCACTTGGAGACCACCCACACGTGAGGCTCTTCGTACTCGCCATTTGCAAGAGGAGCATGCATACATCACGAGAGAGCTCAGCCCCATACGACATGCCTGGGCCACATATGGTTGCTCTATTCTATCATATGGGTGGACTGATTAGGCACAGGCCTATTATCAGCATCTTGGTTTCGTGTCCGCTGGGTACAGTATTTCTCAGTGGTGTGGATGCCTCTCGAGATGGCACTGTTGAGTCTGGAGAGTTCATCAATGAGCATATACGTGCAGCAGTCATTGAGGTGGGGGCACAGTATGTGGTGCAGGTGGTCAACAACAATGCCAGCAAATGTGTGGCTATGGGTGAGCTTTTGGAGAGGGTCTTCCCTTGCCATTTTCTTCTCCACAATCGTTGTCCCAATTGCAATCTCTATCATGTCTTTGTTGCTCTTTTATAGCCCTTCTCTATCACAACAACACTTGGATTGGATCCTCTTCTGCACAACATAGACCTGTTATAGAATTGGATGAAGGCCAATCAATTTCCTTACATTTTATCTTTTGCTCACCATAATTTGTTCAAGGCCCAACGTTTTACCCGTTTCCAAAATCCTTTCAAAAATGTTATAAATAGTGAGTCCATGTCAATACCTAAGTTTGGCTTGATATGGCCCAATTTCAACTTCAGGGGCTCCTATATTTGAGGGGTCATGGACTTGATTTCTCTATAGAATTGATGGGTCCTTCAAGGAGTGCACCTACCTATTATGGATAAAGGGTCCATGTGAGGCCTTGTCCCATGACTTTTGGCCATTCACTATTTGACTCTTGAGTTCCATGATGGTTGGTTGATCAAATACTTGGACATTGATGGTTCATTTCCTAAAATTGTAACAACATATGTTCTCTATACTATGAGGCTTCCCCAAGAGGAATTAAGCCATCTATTCTCATTGTACTATCAATCATTGATTATGGATTAATGTTATACTTCTTATGGATTAATGTTATACTTCAGCTTATATTCTCTTCTCCTTTGTGCATGTTTTCTTCTTTTGCCTAGAGCCTAGAGTAGATGAAAGCAGATCTTAAGATTCTATAAATTTCAACAAAAAATCTGGAAAAATAAGCCCTATCACTTATCATTTACAATTCCCGAAGGCATGTGACTGTAATATTTTCCATGTCAATTTGCTACATTCCTCCATATTTCGTGGTGAGCCCTATATAAGCCCTAGTTTTCTACTAATCTTGATCTATTTCCATTCTTTCCTGCTACCATCTTACAAGTTCATCTTCTATAAAGACATCACTTAAAACCTGTTCAATCTTTTGTACATGAATGGCCATCCCATTGATGAAGCTATGTGGAATCTCTAGATGTGTTCTCTCACACTCCATTGTTGCAAAAGCAGGCCCACGTTCTTCCTAATGTTGTCAAATCAAGTTGTACCTACTCCTAATATACCATATGCTAATGCTTTGTTTTGAATTCTTATGTTTAAAGCATACCACATTCATGCTTATTAAACATTAATACCAATTTCTAGAAAAAAGAGATCTCTGTGCAAAAAGCATAAGCTTTGCATTACCAAAAGTGGGTACTTGTCACTGTAGGGATGTTGGGAGAAAAAAGGAATGAAATGTTAAGACCCAATGATTCGATACAGCAAAATGTCGGATCAGTGGGCTCTACACAATGAACCTTTCCCCTCAATGCATGAACTATGCCTAGCATTTTCGAATCAAGAGATCGAATCGAAATGGATTCGTCTAATTCTACTTGATTCTGACTTTTAAATCATGAGAATCGGTACAAATGATTACGTAGACAAACACAAATTCATTACAATGTTGACTGCAGAAGAGTTAGATAGTTCAAACAATTATCCATGAATGCCTTGATCTTCAAACTTAGCATTGCACAAAATTTGTTGTGTGCATCTATGCTCAAGGATTTAGTAAACATATCTACAATCATGTATTGTGTTCGACAATACTCTAAGCTTACCTCCTTGTTAAGAATCTTGCTCCTAACATAGTGACATTTAATTTCAATGTGCTTACTTCTAGAATGAAATCTAGGATTAGTTGATAAAGCAATTGCACTTTGATTGTCACATAACACAATTGTCTGAGCATGTTGTTTCAGACAAATGTCCGATAACAGGTTCCTCAACCATACTACTTCTATAGTAGCTTCAGAGGCAGCAATATTCCCTGATTCTGTAGATGAAAGATCTATAGAAGTTTGCTTACGACTATTCCAAGAGATTGGACCGTTGTTGAGGAAGATTGTAAATCCGGATGTGGATTTACGAGTGTCTACATCTCCTGCCCAGCTTGCATCTGTATATCCACTTAGTATGTGGAGTTTGTCAGTGTCGACTCTTCCATAGCAAATGCATTGGTCCTTCATAGCTCAAATATATCTCATGACTCTCATGAGAGCCTTCCAATGGATCATACCAGGATTAGCCATGTACTGGCTTAGGGAGCTGGCTGCAAAAGCTATATCTTGTTTGGAACAAACTATTGCCTACATGAGATACCTAAGATGGAATGATAAGGGTAATCTCCCATCTACTCCTTCTCCACCTTTGTCTGAGGACATTGGTCCTTCGACAATCTTAGTCCTAGGTCCATTGGTGAGTGAGCTAACTTGCAATATATCAAATTATAACTGATAAGTATATTGTAGATATAACTTTGTTGAGTGATATATGTCAACCTTTTCTTTGTCTCTGTAAATCTGAATTCTGAGACAGTAATGTGCTTTGCCCAAATCTGCCATGTTGAATTCTAATGACAGCATTTTCTTAGCATCTTTTATAAGATCAACACTATCGCTAAAAAGCAACGTGTCATCAACATACAAAGTAATAATAATAAAAGATTGTTGCACGGACTTAGTAAACATTAAAATCTACGATGCTTTAGTTAACCTTGCTGGATGAGGAAGCTATTTATCCTCTGAAACCAAGCTCTAGCAGATGGCTTCAGGCCATAAAGTGCTTTATGGAGTTTGCATACATGATCTTCCTTTCCGTTGAGTACATAACCTGCATCATGTAGATATGTTCTTCGATTACTCCATTTAAACAGGCTATTTGTATAGCTAGTTCATGTATCTCTAGATTAGCTGCAATAGCAGATGACAGAAGAACTCTAATTGAAGAATTGCTTGACTATTAAACTGAAGCTTTCATTGTAGTTGATATTTGGAATTTGGGAAAATCCTCTTGCTAGTAGTCGAGCTTTTCTTCGATTGATACTTTTGTCAGCTTTGTATTTGATTTTGAATATCCATTTGCAATCAATTATATTTTTGTTGGTAGGTTATTTGACGATAGACCATGTTTGGTTCTTGATTAGAGAGTGTACTATCCATTACTTCTCTCCAGAGCATCCATTACTTCTTTCCTGAGTCTGACTGACTGAGTGCTTCATCGACTATATTCAGTTCTTGAATAAAATAATAGGCAAACTCATCAATGTACCTTATAGGTTGTGTACGCACTCTTGTCGGACTGATCCGACAGCTGCCATTTGCTGCAAGAGATTCTTAAACTAGTATATATGATTCTGTAATGAATCACCATTAGACATTTCGAATGAGAAGAATTTTCTTCTGAGATATAATTTGGAAGTTACATCCCTTACGTCATATAATGTGCTTAGAATATCTCATACTTCTTTCGAAGTTTGAGCTTTAGATACATGTAACAATGATTAGCGCGAAAGCTTTACCATCCTTTAGTTCCATTTGGAGATGGTTATGTTGTCCGCATTCGGCTTGTCTTCGATACCTACGACAACACCCCATAGCTCCTTGGCCATTAGCACAGTCTTTATCTTAAATTTCTATAAATGATAATTGGATCCATCTAGCTTGTCTACGAGGAGACCAGCCTTACTTTGTCAATCCATATGGAAGTAGTTTTTCGATAGTCAGAACACTATCAGTGACTTAAGAATGAAAACAAAGTCTAGTGATATTATCACAACAAGAGAATCATATTCGGAAAGAAAGCTTTCGATATCATGCATGCTTTGATACCATGTTGGGGGAAAAAAGTACATAGTCAGTTGAATGGCAAGCACAAAACAATAGTGGCGATAACCGCGTACTAGCTTCAAAGTAGATGGGAGATCCTAGCCCTATTTGATTGGGTCTACCATCACTTGTAATTTCCAAACGAGAAACTTCTAGACAATCCATGGAGATTATACACACTCATGAGGATATCACCATGCCTTACTAAGATTGCATATTGGTGTTATTATGACGTCAATGAGGTGCATAGTCACCAAAAGATGGATTCCAATAAAAAAGAATCGGTTTGATTCAAACAAAATCAAAATGATTTGAATCAAGAGATTTTTTTTTTTTTGGAGAAAGTTGTTACAAGTTAGGAAAATATCATGCTTAGGAAAGTGGGATGTTAGATCATGTTAAAAACCCAAAACATCACTCATAATACTAAATAGGATATAGATGGGAGGTGGGTGGCACAATGACTGTTTGTTCTCTGACATGTGAAGATCCTAGTGCTAGTCGTACCCTATCATTACACAAACTTCAGCAATCCTATTCAGTATGCACAAATTTCTAGCATTTTGGTGAAATTTGGAAACTACATTTTTGAGAAAATTTTGCACAATTTCCAATCTCGTAAAGATCTGAACAATTCAAAGAGATTGAGATCACAATTTTTTGTGACTACAGTTCTGCAATGCCAGTAATTCCTTGTGGCAGAAAAATATGAGACAAGAATGGTGGTGATTAGGGTACTAATCATCAACTAGTAGATCAGTTCAGCATTAAACATGACGGTGTTTGACACGAACAAAAAAGACGTTGTGATCCATAATGCTTATGTAGCCACTTTCAATCAGATAGATCTTATTTATCACTGATTTTCAATTTTCACAAAAGGTTTTTTGAACCTTTGATATAGGAAAATGCTTCTTAAAAAATATACATACTATGCTTACGAATCCTACCACAGTAGTCAGTCCTCTCTCTCTCTCTCTCTCTCTCTCTCTCTCTCTCTCTCTCATATGATACAAGAGAGATGTTTTGAGATTTTGTCAGAGGACCAAGGAAAACCGCACTAACAGCACCAATGACCAGATGCACTCACATCACATCTCTCTCTCTCCAGGCGACACATGCAGAGCCACAGTCCAAGGATGAGTCATTCCTTTGAAACGTCGAGACCGGCGACAATGTGGACAGACCACAAGACCATCACCCTAGATAATCGTGCATTGTACATCTACCAATTCACATGCAAGCTTGTCTTGGCATATAGCACGCACAACATTACCACGGTAACCGTGGCTTCTCTCACAACATTCTTTGGACCATGGCCTAAGGATGTTACAGAATGGTCCGTTCTTTCACTGGATGGATAGATCTAGGGGACGTTATCTGTGTGATCTACAAATCTCATGTTTTGACTAATACTTCACTATTAATTTTGGTACTAGTTTTAGTTCGAGTTTTGGTTCAGAGAAGTATTACACTCCTGCTGTAATAACATACTCGCATTGCAATCTTTGTTCTTATATGCCTTTGGGTGCTCAACAGAAAATATTCTCTCTCTCTCTCTCTCTCTCTCTCTCTCTCTCTGCCGATTTGATAATTACATTATAAAAGTTTCACAATCATTTTTTGAAATAATTGACCTTCAGAACTTTCACAAGGTGCAAGCTTCGTGCTGCCACGAAAGAGAGATAAGTTTGATAAACCTACGAGTCAGGCGCGCAAACAAAGACATTACAGCTCCCCAAATTAACAAGAGTCTCCACAAGTGCTCTCAATCCTGGAGCAGTAACTCCATCATCATTCGTGATCAATATATTTGGCCGATCTTCGTTGTTGCTTCCAGTTGAGCTTTCATGGTGTTCATCGATTCTGGAGGCACCTTCAGTGCTGCTATCTGCTAAAGAGGGATCCAAGCTTCCTACCTCTGTTTTTTGCCCTGAGTCATCAACGGCACTAGCCTGAGATTGATTCTTGTTAAGTAGGTCGTTTAAGCTAGCGGCAAGACTTGCAACAGAGTTTCTGCTATCCACAGAAGCCATGCGTCCCGAAAGGTAAGTCAAAGACTAGTCCTAAAAGGGATGGTAGTCGAAAAACCGGTCGTCCTGATAGAATGGTGGATAAGAGGATCGAAACAGAATTCAATCATTCCTCAAAAAAAGACTCGGGGTAAAATAAGCAGGGAAACATGTATCAAGGAAACAAAAAAAATCAACAAGCAAGGGCATACAGCGTGAAGACAAAACTAGCATATATTTTTTCTGGCAGCACAAATGAGATAGGGACAGTAAGAAAGACCGTAAGGAGCAAGCAGACAGACGAGTCACAGATGGGAGTCCAAGAACTTCTTATTGACAAGAAGCACACTGATAACTATCCAGCTATCGAAAGTACAACATATGTACTATAATAAGTTCGCGTCGAATTGAAACAGTTGAGAGAAGGTGCTGTGAACTGCCAAGTTACAAGGCAAGAGCAATCAATCAAAGAGATCTGGAACCTCAAGCAAAGGCTACAGCGAACTTCAATCAAAGCCTGAAACACTTATAATGGCTCAAAAAACTTTACAGCTTAAATTTTGCCAGTAATGTAGCAGATATGTGTTCCTGAGGTTGCAGGATGCAAGAAAATGATTTCAGATATGTAATCTGCAGTTCTGGAAGAAAAAGGGGGCAAACAGAGAGGCAATGGATTTATCTACTTCGTTCGATCAGATGTCGGATGGATGAATGCTAGCGCTAGCCCTTAGCAAAGCTTGGCAGGCAGGCAGGCACGGCAGGCAAGCTAGAAGAAAGAAAGAGAAAACAAAGAGACCTCAGGCGATCGATAAGCATATATCTTGGCTTGTCTGTGTTGTTGTCATTTGTTTGGGCTAGGCAGCGAGCAATGAGCAAGCGGAAGGTCTCCAAAATACGGAGGGTGCGTGGCTCCCAAGAAAATTTAGAGCATTCTAAATGGCAGCTATTTCGACGGGACGGTGAGCACTGACCCGGGCTTCCATGCCCTATACATGTCCCTGGGCGTTTGGCCCTAGCGAGCTGCCAACGTGGCACGCACCAAATGGCAAATTTCAAGGGCTCTTGGGAGGTGAGCTGCACCTAAAACTTTTTGGCGATTCCAAACGTATGAGCATGCACAAGCAGGAACTTTTTTGGCAATTTCAAACATATGAGCACACACAAGCTAGAGCACTTAAACTTTTTTTTGGAGGAAATGCGGCTCTCATTAAGTAGTGCACCACAGATGCACCTGCACAAGTCCCACACCATCCAAGGGGAGAGAGAAAAAATTTCTCGTTAACCCCATTCATCACCATGCAGGTGCCCTTAAGTAAAACCTAATAAAGGACACGTAGGCCCAAGCACCTAATTTTTTGGTGGGCCTCCAAATTCTTACACGCAGGCACACGATTTAAGAGACTTGGTGTTGTTTTACTATATTTGAAGAAAAGAACGTGTGTCAATCACAAGAGCTGAGGCGGAAACGTAGGGTAGGTTTTGTGAATAAAAAAATTAGTTTTTTTATTAAAAAACTAATGTGTGGTTGTGATTGAGCTGGGACCAAAGCTGGGCAGTGCTTGCAAGATGAAGGGGTCCCCTGGTGTATATTCAACCGTACATTATACCAAAAGCCCCAAGGGTATCTCTTGTCTCACACCCAATTGTTTTATTCAATCAATGGGTTTGGCTTAGTCAATTAACTTGGCATGCAAAGTTGTTTTGATCCCACCTTCAAGCCCCCTTGAACAAGATGCATGCTCACTTATTTACACAACTGAAGTATTTGGCCCTACCCAATCAAGTTTTACCAGAGTGTGACTGACATGCGAAGCTTTGCGTCACATGGTTGATGTTCTTATCTATCCCATAAGTAATTTATGCCAAAATCTAAACAGATATGTGAGCCGCCAAGTTTAGTTTAGGTTGACCTACAAAAAGGGCCTACCCCAATTCGCACATGCAATTGTCCTTGTATGGAGAGCGAGGATCTTTGTACCAACATTTGAACATGTATGGATAGTAAGGCATGTATACATCAACCTATATACTTGCACATCTCATTAACCAATGAATGTTTTCCACTTGGCAAAAAAACAATGGATCAAGCCTAAAATGTTCACATATGCCACTCTTACCATAAGCCGAGTTGGATAAAGCCCCAAAAGGTTCATCAAGTTCGATATGAGCTTGGCCTATAAATGTGGGTACACTATGTAAATATTGTACATGATGACACGTTATGTAATACCCTTGCAACATAGAAAAGAAGCCCCATATGCCAAAAATGAATCTTTTCGCATAAGTCTCTTTATGAGAGGGGGCATTTGTACACAAATTACAACTTGGTCATGACAACAATTGTTGGCACTTTAAGCACACCCGAAGAGCTCATGTAGTGTGCCAACCTGCCACCAGTGATTGACCATGTGGTTGAATATGGCTACTCCGAAATACACACTAACCATATTCCCTCCATGGGTGCTACCCTCCATGCAAACTCTAAGTCCACAGCTAAAGCTCCAGAATATATGAGTATGAGATTCATATTGGGCATGTGTCATCAAGTTCCTAAAACAATAGTTCTAGTGTGTTGAGTGACCTACTATGTCACAAACTACATATTGTAAACACTTTGGGCCTAGGCTAAAAGCATTGCAATGCCTGAGATATATGAGACATCTCATTGTGACCAATTATTATGAGTCATGCAGCCAAAAATCAATTTCTCATGTAATACAAAGAATGTTTTTAGTCCTACTAAAATCTATACTCAATCCTCATGTGCACTCCCACTCCATCACATCCAATGCCTCTTTCAAGAGGCTTTGAACATTTTTTTATCTTTTTCTAATATTCAAATGAGGTATATTCTACCTACCAAAGTTGCTTATACTTCAACCCCCTAGTTGGGGCTTATTGAGCATTATCCTTGTAACATGGACATTTGTGAACATGAGTACTATATGTATATGACTTTTGTTTCATAAGTGACTTGACACATAGTAAATTCTGGTACGCTATCATTTTGGCATGGATACCAACTCGTTCTTACCAATTTGTTCTTCAAATCAACAAAACGGGGATGGACAAGATTCTTCATTATCTTATTTTGTGAGTTGTTCAATACGCGTGTGATTCACTACTATTGGTCTTTTCTCTAAATGACAAAGGAAAATCTCCATGTTATGAAGACACATGTTGTTATCCCAGCCTATGTGCATTAAAAGGGACATATAGTGCTTATGCACTATGAATTGATTAGGCCTAAAATGTGCATGTATAATATTAAGGTGGTTGTGCATCACAAGTAGGCCAAGCCAAGAAGGCACACAAGGCTCCAAACATTAACGACACCATAGCCAATACTTTGAGCATGCACTTTTGCACTTTTCTGGTGGGTGCAAGTTTTGCTCTTATCCAAATCAACCGATGACGATGGACAATAATTCAAACTGATAGTAGGAAGTGTTGTATACATTATGCAGTATGTCTAATGCTAGTTTAGCATTGAAGCTTATACCATGCTTTGAGATAATTTGTTTGGATTAATAAGCCATAATAATCCTTATATTAATGAGATCGTATGTGTTTGCGGGGAAAAAGACCCCTTTTTCAAGCTATTTCCGATGAAAAATCGTCGTCGTGCGCTATTACGCTGACGCGGAACTATTAAAAAATGACACGTAAATGGCCCATAATGGCCGGTTGCACTACTATTAGAATACTGTTCATTTGCTAATTTACGTTGTATGAAAATTCCATTTATGCGGCCTATGCCCCTAGTTTCCGGGTTTGTCGAGACTAGGAGGTGCCAAGTATTTTTGTAATATAGTTTTAGTAATTAAAAACTTGGCTGTGAGCCCATAAAAACTGAAACCGTTAATAGGACCCAACTTGGCTTTGAAATTGCAAGTTGAAGCCAAGTTAGGTGCTTAAAAAAACGAATTTGGGCCAGTGCCCTATTTTTAGAGACAGTTTTTTGAAAAGTCATAAGGAGGTGCCCCATTTCTTGAAGGGGTGCACCTCCAACCCATTGAGCCCCTACGTATGACAAGGGAGGGGTGTGGGACAGCATTCATCCATTAGCCATTGTCATCTTCTTAGAGAGGGAGAGAGAGCTTGTGCAAGAAGGAGTATGTGGAGAAGAGGAGGAAAGGAGAAGAGGCTGTAGCCTGGTGCCTTCCACTCTCATCCATGTCTCATTTTGTTGTCCATCATTATACACTGCACACTTTGGAAGGGAAGAGGAAAGGAGAAGAGGATGATCTACCTAGTGCCTTCCACTCTAATTTCTTTGTTGGATCTTTGCTGCAAACTGCTTATACTTCATTGCTATTGCTCTGTTTCTCAGCCTTTAGCATTGTGTTTATTTCTTGGATCATTGTTTACTGAATTAGATTTGATGCCATATGTTGTACTGCCTCTAACCCTGTGGTTGCAGGCCCTGACATTGGGAGGACTGTATTTGTATATTTTTTATGTCTCTAACATTGTTACTGCAGGTTTTGAAGTGTGAGATTGTGTTTTTCCTTTTACAGAGATATGAAAGTGAGGATTAATAATATACTGCTCTTAAAATTGTTGTGTTTATGAGAGACTGTGGCTGAGTTTATAGGATTAGATATTTAGTTGTCATTGTGCTCTGCTCAAAGATTGCTTTCTTGAGAGTGTCCTGTCTAGTGTGAAATAGTGTTTTTCATTTGCAACTTGAAGATTATTGCTCTGTAATAGAAACTCTTGAATTGCAAATCAGTGTCCTGTTCATTCCATATCTCCTTGAGAAAGAGTAGCTCTTGATCTATAAGAGATAGGAAACAGAGAGGGGTTGCAAAGAAGGGTGATTAGAGAGCATTCAATCCTAGGATTTTCATTGTTAAAGCAATCCAATGTGTCTATTAATGAATGTTATTGAAATGAATGCTTAATTACTCTCTGCAATATATTGAATGGAGCCCTTGTTGAACCATCGTGATGAGAAGAGATGAAAGAAGTGCATTAGCTGTTGATCTGCTGTAGCATTCCATTTGTTTGATGCCAACCACCTGATTTGCACCCTACCTCTACTATCTGTTGTTTGTGGGTTTGCCACAGTACCTCAGCCTGCCTGCGGCTGGTTTGTGGGCTAGGCTCTCTACCTGCGGCTGCACTCCTTCTCCTTATCTACACTCTTCACCGCCTGTGTGGGAAGAAAGTTCCTTCTCCACGCTCTTCCATGTTTATTCATCATCACGATCTGCTGGTCGTTCCCTCATCAATGACCTCCCTACCTTTTGGATCTGCGGGACTGTTGTCGACACCCGCTTCACAAATTGCCTTGCTGCCAGCAGCCACCTGATCCGCTCTTCTGCCTGCGATCTTCTTTTCCATCTGCGATCTTTGTCTGTGGCTGCCTTCTTATCTCTCCACGCAGCCCTGTTCCTTTTTTTTTTCTACCCACAACCCTGATCTGCGCTTTGCCATCTGTCTGTGGTCTGCTTGTAGCGACCATGTCCCTTTTCTCAACCTGCGCTCCATTCTCTGTTAGCGATTCCTTTCCCAACCTGTGGCTGCATCCCAATCCCTGCTATTGACCTCCTATTTTCCATTTGTGCCCTGATGCCAATGGACCTGTTATGGCCCGTTTCCCATCTGAATCCGTGAAGGATTCGATTCTCTATCTACAGCCTTTCACATGTTTTTGGATGTGCTCCTCTTGATGCGGTCCGTTCTCCCATCTGTACCTGATCAATGGCCTCTTTTCTAGTTGGCCTACGGTCTCATCTTGCCTACCTATGACCATCTCATAGGCTAACCCTTGGGTTTACCAATGGTCCATCACATCGCTGCCTTGTCTCTTACTGCCTGTGTGGAAAGAAATTTACCTGCGAGGCTACTTGAGGCCCATTCCAGAACTTTGCTATTGCTATCTATGGCTACCTCATCCTCTATCTATGGGTTGGTTCATAACCTTACCCACGACATCATTAAAGATTAGACTTTCAAGCGGTCGATTGGCTCTGATCTCGACATGGTGTAATCGTCAATGCGACCAGTTGAGGTTTCCAAATGGGTTGTGCATAAGTCGTTGGTGTGTAGAAATCCTGTTGGCATTAGTTTCTCTATATTTAACTCCGGAGTGCTAGAGATCGCTGGTTGGTAAGAGACCTGCCCATACGTAGTTTCGGCTTGTAACTGCCATTCTTTAACAAACCCTAAACTCTAAATAGTGGGATAAAGGAGCGTATTTTCTCACATTGACTCCGTAACCCGAGTTTCTCACATTTTCTTTGTTCATTTCAAGGCTTGAGTTTTCATTCCAAGTTTTTAATGTGTGGGCATAAAACAATTTCAAAAGAAAGGCAGAACAAAAAATCTACTAAATGAAATTATGAATCCAAATTGATACTCTTCATCCAATGTTGATGGCAATATTTGGTAATTTGGAGAATATTTCAATGATCTTTGCACATTCATGATATCAACTCATAATGCTAGTTTAACATCATTTTGATCGAATGCATAATGTTGTGGATGCATATGAATGGACTTGATGATTATGTAATGAGCACGATAAAAATTGGTACTCTTAGCTAGCATTGCGTGATATAATATTTCAACATTATCTATGAAGTCTCATCTTTGGAATAAACGTTGTTTTGATGACTTTGCATTTGTGGTAGAAGTAGATTGGAGAGTGATCGGACCAATATTCATAAGTTTATCCAGAATGACATTTCCTAATATTGTAGTTTATCCCTTTGTGAAAAGTTTAGACTTATATGAAGTTGTGGCACATTTGAAAACTCTGTCATCAACCGCAAATCATATCACACAACTCTCAAGAATAAAAATAAAATAATTTTTGCATTCAAAAATAGAATATCGAGACTTAAAAAACATTTTAAAACAACACCCTAAACAAAATGTTTTATCAATAATGTATCTTTTGTATATTCAACCTTGTTTGTCACAAATATATGCATTGAAATCCATTGGGCAATATCGATGAAACTCACAAGATTGAATATTGACATCATTAAGTGGGAAACTGTGAGAAATTGTCAACTAGTATGATCTATTTTGATTTTTTGATTAACTGGCAATTTAGGCCAATATGCATTTCATACTTACAGATAAACTTTATGAAGTTATTTTTAGCCTAGATACATTTGAATTACCACTTTTAGAAAGTGTGGGAAATGTAGAAGGTCAAGTTTGGGAGATTCAAATTTCAATAGTTTGTTCATTGAATCTAGTCCATATTTTTAGTAGGGTTTTTGATCTAGAAGTTTCTAGGGAGGGAAACCAAATTCAAAATAAGGCATGGACCTATTATAAATAGATGTACACACGTGGGAAGAGACACATTCTCTCTCTCTACTCTCATTCATGCTTATACACGAGATCTCTTTGGGGTTCCATACTCATTGGTGCACTATTGTGTTGATATCTTGAATTTTTGTGTGTAGAATGCAATTGTTTGATGTTTGTTGAGTTCACACGTGTGAAATAGAGTAGATTACTGATTTTTTATGGACAACAACAGTACTTTATCATTCATAGCTGATTTTTTCAAGATCTATTACAGTTTATGGCTTCTATGCATTGTTAGAGCTAGATTTCTACATTGTCAATGGTGCTAGATGTGCTATCTTAAGTAATCAAAGATCTTAGAGTTTGATTGGATCTTAATGATCTGATTTTTCTTCACATGGTATTAGAGCTTTGGTGCAGGTTACTTGAAGGATCAGCCAGATTTAGCAAGGATTTGAAGGAGTTACCAATTCTAGAGCATGCTAGATTGATTTCTACTCAAAATCAAGCATTTTTCAAGTGTAGAATCGATTTGGTGGAATGTGGCGACTTAAAGTTCTATGAATAGGTCTTATTGCATTCTTCAAGATAGTATATCAAACTTTGTAGCCTTTGCATATAAAATTTGCAAGATTCAATTTTTTGTACTTTTGTCAAAACCCAAAATTTGATTGGATCTCTTTTGTTTGAGATTGTTGAAACTTTTAAGAGTGTGTTTCAAGTTTAGAAAGTAAAAAATTCATGAAATTGTAGGTTGATCATTTGTTGATCAAGTATCTTCCATTCTGTGTGTTGAATTTGCTAGGTTTAGGTGCAAGAAAGAGATTTGAGAGGCTCCATATCTTTGTGATTTTTTCTTGAGTTCGCTTGTTGACATTCAAGAGAGTGATTTGTGCACTGGAACAAGTTGAAAGAAAGGATTGGGTCATTGCAACATGGCTACATCAAGTGGATTCATGTTGGAAGGCCATGATAGGCTTAGCTCTACAAACTATTCTACTTGGAAGGTGAGAATGGAGTCTCTCCTTCCTGGCTACAAGGATCGGAAAATCCAGTAGGTAGATGGGCGAGTTTCCATGTAGTGGCTTTATTTCCTATCCTATTCTCAATCCAAGATCCAAGCACACAAGCATCAAGGATATCAAGTTAGTCATCACGCGGAGGTTCGATCCCATGAGAGTGATAACATAAATCATAATCCAGCATGCATAGATAATCCACAATTAACACCACATTAACCTTACAACCTTAACACTATGATCCAAAATGATGATAGCTTACCCTTCTCTCTCTCTTCCTTTCTCTCTCACAAAAAGCATAAGAAATAGCAATTCCAATAAGCTTTAGATCCAACAATTAGCAAATACAAAGAAAACATGAGAGATGGAGGATAAGAGATAAAGAGCAAGGACATTCACAAATCCATTCCATAAGAGAGCCAATCTACTTGTATTGAAATGAAGATGAAAACATGTTTCTCAAACTCGAGTTACCACTATTTATAGTAGAATGGCCTCAAATCCTATTGGCCAATTCCTACCTCCCTAACTATTCAAATTTAAAAAAGAGTGAGAACCCATTCAATAATTGGAGAGAACCAACTTGAAATTGAAATTTGGTGAGAACCCCTATTTTATTCACTAACTTGACATTTAGGCCCTGCGACATTAAAAATCTCGCAAAAAGGCCTAAAGTCCTTTTATTGACTTGTAACTAATCAAGTAACCATGTGATCATTGGGTTGGACTTACGCATGGTGCCAAATCCCTCTCACTTATTAACTAGGGTTAGGGTTGCCTCGATATCCGCAAACCCTCCAACATTCCACTAGTATATATTCTCTCCCAGTAGGAGAAAATATTCCTCTTAATCTCCTTATGCAACCTGGAATAGCAATTGACCTCCTATTCTTGCATTATAATAGTCAGACACCATGCAAGTGCTCCTATGTCCACAATTATAGGTATGGGCCTTCATATGATTATTAATTACTTTATTGGCCAAGCTTGAAACGATGAGGCATAACTAACAACCACATACACTGGAGTGACCGGCTATCCATGTCAGGAATTATTCCGATATCTTAATTCTGCTGAATTCCAATTGAATTCAATGGTTATCCCTAATATTAGTTAGAATTTGTCATCCAATATGAATTCAATGGGATTCAGTCAATAACTTAGGATATTTTTTACGAGAGGGAAATTCGTGAAACAGTCACGATCGCAGATCGCGTTCCTCTTCCAAGACTCGGATGGAGTTCAGATGCGACCGCTGGACACTGCCAGCTGAGTCACTCCTACAATCTTCCAGAGTGTAGTCAGTCACTACTAATCTATGTTCACAAAATTAATACATCATTCGACATAATTTCAACCAAAGTGCAGAATTCAAAAGAACAAGAAAAACTCAGACATACGAAATAAGCAGCATATGCATTCGCATTCAACATCAGATACAATAAGAAAATCGTCTAAATTGATGTCTCTTATGAATTTCTTCAAGCATTGCACGCGAATCCACGCAGTGCGTTGGCGTGAGAGAAACACGGTTCTCTCACGAGTAATAGTCTCGCTTCACTAGTGGACAATTGGATCTTTTGATCCTAGACACAGAGCTCTTCTCGCACGCAGGCGGAGTTGTTGTCTGTAATTCGTCTTGATTGCTTACCAGCACCAAATTTCTATGTATTACACTATGTGTATTCTGTTCTGATCTATATGTCAAGTATATGATATAGGTTGTCTTTCCTTCTGCCTTGAGCTATGAGAGTGCTGGTGCTGGCGTCATTCACATTGCATGCTTCGTTAGAAAACGTCACACACATCCCTGCATCTGCTATTTTTGCTACACAGATCAAGTCTTGCTGCAGAGTAGGCACGAACAAAACATCTTTGAGTCATCTGTCTCTGTTGTTGGTGTTGAGCCATAGTGAACCAATGCCATTCACTTGATGTCTAGATCCATCTCCAAGAACTATGAATCTTGAGGGATCCACACTTCTGAAATCAGACATTATTCGTCTTGATGTCACGAAGTGTGAGGTGGCTCGTGAATCTAGGATCACCTTATGTGCGTTAGACGTTGATGCTGCACACACATCTTCACATATGTAGGCGGTCGAACAATTTCTGTTCGTTTTTTCTTTGCCCATCTTCGAACTCTCGGGCTCCTCGACATAGGAAGAACTATTGTTGTTCTTCTGTCTGTTCTGTGTTGATATGTTTCTTGGGTTCTGGCGGCACTCCATGGCTGCATGACCCTTCTTATGGCAATGGATACACTCAATCTTGGGATTGAGCGAGCAGGTATCTACTGTATGCCCGTCTCTTCTGCATCTCACGTAGGTCTTCTTGTCTGTATCTTGTTGTTTCGACCTCCCTTAGGTCTTCCAGTTGCTCTTGCTAGTCCCCTCTGCTTGTTGGTCATGATCCTACCTCTGATTCGACTCCCTCTTAGGCTTGAATTGTTTCTTGGATTTTTCTCTGTTGCCGTAGAGGGCCTAGTCAGAACCATCCTTGTGATCAAAGTGTTCTCTGGCCTCGACTTCCTCTCGAATCTCGACAATCGCTTTTTCGAGGTTCATGGTGGGATCTTTCACGAGCAGGGTTCGTGTCATCTAGAAAGATCTGGGTAAGGCTCTCAACAAGTACGTGAGCTGTTCTCAGCTGATACTACATTCTTTGCTCCAGAGTTGTGTAGTGATAGAAACAGATCCTTTATCTTTCTTATGAAAGAGGTGAGGTCTTTTCCACCCCACTACAAATTCATCAGCTGATCTTCCAGCATCATGATCTGACTTCTTGATTTCGTCTGAAATCTTGTGAGCAGTGCATCCCACATCTCCTTAGCTTTGGAGAGTGTAGCCATGTCAAGTGTAAGGCTATCTTTGATGGAAGATGATAGCAAGGCTACTACCTTGTCATTTTTCTCCCTCCATTCGCGTACCTCCTTGCCTATTGTTGTAGGCATTTATTCTGTGCCATCCACCCAGGGGAAGAGTCCTTCGCCCTTGAGTATTAAGGATGTCTTAACTTTCCAGGCTAGAAAGCTAGATCCTGAAGAATCAAGTACAATGTAGATCTTGCTCTACATGCTGCTGATCGAAGCCATTGCTTCTTGAAGTCTGTTTCTTTGTTGGTGGTTGATTGTCTGAATGCTTGGCCTCCTAGATCTACTAGCTTCTTGGCTATGTCAGAATATGACAGGATAACCTGTTCTGATACCACTGATGAGAGGACAATTCGCGAAACAGTCGCAATCACGGATCGCGTTCTTCTTCCAGGACTCGGATGGAATTCAGAGGCGACCACTGGACACTGCCAACTGAGTCACTCCTACGTTCCTCCAAAGTGTAGTCAGTCACTACTGATCTACGTTCACAAAATTAATACAACATTTGATATAATTTCAACCAAAGTGCGGAATTCAAAAGAGCAAGTAAAACTCAGACATACAAAATAAGCAACATATGCATTCACATTCAAGATCAGATACAATAAGAAAATCGTCTATATTGATTTCTCTTCTGAATTTCTTCAAGCACTGCATGTGAATCCACGCAGTGCGTTGGCGTGAGAGAAACACAGTTCTCTCACGAGTAATAGTCTCGCTTCACTAGCGGACAGTTCGATCTTCTGGTCCTAAACACAGAGCTCTTCTTGCACGCAAGCGGGGTTGCTGTCTGTAATTTGTCTTGATTGCTTACTAGCACCAGACTTTTGTGTATTACACTATGTGTATTCTGTTCTGATCTATATGTCAACTATAATCCAGTAGGTACAGTCTATTTGTGTAAATCTAAGATTAGAGTGATTAAGCATCTACAACTAACCAGAGAATTACAAGAGTGACAGATTAGCCACAATGGGAGTATCTGTTGACGTCATGCCATCAGATCAGATTACTGTACTTCTCGGTACTTGCGTGATCTTTGGTGGTACTCCTTGGAGCGAGAGCGTTGAACGGGTTTCGTTTACTTCGTCTGTCTTCTTCCATACTGGACCGCGAAGGAATCTCGTTCGTGGATCTTTCATGTTCGCGAACCGTTCGTCTTCGTCTCCATTGACTTTCGTGTTCGGGAAACTCTTTGTGTTTCGTGTCTCATGTTCGAGTTCGCGAACATCTTTGTTAGGCGAGGGCTGAAAGCTAGCAAGGCTTTGTAATCAAAAACATTTTATTTCTTCAATTTCTCATTCAAGAAATATTCTATATCAAGAATCTTCTATATTCTATACACACAATTCTCATAGATGAATCTTGATGACTCACAAATCATGTGTCTTATAAGCAATATAGATCAGCCTTTTTCTGGGACATAGATTTCTTGAATCTCTTTCTCTTCGGCTTCCTGGGTTCCGATGCTGCTTGATCTAATTCGTCAAAATATTTTGTTTGGTCTGGACCGCGCTTCTTACCCTTCTTGGTTTTCAAAGTGATTGGAATTTGTGCAAACTGCTTCCTGGATGCCACTATAGTAGAATCATATGCTTTCGCAATCTGAAACACATCCTCGAGGCTTTGAAGCACGTTTCGCCTACATTCGTTCTGATAGTCGGCTGGCAAACCTAGGACAAACTGCCAAAGTGTCAACTTCGCATCGTATGATGAAACCCTATTCCATAGGTCCATGAATTCTTGGATATAAGAGTCTTAACTCTTTGTACCCATCTTGTAGTTCACGAACTTTAGGTAGTAGTCCACATTATCAGCAACTACGAAAGCTTTCTTAAAAAGTTCCGCAAATGCCTCTCAAGTAGTTGGCTTCACCGGTAAATCTCGCCACCACGATGATGCTTTGCCGTGTAAGAACAGCATGACACTTTCAGTTTTCTTCTCATCAGGAACACCGTACAGATTGAAGTAACTACTCCACCTGGCCAGCCAATCCTCAACGACCTCAGTTTTGTTCTCCTTCTTCTCGTCCGCATAAACCTCCGGTTGAAAATCGAGATTGGGTGAAGACATCAATTTGACCTTATTCATCAGAACCTCCATCGGCTGATCTCTCATCAGATTACGATTATTCACCATATAAGATGGCGCACCTGGATTTGCAGCATGATTTGAAGTTTCTTTGGCCATCTTGATATATCTATCCTGGAAATTACTAAATTAAGTTAATAACAAATTAACTCATAGTGAAGTACTGTTGACCAAAAACTGACTGAAATTGACTCCAGCATGGTCAAGTCACTATTTTTAGTCAATTTCATAGACATTACAAGAAACTGGAAAAAACTAAAAATTTCGAGTTTTCGCAATTTTAATTTTTTTTTTTTTAAGTTTTACGTTTTCTAAAAATCATAGTTAGTTATTAAGCTATTGAAATCGAAAATTCGATTTACTGTTCGATTCTTAATTTTACTTTATTAATGTCCCTCAGGCATGCAAGACATGCGACATTAAACTGATTTTTTACTTTACGAAATTTTACGTAAAAATTCAGTTCTACGAAAATTGTCAACTATAAAATCCAGTTTTGTATCTAACCGTCAGAGTACATGTGTATGACCACTCAAAATAGATCTATGATTTGTCCTTGATGCACTTTGTGTTGAGCTCCCCGAGCTCCAGATTTGATGAATTCCACACAGGTATCAGGGCTCCCTGAGCCAAAAGATTAATCGTTTGATTGCCCACTTTATGGTCCACTCCGTGCCTTGATGCTTTTGCACCTTGATTTCTCCCCTTGTCTCAACCTGATCTTGATACTTTTCTTTTTTGGCTCTTTAAGGTAGGCAAAGATTGAGTACTCTGCAGCGCACCTCTCACTTAGCTTGAAGTAGCAGTCTTTGACTAAGCCCAAATTGAACCATTGACCTCATGGAGAGCCAAGGGTTCGCACCAGTTTGATCCGCATACGAACTACGTCTTCGCGTTTGTTTGAAGCACCATGTTCGTGTCGCGCAAAACTTGACTTTCACAATTCCATCACTGGTCAGTTGCCTCACAGTCAAAACAAGAAGTGTACATCTAGCTTGGCTTCAAGTATCTCTCTTTGAATCAGACACATGCATCCAGAGTTTGCACTAGTCCGATTCCAATATGAATTGTCCCTTGGCATCCGTTCGAAGTACCAAGTCTCTCGTGCAAGACTCAACTTTCACAGTTCCTTCGTTGATCAGCTGCTTTACACGTAACACAAGTCATCGTACTCATTATGTCTCCTCATCATTGTTGGTCCAGAGAAAGCTTACAACAAGCTTTCCTTTCCATAACAAAAACTTGTCAACTTATTAGGTTCAAAGTTTGCCAATCTCCTCGTGTTCGCTAGTCTCCTCGTGTGAGTAGGTCGCCTTGATTTTGCCCCCATTTTGATCAACTTTCATTCAAAATTTGCCCCAAGAGAGAGGTGTGTGTGATAGTTCCTCTCCACTTATAAAATCAACTAACCGGACTTAGAGTAGAGTTCTCAAACAAAAAGCCTTTCCAACACTTTGCTTCCCATCTGCTAGGATTATGGCTTGATCCAACTTGTTGCCAATCGAAGATCCCCTGAAATTGCCCTTTTCAACTTTTGACTTCCTGTTTGCGTCTGGTGAGCGTTGTCGCAAAATGAAACTAACCCAAGCAATAGGCTAGCCATCCATCCTTTGCAAACATCAAGTCGTTTCGTTGTCATTCACGTGCTAGTACTTGAACTGCGAATTCGCCCCACAGATTCTGTAGTCCTCTTTGTTTGATGGTATCAGCCTTCAAAAGAAAGGTTCCTTCTCGAGTCATCAGCTCTTTGTATCATAAGCAATCATGCAAACCATGCAAAACACGACCTTCAACTCTTGCCGTCCAAACCCACTTGACATACAAGCAGCCAACTCGCCAACGACGATCCGACTTAACCAACTTGAAGTTCCGAAACAAACATTGAGATCCAACCTGGCGCCATGCCAGATGGGGGGTCCCGATGTGGGTGACTTCCCTCCAGGCAAGCCACCCGACATACATCAAACTTAACCAACTCGAAGCTTCGTTACAAACAAGTAACATCCATTCCAAGCAAGCGATCCGACTTACATCAGACTTAACCAACTGAAAGCTTTGTCACAAGCGCTGGAAGCAACCTGGCGCCACGCCAGACTGGACAGCCATAAACAGGTAACTTCCACCCAAGCAAGCCATCCAAATCAGTCGACAGGTTAGAGCCCGTTCTCCAAGAGCGTTCATGCAAGGAACACTCAGAACCACAAGCCGCGACAGATACGGAAACAACCAGTTCCTAGACCAAATGGTCTGATAGCATACCGTTGGCACCGTGGACCGAATGGTCTCGACGGCATACCGCTGGCGTCCCGGGATACGACCCTCAGCTATGTGCCAGATCAAAAAGTTTGAAGCGGCCTTACAACTGGTGCTTTTACCGAACACTGAAACCCAGAAGGTAATCAGAGTCAGTTTAAGAAAAATCTCACTTTATTAATAAATCTGAGAAGGTTATATTTCAAGTGTGTGACCGACCCTAGTCTCCGAGGCACTGGCATGCCAAGGTGGGCGCCAGGACAACATTCCAGCAAGGGAGGCTGAGACTTGGTTGGAGCTCACCCTGAGTCGCAACCTGCACTCCCCTATAGTATTGGTGGGATTCACCACCTCCCCTCATACCAAGTACTCTACCCAAGCTGGTAAAGCACATTTTCTCTCTCTAGAAAGTCATTTTATCTCTCTAGAATTTATTTATTCCCAGACTTTCTTTAATCATGCCTAGATCGTGTGAGGTGATTGCACATTGATCTGAGCTCTTCGCTAGAATCAATCAAAGATTTTTAGCCATAGGAACTTGGCGCCGGCTAGATTCTGGTCACTGTGGCGCTGGGAGCGGCGCTGGCACCAGGAGCAGCAGGGGCGCTGCTGGTGCCGGGGACAACGCTGGCGCTAGTGGCACTGGAAGTAAAGCTTGTAAAGGTAACTTTACAACAGGGAAGCTATTGCTCTTGTTCATAAGTTGTGGCTAAGCTTTAAAAACTTTGTAAAGCTCATAACTAAAAAAAGGGTTTTTTTTTTTTTAACAACGGGAAGGTCTAATATGATGTGGGTGTAGAACCTTTTCTTGAAGTTCCAATCGTCACAACAGTGTGCATATAGTAGTAGAGCATTTTAAAATGAAGAACCATCCATGAGAGAGAGAGAGAGAGAGAGAGAGAGAGAGAGAGAGAGAGAGAGAGAGAGAGAGAGAGAGAGAGAGAGAGAGAGAGAGAGAGAGAGAGAAGCATTCACATAGCTCCTCTTGCTTAAGCAAGACCAAACCCTTTCAAACCTTTATTCATAAGCGATAGTTGAGAAGTAAAATACAATACAGTAAAGCACTATAAAGCAAGACTTATTTCGAGACATCGAGCTGGTACTTGCCACCATCCCACAACACAAAACCACGCGAGTAGTATGTGAGGAAGACAAGTGTTAACACTGAATGTCAGGGAAAGTTAGAATGCATTCAAATTTGAATAGTTGGGTACATTGAATCTAGACCCAAAAATAGTAGGGCTAGCATTTTGGTGGGAAAGCCAAGTGGCCAAATAGGGTTTGGACCTGTTATAAAAGGATGTAACTCGTGGAGAGAGATATCTTCTCTCTTCTCTATCTCATTTCATGTTTATACATGGTTTTCTTGGGTTCTACTATCCATTGGTGCACTATCTTGGTAATTGCTTGCAATTCTATGTGTAGAATGATCATTTATTGCTATTTTCGGATCCACACGTGTGAAATACAGTAGCTTGCTGCTTTCGTACGGATAGCAACAGTACTTTATTATTTCATTCAAGTTTGATCAAATTCTATTAGTGTTTGCATCTCATTTTGTGTGTAGATGATGATTTTGTTACATTGGTGAGATTGGTAGTGTATTTCTCTTTCTAACCAAAGATCATTTAAGTAGATTGGATCTTAAGGATCTGAAATCTTTCACAGCTAGTGTGTATAGTACGAGCAATACTAGTTGCTTATTGTTGATCTGCATTAGCGGGGAGTAGTAAGCATTCACTACTACCAATAGCATCCAATAGCATACTAGTTGGTTCCCAATGACAAACGTAAGGATTGGATGGGCACTTATATTCTATTTACGATTAGTCTCGTTAATGCTAACATGCTTTTACATGCAATTTGTTTCGCTTTCCGCAACAATCCTCCTGAAATTTGGAAAGTTGTTTTTAGAGAAACAGAGTCACCATAATTTTATGCCCCTTTTACTGGGTGCAAAGATCATTGAAAAGACCACTGCCTGGTACATCAACTTCCCTCCCAATTTTGGAAAGTCATTTTTTGAGAGAGATGCTCTTTCATTCTCTCACTGTTTGGCCTTTTTCTTACCCAAAGCTTGGGCCATTTTTTTAAGGTTGGTCTTTAAGAACTTTGGGTTATCACATAAAGTTGTCATGACCTATATATACATTTCAAATTCACTCAGCTTCTTACTTAAAGGGGTCAAATTGCAATGCAGCTTCAAAGTTTCAAGCCTGTTTGAGTAGCATTATCATTGGTGCTCATAGACATGTCAAACAATAGGGCCCAATAATAGTACATAGTACAATACACACACACACATATATGTATGTATATATATATACCTTCCTGCACATGCAGCTCTTGCATTTGGACAGCTGAGGCTTACAAATCCATGTGTGCTGCAGTGCTTAGAACGGGACACATTGGACAACAGCCAACAAAGGAGAAAAGCTTCCACTCACCAACCTCTAGTACTGTGTTTTTTGTACGAGAGAGAGAGCCGAATAACCCGAAAACTCTGAGAAAAGTATGCACATGAAATGATCAGCCGTGACAGGAGCATGTGCTGCATCATGCCTGTGAGTTGAATCTTGAGAAGACGAATCCACAATCCAGATTAAAGATTGAACACCCAAGATAAAGATAGGGGGGCCCATCATCAGAGATCAAGTATGACTGTGACACCCATTTTAATGACGTCTCGGGTCTGTCACTGTTCTTTTTTTTTTTGTTGTATGTCAGTCAGTGTGGCCATGTCCATCCTCAATGATACATAGACTGCAGTGGATCTATGGACCATGATCCAAGACAGGATTCGAACTCTAGACCTCCACCTCGAGAAGTCTGCACTCTGGAGTCTGAACTTTGAAGAGACTGAAAATATTCGGAGGACTGACAGGCCTGGCCTTAAAACTTAAAAGTTAGCTAAGTTCACACAGAAATTTCAACTTATTTGGCCTCGTACCTGCACTTTAACATCACATTTGCGAGTTATTAGAGCGTGTTCCATGCACATTAAACAACAACTTTCTCCCTCACTCCGTCCAAAACTTTTGTCCTCCTGAAAACTTCAAAAATTTGTGCAGTTGAGTAGTGGCTTCAAGGGCCCTTCTACCCACTCTTTGAAACCACTTCTCACCATCCAAGTCTCAATATGAGGTACACGAGGACATGCTCGGACACTTCAAAACTGTAGTTTTCCTTTAACAAGGAGCTAGCCAAAAACTTAAAAGGCTTCACCTAGTCCCTCTTAGGCTTGAAATTTGAAGTGCGCACCCACCTTTCACATTGAAAGGTTTTCAACTTTCCTGACCTTTCTAACACAACCTTATGTATCTTTAATAAGAAGAATTATTTTGACATCACATGAAGATTAACTTTTGAAATTTACCTTTCAAGCATAAGGATAATTTTTAGTTTGCCACTTGCTTGACAATTTACAAAGATAATTCTTAATTTGCCACTTGCTTGACACTTTACAGATATTTTTGCCTTTCTTTGAAGGGAGAATAGGCCTTTGACATGGATTGCACCTTATAATTGCCAAGCCTACCTCCCCATGCCCAAGAATTGCAGATTTGTTGTGTCACTAGAGGGTGCTCCCCTGAACTTTTAGTACCCTAATATATAAGATATGTTGGTCTCAAGCAATTAATCTATGACATTTAGGGAAGTCAAGGTCCTAGGAAAATAAATGATATCTTGTGTTAGAAGATGATGACCTACAACTTAGAGCAGAAATGCGACACATTACCCCTATAATTGGCACGAACGTGGAGAGAAAGCTGGATAATTCTGAGTGAGAAGATTATGTATTTGCCAGGCCTGACTTTATGGGTACGACGAAATTTGGACTTCCATAGATGAGGGGGATCAAAATGGTTCCACTTGGAGTTGAACCAAGACAAGGTAAAGAGAGGCTCTTTGGTCACAGAGTAGATAGAGAAATAGGATATTTTTCCCACCTTATCCATGGCCTTGAAAATCCATTTATTATCACAATCAGTAGAGAGGGAGATGGAGAGAGGGCCAAGGTCTCCGTGAGTGCAGGCAAAGGACAAGAAGTTGGATTCGCAAGAAGAGAGGCCAAGTTTAGTTCTCGACAAGAGTTTTGAGTCACATGATTTGAAGGCCACTATTTTACTTTTCAGCTTAATTGACCTTGTTGGAATATGAATAAAGGCCTCAAAGGGTTTAGTCTTGCTTTGTCAAGAGTAACTATGTGAAATTTGGTCTCTCTCTCTCTCTCTCTCTCTCTCTCTCTCTCTCTCTCTCTCTCTCTCTCTCTCTCTCTCTCTCTCTCTCTCTCTCTCTCTCTCTCTCTCTCTCTCTCTCTCTCTCTCTCTCTCTCTCAAATACTCCGCTACATTACGCACACTGTTATGACAACACACGATGATCGGAACTTCAAGAAAAGGTCCTACACCCACACCATATTAGACCTTCCCTTTCTATTTTCAACTCCCCCCCCCCTTTTTTTAGTTATGCATTTTACAAAGTTCTTTAAGCTTAGCCACAACTTATGGACAGGAGCAGTAGCTTCCCCCTCAATCTACAATGTTACTTTCCAAGAACCTTCACAACATACTACTATATATGGGAGCCAGTATAGTCTACATTTCCCAAACCAAATTGTGAGAATTGTTCACTACAAGGCTCTTCTTTGGACAACACCCTAACAACTTTCATTCCATTGCGATCTTCATACAGAAAGAGACTTACACACTACTTTTGCTATGAATCTTCTACATAGATTCAACAATGAACTACAAGCCTTTTCTATGCTTTGTTTAGTTAGCATTGTGGTTTTCTTTCTCTACTTATGTAGCGTTGGAAAATGGCTTCAATATATGTTTGAATGTGTAAAAAAAATAGCCCTTGATGCTCGATGTCCAACGATGGACTGGTGATAAATTTCTACAATTTTGTTTACTTTTCATGCTAGCATAGCAATGATGAAGCACATCCATTTCTGTAGCTCAAAATATGGAAATTTATGTCCAACGATGGATGGTGGACTACATGTATTGATTTTTGGCTTAAAAACAAGAATGTTAGAACCAACTGTCCAGCAATGGATTGTAAGATGCTATATGCCATTTTTTGTATGATTCAAATACGGTTTTTTCATCGTGACTGAGGGTGCACTCTGGCTATCTGGACAGTGGCCAACTACATACATAGAATGCACTATGATCTCTTCCATAAAATTCAAGTGTTTCTTACAAGCAATGCTTTGTCTTTCAATAAAGTAACAATACATTTGCATTAAAGATTCATCTCCTCTTTGACAATGTAGCATTCTTGTGTGAGGATCTACACTTTTGTCCGATTCTTACCTACGACAAACTACTTCACTCGGTTCAAACCATATACGAAAAGTGTCTAAACAGGTATTTTACTTGACGACACCTAACCATTAGTAAGTAAAACTCTTGCTTGGATAGAAGAGCATGAGTATTCATTTTCATTAAGATTCGAAAGTAGGCTTGCTTTATGGTATATAATGAGAGCATTGTGTATTGATTTTTCTATAGATAATACACACTTCGTGAGAATAGCGTGGCACCGTCTCAGGATAATACATCGACAATCATCCAAGTATGGGTATTTTCACTGAACTCAATTCACGCATAAGCCGTGGATGTTACATATACGCTTTGTGACAATTATTTAGGAAGAGGATTTATTCTCTTTTAGATTGACTCTATGTAAATAATGGTTCGTTTTTACATTTTGGGAATGTTGATGGATTGCCATTTAACTACACTTTTAAACTTTGAAAATGTAATTAGGTTTGCTTGATTATGACTAACCGTAAAAGTACTACCCTACACCATTTTAAAGCATATATACCCAGATCCAAAATTAGGGTTTTCAACAAAATGATCTTAGACAACATGGACATGCATAAGATACGTAACTTTTTACCCAAGGATTAAAATGGCACGGATATGTCCTAATACCTTGGTAATAAATCTTTGCATTCCCTAATTAGTCGATAACTAAACTTATCCCTAATGTAGTCCTACCTACCATGGACTGACTTGGACGTTCCCGGAAAGCATGGATATGCTTAGGACGAAGTGTAGCGATACATAATCAGTGTTGCATAAGCAAACGAGTCTAAGGATTAGTATGGCATGGAGTTGTCCTAATACCTACGTATTTGCACTATTCAACCATGGTAATAAACTCTTTGCCCGCGATCTACTCGGCCTTTAGCACTTGTAGTTCCACCAAAAGTCTTCTTAGCCATAGGAGTTCTTTGGTTGTTGAAGTCAATGCCTAGTAAAAAAACTGGAAATCTCTTATTAATGACCGAGTTCTGGAAATATATCTTGGAGGGTAGAAAAGCTAGGTCATTTTAGAAGGCGTTCTATTTCTTGAATATTTTTGGCATCTCCCAAAGCTACAAAAAGTTTGGCGGATGAATCTTTAGCAAGTTTAATGGAAGCGTCAATCATGTATTGGCAGATAAAGAGAAAAGTAAGGTGTGATTTCACTACATCCCTAGCTGGTTTATGCCACATGAACAATGCATTCATCTGATTTTGGAAGGAAGCACCATAAAAAACTTGGCTAGGCTATTCATCATGAACCAAATAGCATGGTCAAACCAAATGATGGAAGAGCTATTTTTGCATTTTTCACCACATCTACACTTGAAAAAAAGGTCTTTTCCAGTTTCAGTCTGGCTTGGTGTAGGTTCATTCTATTGAAAGCGGTTCAAAGTGGCCTCTAATTATGGCCTAGGTTTGACAAAAAGCAAGAATTGAATGAATGCATGTACTTGATCATAAAAACTAGCAATGATAACTATTCCATTTCCAAGATCCAAAGGATGCAAAACTATGGAACTAGTTTCATTGAATTTTGACAATTCCAACACATTGACATGACAATGTTCATACCTCTTAATGATCACACCACAAAAGTTAGCAATCTCCCTCTTGATAGTTGCATCATAATAAATGGAAGAATCTCGAACATTAGAAGCCATGAAAAGAATACATAGTACCTTCAACATAAGAATGTATATTTTCATTACCTCCATTGATGAAGTTAGATCTCTTCTTACCTTTTCCATTTTTGCACTTGCCATGTAGTTCCATTGAAGAGCCACAAAGACTTGGAAATCTATGAGTAGAAGAGTTCAGAAATAATACTAATTTAGTACCACATGACTCCATTTGTCTAGTAGGTAGCACTAGTCCATCTTCGAGATCCAATGGATCCAAAACATTGATCATAGAGTTACCAAAAGTTGCCAAGTTAATAACTCTCTCCAAGAAGCTCATTAGATCTCAACCTCGATCTAGCATAAGGAAGCTTTTTAGACTTTGCATAAGATCTACCAACCTTATTGATGCTAGGAATTGACTTTTGAAAGTTGAGAGAACCACCAACATTCATTTCATTCCTCTTGTTGGACATAACAAATGCATCAAGCTTGTAAAGTCTACCTTGTCTATTGCCCCTAGTAATCAAGACATCTCCCTTAGTAATGAAGCAAACATCTCCAACAAACTTTGTCTTGTACCCCTTTTTTAATATTTGACCAACACTTAGCAAATTCCTTGAAAGTGAAGGAATGTAAAGAACACCATCAAGCCTTGCATTCCTATAAGTAGAAAGACAAATAGGAATTGAGCCAATACCTTTGATCATACACTCACCACCATTTGGCATGTGAACCACTTTCTTGGTTCCAACATAAGAGATCAAAGAAGTAAAGAACTCCTTGTGACTAGTCATGTGTGAATAGATCCACTGTCTATCCACCATGAATCCATGTCACTTCCACTTGACATTAGACTTGAAGAACACATCATGAGAGAATCACAAGAATCTAGATCCTCATTAGAAGTACAAAAGTTTTTTTGCTTGCTACCTTCATTACTTTGCTTCTTATGACATTCATATGAAAAATGACCTTTTATCTCACAATACAAGCACTTGAACTTTGACTCATCTTTCTTTCTGAAAGAAGTAGAAGAGGAGGAGGAAGAATGATCATCATGATCCAAGTTACCACTTTGGACCATTTCCCTTTGCCTACCTTTGCCTTTGACTTTGCCTTTTGTGAAGAAAGCCTCTTCACCTCCACCTTGCAAGGATGCACCATCAAGCTTTGATTGCAACCTATGTTCTTCAGCTAATAAGATTTCTTGCAAGTCACCCACACTTGGCAAGATTCTTTGAATGGCAAAACTTTGCACAAGGTTGACATGTTCATCTAGCAAACCATTCAACATAACCTGGACTATTTCACCATCTTTTATGCTTTCATCAATGCATGCTAGATCATCACTTAAGTACTTAACCCTCAAGACAAATGCATGAGCACTTTCTCCCTCTCTTTGTCTACTAGAAAATATTTGCCTCCTTAGGGTCAATACCCTAGATGTGGACTTTGATTCAAAGAGTTTCTTCAAGGCATTCCATGCCTCACTTGCTCTTTGACACTTACCAACTTCTTTGAGAAGTTCATTGGTAGCATTCATTTTAATGATATGAAGAGCCCTTTTAGCCTTCTTATCAAACCTTTGTTGCTCTTGAACTATGGGTGGTCTCTCTTCAGTTCCTGCAACTATGTCCATGAGTTCATTCAACTCAAGTAAGGATTCCATCCTCACTTTCCAAGTAGAGAAGTTTGATGAACTCAACCTATCATGAGTTTCTAACATGATCCCACCATTGGAAGACATGAACATGATGATTTTTCAACTTTTAGGCTCTGTCCTACTGCACCTAGAACTCACTTTCCTCTCAACAAATGATGGATAAGGAGATCTCAGAGGTCTAGGACCCTAAAACACTTCTATCTTGAACCTGACTGGTCTCCAAGCATAGAAAAAAGGAAGATTGAAACACATGCAACACTTTGCACACACTAAGAATGGATTACAACTCAAACCAACCTGAACACACTCTTGCTTAAGCTCAAGTGAACAAATCAAGTTATGGTGTGAAGAGCTACTTGCATTCTTAGAAAATACAAAAGACTAGGCTGCCAAGAGTACCTAGAATTGACCAAACTTGATCAACATATGATCAACACACTAAGATATTGATTCAACCTGTAAAACCACATGTAAACCACACTTCTAAAATTTTTAAACTCCAGCAAATGATAAATACAAGTTTTAGAGTTGAATGAAAGAGCACACTTAGTGAATCACAAGACTAGCTTCACTAGCTTGTCAAATCTTGGTGTTTAGATGTAGATCTAAGATCACTTCACATGAGAATGTTCCTCAACCTGTTAAAAACCTGAAAACACATTTGAATAATGGTTAAAAACTTTTAGCAAATGCTCCAATCAAACTACACAAGGAGAGCTACTTACATGCTCAACAAAGTACACCAAAATTTATGCAAAAGATTGTTGACAATCTGTTCACCCAAAAGGAGATCTTTCATCCAAGTGGGAGCTTTGCTCAGCCTTTTGGAGAAATACAAAATCACTCAAAGAGTGTTTGTCATCCACTTAAGGAGAAGGTTCATCCACTTAAGGAGAGTGTTCATCCACAGAAGTGGAGATTGTCAGCACAATACATTGAACAAAACATTGTTAGTATTGAATATGCACAAGCCTCACAATCAACAAATGATTAGGTGTTATGATCTGATCCAAAATAGCTTCTTCTCAGCCTCTGATCTTCAATAGACCTGAAAAATTCTTTTGATCAACAAGTTCAACTCACAAAACAAAGGTTAGTAAGATTTGATCAACAGTGCAATGCATAATCATGCTAGAACTTGATCAAACATCCAAATATTACCATAAATGGAAACCTTACTAAAAATAATAGCCAACTAGCTCTGATACCATGTGAAAAAAGTGGATCTTTAATGGATTCAAGCTCCCAAAATACTTGGCTAAGATCTTTGCACAACAAGCTACAAAAGCTAGAAATGGCAAAGCATCCTAATGCTACCTTTGATACACATGAACTTGACAAAGCATTCAAGAGACAAAAGAAACTAATAAAAGGTACTGATGGAAGCCAAAAATGGCAGCAAACAGGGCTCCCAACAACAGCCTACCACTTTTGGAAATCTCTTAAGACCATACACAAAAGCTTGAAGACAATACACAAAGCAATGCTCTCAATGGAGGAAGAAACTGTGACAATGATATATTGATCTCTCTCAACAGTACAAAAAGTTTCTCCAACCTATTCTCCACGAATTTCAGCCTAATATAGGTGAGAGAGATGACTCTCTCTCCACTCTCTAGAATGTAGGACCCAATTTTAGGGCACTAGTAGCCTAAAATAGCCAATTTTGGCCTATATGTCCAAATAACATGATTTTGGTGTCATTTCGAAGGTCCTGAAGTTTGGGACTTCTTCAATATAAAATATATACTAAAATAAAAGTATATAGGCCTCTTTTACACGTGTGAAAGATTAGATCCAAAATTATGTACAAAAATTGCCAATTTAGGCCTCAAACTAGCTAGGAAATGTTGACAATTTTCACACTGTGCTCTTGCCTTAGATTTGTAAGATAGATCTTGGATTTCAATCTATGCTTGATCTTTGTGGAATCACCAACTCTTAGGAGATCATTATCACACTTTTGGGCACTCCCACACGTGTGAAATTCAACATGTAATTACTTGCTAACAATGATTAGAGCAAGTAGTTAGCTTCAAAACAAGTGGTAATATGTTCAGTTAACATTCGATAGTTGTTTGTAGTTGTCGAACTGGACTGTTAACGATTCTCGTGTATTTCTACAAACTATGTGATAACACGAGTAAAAATGAAAAAAACTGGATAAATGAATGGATATAGATTAACAATCAGATTATAAGGATAATAATCCAACACGCTCTCTTAATCTGAATCCATGAAAGCTTTGATCTTCAATTTAGCATTGCACAAGTCTTGTTGTGTGCATCCACGCTCAACGCCTACCTTCATGTCCTGCATTCGACAATTTGACAATAGTCCAAGCTTACCTCTTTATTGGGAACTTTGATTCTAACAAAATGATACTTAATATCAATATGCTTACTCCTAGAATGAAATATAGGGTTAGTCGTTAAAGCAATAGCACTCTGATTATTACAAAAGATGATTGTCGAATCATACTGTTTTAGAAAATGGTCCGATAGTAAGTTTCTCAACTGTACTACTTCCTTTGTCACTTGAGAGGCAGAGATATACTCTAATTTTGTATAAGATAGAGCAATTGAGGTTTGCTTGTGACTGTTCCATGAGATTGGAGCACCATTGAGGAAGAATGTAAATCCAGATTTGGATCTACGAGTAACCACAGAGTTTGTTGAGTTTGTGTAGTGGGTTTCTTTCCTTGCCTAACCTCAATCCAAGATCTAATCACTCTAGCATCAAAGAGATGAAGTTAGTTGTCATGCATAGATTCGTTCCCATGAGAGCGATAATATAGTGCAGATTTCAACATGAATGGAAGATTCACATCTAACTCTTACATCCATTAACCCTAAGCATTAACACTACATCCACTAACACTAGATCCACAATGAAGATAGCTTACTCTCTCTCTCTCTCTCTCTCTCTCTCTCTCTCTCTCTCTCTCTCTCTCTCTCTCTCTCTCTCTCTCTCTCTCTCTCTCTCTCTCTCTCTCTCTCTCTCTCTCTCTCTCTCTCTCTCTCTCACAAAAAGTATAAAAATATGCAATTCCAATAACAGTCAAATCCAACAATTAGCAAAATCCAAATAAAGCATGAGAGATGGAGGAAAAGTGAGAGGGAGCAAAGACATTCATCAATCCATTTCACAAGAGAACCAATTTGCTTTATTGAATTGAAGAAATGAACATGTGTAAGAACTCGAGTTGGTCCCTTTTTATAGTAGAGAGGACGACCCTGGTCTTTGAATCCTATTGGTCCATTTTTGCCTCCCTAATTATTCAAATTTAAAAAAGAGTGGGAACCATCCAAATTGGAGGGAAACCCAACTTTATTCACTAACTTGACATTTAGGCCTTGCGACATTAAAAGTTTCGCAAAAAGGCCTAAAGTCCTTCTATTGACTTTCTAATGAATCAAATCTCTATGTGATCATCGAGATGGACTTACACACGTAGGGTGTCAAATCCCTCTCACTTATTAACTAGGGTTAGGATTGCCTTGGGATCTGCAAACCCTCCAACAATATCCCCCACCAAAACTAGTGGCGGTCCCACGACACCTGCGAGATGCAGTTATTGGGGACTTTTATTGGCTTCACGACGAATCTTTATCAAATGATACTGCACCTTCTCCATAAAATTGAGTTGAACAGTGTTAAAATCCAAATTATGTGGCAAAAAACAACGATGAGCTCTGGCAATCCACTTTGAAGTTGTCCGGGACGTGAAGCGAGATTCCCAGGAGCCTCCCATCATTGCTGCACGAAAATATAGTCGAGCAACCGGCAGCTGGTCCTTGATATTCTCTGAGACCATTGGCTTATTTGGATCGAATGCCAAAGGAAAAAGACAATCATCCCATCTCGTTGTCACTGATGCCAACAGAGTCAAGTCTTTCGCAAAGAGTGTCGATTGTCGCACTGTCGGATCAGGAGAGTGTATATACTCCCGCTGGTATGCTTGTAAGGTCCAGTGGAAATCCACTGATATTGTCCAACTAAAAGATTGATGGATCCATATCCATTGGCAATCCCAAATCCTTCCACCTATTTCTTTGCGACATCGGTACATAATATGAATCTACCCGCAATTGGCGAGGGCTGGCCACATAACTCTTGATAGATTCCGTAGTTTTCTCAAAAATGGTAACTCTCCAAGCCAGCAGCTCTCCCAATTCTTTGTCGGCCTCTATCTCAGATGTCTTAAATTTAAGGACCCAACAACCACGCAAAAACTCATGCAGATGTTGCGCTAAAAAACTCTGAATCTGGTCCTCAACACTGATTGGCCTTCTGAATAATGGTGTGGTGCTTGATGAATATGGACCCGCTTGCACTGCCTGTGGAATTGGCTGTTGTTGGTGTGGCTCCAGCTTGAGGTTGCTGGTGTAGCGGACATGAATCTTCAACATCAACAGTAGTATCATGGAATTGTTCGAATCCTCTTCCAAGGGATTGGAGTTCAAAGGGCGCAGAGCTCTAGGGCATTTCAAAAACTTCGGAGGCCCCAAGGGGGTCGAAATCATCGAACATATCCATGAAATATTGCGTATTTGGGAAAATAGCTTCTGTGTGTGGGGGTGAGGCGGCCTGGGCAGCTATGATGGGAATGGTAGCCCCAATGGTCACAGGCTGTCCTTGATTGGAAGTAGAGGTGAGGGAAGCATCACAGACGGGGGGAATAGGAAGTTCAGTGCGAATAGCAGTAGGGGGTGGAAGCGCAGCTGACAATGTATGCCTAGTACGACGTCGTGACGTGGAAGACGAGTCAGGAATGATGATCTCGCTGCGTGGACGACGTCGACTATGTGAACTGGTGAGATGACTCGGCCAATGCTTCTTCATAAATCGAAAGCATAGAATCCTGGCGAAACCCATGGATTTTGTTTTCAAGGTGTGAGGCCGCTAGGAGAGATAACAAGGAGCCAGCCACAAACTGCTGCTTGGTACTGCTCTTAATGGCTCGTTTGAGCTCACCAGAAACAATCTTGAACCAGTTATATGGTTCGAGAGGGGCCTTGGCTATCTTGACATATGACTTAACTATCCTATGTAAGATATGTAAAGTAATGCGGTCTCTCCTGAGGTTGCCAACCATCAAGAAATTACTAAGGAGCTGGGCAGCAGAGTGTATGGCAGACTCAGTAATGGCATCTAGGAGGTAGTCGTCATTGGTCCAATGCAAATCATTTGTAAGGTCCATGTAAGGCTTAATAGCCTTTTTGGCCTACTTGTGGTTTGGTGAGGCTTGGGTACCAGACGCTATGCCTATGGCAACAAGGGCGGCCTCAGTCATGCGCACCTTGTGTGTGGCTCCTTGGAAGGTGATGTAAAACTTGGATTTGTCCTCCTTCCACATACTGAAGGCAAGAGTGATAAAATCCATATTGATTCTCCCTGAGAAGGCTCTCTTATGAGCACCCATTGCAGTAAGCAGAGGCTCCGCAAGGGTCATCCACTGAGTGACCATGCTTGTGCTAGGAAGTATCATGATATCCGTTCCAGATGGGACATTACAATGGATAGTATAACGAGGCGACTGGGATGCATCTGTGGAAGACATGATGATCAGAAATGAAAAGTAAGACATGCGAGTGTATAACAGAAAACAATTCAGAAAGTTTGGAAGACTTTGGTTGCTGGAAAAATTGGCAAGAGCTTCACTAGCACAAGTGAGGAATGAATCGAATTCAGCCAACTTATAGGTGAATTTGGAGGGTCCATTACACTGAATACTAGTCTGGTTGATCAGTTATGAACAAAAATTTGCAGGCATGTAGAGTACTATGAAAATAGGCTATAAAAATCTCGGCGAAGGTTTCTGAGGCCCTGAACCTATCCAGCGAACGTTTTCCAGGGATGGCAAAGGATGAACCTTCGCCCAAGAGGGTCCTTCGCCCAAGTACTGTCATGAATGCAATTTTTCAAGATTTGAAGCTACGGCCAACCTGATTTTGACATTTTAAGACCATCTAGCATGCCAGTGAAGGTTCTTAAGGAGAGTAAGGTGCTCGGCGAAAGTTCCCAAAATGGCATATTGTTGATCATTCGCCTGACTCAAAAAAGTACTGTTTCTGGAAAAGAACCTTCACCCAATTCAATATAGATATATCTGAATTGGATGTACAGTCTGAAAGCTCACTGAAGGTTTTTGATACTGTATAGGTCACATATGACCGAAACAGTGATTTTATAAGTCATTTTTCATCGAAAATACTGTCCTTCCGTTTTCCATGCTGATGACTTTTCTGACTTCTGCTCATCAGCCTTTTCTCATTTTTTTTTTAAAACAAAATTTAACAATTAAATATTGAAAAAAAAAATTGAAAAACAAAAAAAAAATGAAAAATTAATTAGATCATGCTTGCTGAACTGGCGGAGCCGGCTGCCAAAACTTGCGTAATCGGTTGTCAGTTACCGGAGTATCAAATCGTTTTTCGTCCAAGTGTTCAAGAATTACCGTGCCATAGTTTAGGATTTCCTTTACTTTATATAGGCCTTCACTGATAAACTTCAATTTCCCTTGATCAGCTTGGTTTTGTACATCAGTGCAAGATCTTCTGCTTTCAGATCCTCTTTGTGCAATCGACGATCGTGCCATGCCTTTCGACGGGCTTCCTCTACTGCTTATGCATGAACTGCCATCAATCGTGTTTCACATAATTTGTGCAACGCTTCATGACGGGGTTGTAAAGACTTATTATCATTTAATCGTTCTGTTGTCCTATGCGTAAAGATGGGATTTCAATTGGCATGACAACATCTTGACCATAAACCAGTTGAAAGAATGTTTGATTTGTACTATTTTTGTAAGCGGTCCTGAATGCCCATAATGCTGCATACAATTTATGCTCCCAATCAGACCAACTTGCTTCAACTGTCTTTGTCATAATAGTGCAGAGAATTTTATTGGAAGATTCAGCTTGGCCATTTCCTCTGGGATTGTAGGGAGTACTAAATCAGTGTATAACAAAAAAATCTTCCAATAAATACTTTATTGTTTGATTAACAAAGTGTGTACCCCGATCACTGATAATCTCGATCGGACATCCAAATTGATAATGATATTTCATAGAGAAACTTGGCCGTAGATTTTGCATCAGCAACTTTGATAGCTTTTGCTTCAACCCACTTGGTCATATAATCAGTTGCTACGATAATGTATCGGGCCTGAGATCCTTGCACGACAGGATGAATAGGACCAACATAATCCAATCCCCATTTTTCAAACAATGCTTGTGATAAAACCAGATGCAAGGGTTCATAGTTCTGTCTAGTAGGCCGTCGTGCTCGCTGGCAAACATCACATGTCTGAATATAATTTTCTGTGTCCTTATGAAGCATAGGCCACCAACAACCTGATTACAAAAGTTTGCAAACAATAATATCTGTAGAGAAGTGTCGTCCGCCCATGCCATCATGTGAAAACATGATTAAATATGGTATTTCATGCGGTAAAACACATTTACGTAGAATATTGTTTAATTCACGACGATATAATTGTCCTGCAATCAATTGATAAGGTTGAGCCTTATGAATCAATTGGCTCTTCTGTACTTTTGTCAAAGAGTCATTCGGTTGTCCTACCATCAGGCACTCAACAATATCTGCTGCCCACTCAGGTACTGCTTCTACATAGAACAATGCAGCATCTAGTAGTTCATCATCCACTTCAGTATTAACTGGTGCAGATACAATTCGCGAAACGTGATTGGCTAGATAATGTTGCTTCTCCTTTCGAACCACAATTGAAAGTCAAATTCAGTCAAAAACAGTAACCGTCTTGCAATACATCCAGTATTGCACGTCTTGTTTACCAAGTAAAGTAATGGCTGGTGATTCGTATAAAAGTAGTGACGAAATTTTTGAATAAAAAAAATCATGGCTAACGTTTCACGTTTTGTTGATGAATAGTTCTTCTCCGGATCTGTAAGCTGTATGCTTGCAAATCGTATAGGATAGTCTTTCTTATAATCACATGGCTGCGTCAAAACTGATCCAATGGCATATTTTGAGGCATCCATGTGAACATGAAATTCAACCGTCCAATCTGGAGAACGCAGTATTGATGCTGAAGTTAATGTTTTTTTTTATTTTTCAAAGGCTTCTAACGCCTCTATTGTCCAAATAGGAACAATAGTCAGTTTGTATATAGGTTGTGCTAAATCAGCAAAGAAGATAATAAAAATTTGATAGTAGTTCGCATGACCCATAAACACATAAACTCCACGAATTGTTGTTGGTGGTGGCAATTCCACAATAACCTTGATTTTAGAATAATCTGTGGCAATGCCATGTCTTGATATCACATGCCCAAGCACAACTCCGTGGGAAACCCATATCTGACATTTTTTCGGATTTAGAGAAATTCAATACTTGCGACATCTTTCAAATACTTTCTCCAGTCGATCTAGGTGGTCTGTATCTGTACTATTATAGACTCCCAGGTCATCCAAGTAAATTTTAAGAAATTTTTGTAGATAATCTTTAAAAGCAAACTGCATTACTCTTTGGAACAAGCTTGGTGCATTACAGAGTCCAAACAACATTACTTTGTAAGCATAGGTGCCCCATTCTGTTGCAAAAGCTGTTTTGTAGCGATCTGTAGGTGCAATCTTAACCTGGTTGTAGCCACTAAATCCATCCAAGAAACTATAAGCTTTTGCTCCAGCAAGGCGATCTAAAATGCCTTCAGTAAAAGGTAATGGAAAGTGATCCTTCCACGTCACTTTGTTCAAAGCCTTGAGATTCACACAAATTCTCAATTTTTTGATTCTTCTTAGGAACAATGACAATCGGTGAAACCCATTCGGTATGCTCGATCTCATAAATGAAATCGACGTCAAGCAGTCTCTGAAGCTCTTTTTTTATCAGATCCGCAACATTAGGATTACAGCGATAGAACTTTGTAACCTTTGAAACTACATCAGGTACTAAATGTATGATATGTTCAATAACTGACATAAGAATACCTTTCAGATCTTGATAAGTCCATGCAAAGCAATCTTGATACTTAATAAGTAACATTCGGAGTGCTTGATATTGTTCAGGATTAAGTTGTGATCCAACTTGGACAATCTTTTTTGGTTCTTTCGGTTTAGCAAGATTCATTGGCTGTGTCCTTGCTGGGCCATCATAAACATCTTTCGATTCTGACACCTGTTCTTTGGATTCAAGATGTGCTTTAGGTAACATGATAACCACATCATCCAGTGTATAATGTTTAAAATGTTCAGGCATATCATGCTGGACTACCTCTGCCTGTTATTTGTCGAAAGGACTTGTCTTGGATCTTCACTTGGCCTTCTTAGCAAGAATTGATCGTGGAGGTGATGACTTCCAAGACAATGATGTCTTGCTAGAATTCTGACTTGTAGAATCATCCGTGACTTTCCCTTTGTCTTTATCCAGTAAGGGTGGCACATTCTTTGAATCAATCTTTTGAGGAGGATATTCCCATTTCAGGACCGTAATATAATGTTGTTTGGCTTGTTTCTTCGTCATTGACCCTGTGATCCTGTCTTCCTTTAAAATAACCGCTTTGGGCAATTTTATTGCTGGTTCATCAGGAACATTACGCACTCCAAATCTGGTCGGATCCATATGATCTAGAATCTGCTCATCAGTAAGTTCTGCATTGTCATCATAAGTCAAGGCATGACTCGCAGGAATGAGGTCATCTTCAATCGGATCTGGTATAGGTTTCGTTCATATCCAAGCTACATTCAGCACATTCAATGGAAAAGTGATCGGTGTATCAAAGGTTCAATCCAATATTGAAATCTCGTTCAAACATGACTGATTATCTTATTGACACATATATCTTGTTGTACAATCAATCATTGCAAGAGCTTCATTCCAGTTGATAGTATCCATTTGAGAATTGTAATAAACTCCCAATTTTTCTCTGGTCGGTCACAAGTATGGTCTGTTGTTGATGAATCATCATCCTCTTTTTGAACCACTGGTTTGATAGTCCAAGTTGAAGGATCAACTTTGACTGCACGTTCACGGTTTTCAAAAGTAATTTTTCCAGTATCCCAGTTATGAACTACTTGCGCAACTCGTAACCATGGACGTCCCAATAGGACTCGATAGACATTTGGTGCTTCTGGTAAGTCCATTACTACGAAAGTAATGACGAATTGTACTCCCGCAATTCTGACAGGTATATCTTCAACCATTCCTCGCAGACGAACTGTCATTTGATCAATTAGCTTAATGACAAAAGTCACAGGCTTGATCTTTGTAAGGCCCCATTTTGCACATAGCCTTGTAGAAATCAGGTTAACTCCTGAACCGCCATCTATCACGGCTGCTTCCTTAGAAAATTGTCTATGCTGTATCGGTAGGGTGATATTTTTTTGTTAACTTTCCCAAGCTGCTCCAACATGGAGTACTTCATTAGATTCTTCAAATCTAGCACAAAAAAGTGGCTCCTGATGGACTTCTGGTTCTGCTTGAGCTAACTTTTGCGCTAAGACTTTGTTGGAGGGTTTGCGGATCCCAAGGCAACCCTAACCCTAGTTAATAAGTGAGAGGAATTTGGCACCCTGCGTGTGTAAGTCCAACCCAATGATCACATAGTTATTTGATTAATTAGAATGTTAATAAAAGGACTTTAGACCTTTTTGCGGGACTTTTAATGTCGCAGGGCCTAATTGTCAAGTTAGTGAATAAAGTTGGGTTTCCCTCCAATTTTGATGGTTCCCACACTTTTTTAAATTTGAATAAAAAGAGAGGCAAGACTGGACCAATAGGATTCAGAGGCCAGGGTCCTTCTCTATAATATAAAAGGGGACCAACTCGAGTTGCTCCTCATGTTCATTTTCTCATTTCAATAAAGCAGATTGGTTCTCTTTAGAAATGGATTGATGAATGTCCTTGCTCTTCCTTTCTTTGTCTCCATTTCTCATGCTTTCTTTGGTATTTGCTAATTGTTGGATTTGATCATTATTGGGATTGCTATTTCTTATGCTTTTTGTGAGAGAGAAAGGGAGAGAGAAAAGAGTAAGTTTCTATCATTCTTGTGGATTTAGGGTGAATGGAAGTAGGGTTAATGGATGTAGTGTTAATGCTTAGTGTTAATGGATGTTAGTGTTAGATCCTCCATTCATGTTGAAATCTGAACTATACTATCGCTCTCATGGGAACGAACCTCCGCGTGATCTTAAGATCCATTTGGATCTAAGATATCAGAGAAAATAACAAAAATCGGTCAAATCTGTCAAAATTGGTCAAAAAGAGGCAAAAAGGGTGGAAACATACAAAGTGGCCCTTCAGGGATTCCAAGGCCGCTTTGACAGGTTCAAAGGAGCAGCTTCAACCAAGTTGGAAAAGGCAAAAGAGACCATCAACGCCTATGAAAAAGCCGTCGTTCAAGTGTTGGAAGCCGGACCACAAATCCCCGTCCCGGTCATGCCGCAATTCTCCCCTTCGTGCCAAGAAGCTGTACAGATGGATACAAGGGTTGATTCGAGCATGGAACAGGGGGGAGCTCTAGATCTAGCAGATCAACCATATACCGGCAGTACAAGCCGGTCCATCCTCATCAAGGACATGCCATTTATTCAGAAGGCCCATCAGCGTCGAGGACCAGATCCAGACCTTCTTAAAGGAGCATCCACATGAGTCCTCGCGTGGTGGATGTGTTCTCAAATTTAAGACCTCCGAGATCGAGGCTGGCAAAGAATTGGACAAAATACCTGCACTGGGAGAGCAGCCGGCATGGAGAATCACGGTGTTTGAGAAAACTCTAGAATCAATTAGGAGTTACATCGCCAGCCCTCGCCAGTTGCAGGTAGATCCTTATTACGTGCCAATGCCGCGAAGACAAAAATGGAAAGATTTGGGATTGGCTATGGATAAAATCACCATCCATACTCCCAATTGGCCAATCATCCACCAGTCTTACAGTTGGAATATTTCAGTGGATTTTCACCTGGCCTTGCAGGCATATCAGAGAGAGTATGTCCACTCTCCGGATCCAACAGTGCGACAATTGGCAATGTTTGCAAAAGATCTAACTCAGTTGGCGTCAGTGGCAACCAAATGGGACGATTGCCTTCCTACCCTGGCATTTGATCAAAATAAGCCGATGGCCTCAGAGCAAATCAAAGATCAACTACCGATTGCTCGACTGTATTTCCGTGCGGCTATGATGGGAGGCTCTTGAGAATACCGCTTCACCTCATGGACAACTTCCAAGTGGATTGCCGGAGCCCACCATTGTTTCTTGTCGCATAATTTGGATTCAATATTGCACGTCTTGACTTTATGGAGAAGGTGCAGTATCATTTAATTAAGATTCGGCGTGAAGCCAATAAAAGTCCCCAATAACTGCATATTGCAGGTGTCGTGGGACCGCCACCAGTTTTGGTGGGGGATACTATTGGAGGGTTTGGGATCCCAAGACAACCCTAACCCTAGTTAATAATTGAGAGGGATTTGGCACCCTACGTGTGTAAGTCCAACCCAATGATCATATAGTTATTTGATTAATTAGAATGTTAATAAAAGGACTTTAGGCCTTTTTGCGGGACTTTTAATGTCGCAGGGCCTAATTGTCAAGTTAGTGAATAAAGTTGGGTTTCCCTCCAATTTTGATGGTTCCCACACTTTTTTGAATTTGAATAAAAAGAGAGGCAAGACTGAACCAATAGGATTTAGAGGCCAGGGTCCTCCTCTCTACTATAAAAAGAGACCAACTCGAGTTGCTCCTCATATTCATTTCCTCATTTCAATAAAGCAGATTGGTTCTCTTTAGAAATGGATTGATGAATGTCCTTGCTCTTCCTTTCTTTTCCTCCATTTTTCATGCTTTCTTTGGTATTTGCTAATTGTTGGATTTGATCATTATTGGGATTGCTATTTCTTATGCTTTTTGTGAGAGAGAAAGGGAGACAGAGAAGAGTAAGTTTCTATCATTGTTGTGGATTTAGGGTTAATGGATGTAGTGTTAATGCTTAGTGTTAATGGATGTTAGTGTTAGTGTTGAAAATTGTCACTTCTCACTTGACATTGGTTCATGTAAATATTGATCAAACATTAGAATATGTTGATGATATGATTTCACACGTGTGGAGCATGTTCCCATGTGTGAAAGGATGTACTTTTCATGTTTGTATATATCCAAATTGATTTTGTATCATTCTAGTTAGTGTGAACATGAAATGACTAGTTTTTAGTCAAGTTGACTAGTCACCTACAAATTAGCTTTTCCTTGCATGTGCATGAGTAAATGCTCCCACATGGCAAGTGGATGTTCACATGTGTGTATAGAGTACTAGAAGATAAGAGTTGACCATTTTCCTTAGATCCTATTTTGTAGGGAATATTCCTATATTCTAGGAGACTAGCTTTTTGGATTTTAGTCATATTCTAGAAGGTCAACTATTGGATAAGGATCAAGGATGGATCAAATGGATAGATATGAGTGATGTGGCACTCTTCACACGTGTGAAGGCCTGCTGGACTGTACCAGACTCATGGATGTACTTGATCCATAAAAGGATCATCATTTTGCTAAGAAAATTGATGAGACTTTTGCACTCTACACTTTTGTGAGATTTCTAGTCATTTGTCTTGTGATTTTTATGCATGATTGCTATCTAGTATCATTGTACTTGTTGTTTCAGGTGCAGGCCGTACAGTGGACAGTACTCCACACGTGTGAAGCCGCTCTCACTAAAAAATGATGTGTTGATCCATTGCTCTTGCTTAAATCCAAGTGTAGTGAATCTAGATCAAGATCTAATGTGTAGAACTTGATAGATTCATTGATTAAGCAACCAATAACTCTCTATGATTGTAAAGTACAATCATTATTGTCCTAAAAACTGTAAAATTTATCATGGTATCAGAGCTAAGTAAGAGAGTGATCATTGAATCATAAATCTTGTAGAGATCATTGGCAAAATTTGTTTTTTGGCCAATACTAGTGAGGGCGAGTTCTTCTAGAGTGATAGCTTGTAATCATTTGGATCAAAACGACTTGGAGGCTGTGTATGTACTTTTCACACGTGTGAAACCGTACAGCAACTTTCAATTCAAGTTACTTTGTGTTTTTTGGTCCCAAAATCACAATACTAGTTCATTTTTGGTGCTTTTTGAAGCATAGTATTGATCTAGATTCATTCTAACTAATGCCTATGACCAAATAGTGTTTTGGATCATTGAAGCATTTCTTTTTAGAGTCTAAGATCAGATCTAAGAGGCTGATTTGTTCAGATCCTTAGTTGAAGTGAAATCTCTAAGAAAAGTGTAAAGCAATTTTTTTTGTGAGAGTGAAAGCTAGAAATTTTTGGTAAGATCTTTGAGTATCATTCAAGCTTGTGTGTTAGTTTGATAGAGACAAGCCTATAGGCATTCTAGTAAGCTTTAGGCCACTTCATAGATCTTTTAAAATTCAAAAATCTTTGTGATTTTTAAAAGAGCATTCATTCTAAAATGTCATCCATGGGTGGATATTTGATGGAACCAAGTGAGAGACTCACTTCCACAAATTATTCCATTTGGAAAGTGAGAATGGAATCACTCCTAGTGATCCATGATCTATATGACATAGTTCAAGGAGTAGAGGAAGAGCCTCAAACTCCCCAAGAACAAGCCAAATACAAGAAGAGAGCAAGATTAGCTCTACATTGCATAAAGTTAAATGTATGCAATGACCTCTTGAAAGAGGTGTCTTCTTGTACCTCATCCAAAGAGGCTTGGGATTCATTAAAGAGCATTTATGAATCCAACAATACTTCAAGAATCCTCATGCTAAGAAATCAAGTTTTCCAAAGCATGAAAGGAAGTGGAGAGAGTGGACAAGAGTATGTTCTTAGGATCAAATCTCTTAACAAGGAGTTAAGTGCAATAGGAGAGAAGATCCAAGATCAAGAACTAGTACAAATCATTTTGAATGGTCTAAGTGATGAGTTTACCAACTTAGTCCAATCATTTGCCATTCAAGACTCTCTTCCATCCATTGAAAAGTTGCACAATGTTCTTGTGGCCGAGGAGAGTAGGCTTCTACACCTCAAGACAAGAATGGATAGCATGTCACTTAATGGAGGAGAGGAGAAAGCTAACTTTACATCTAAAGGCAAGAAAAAGCAAAATCCATTCAAGAAAAATCAAGGCAAGGAGGCCGAGATGAAGAATGGAGGATCTACCTCCAAAGGCAAAGTGAAGAACAAGGCAAAACTAAAGTGTTTCTTTTGTGGAAAGAAAGGACACTTTGCCTCAGAATGCTACTTGAAGAAGAATCAACAAGCCAAAGGAGATCAAGGGAACATTGCTCAAGAGGAAGAATATGAGGATGGATTCAACACATCCTTAATGGTTGCATCTACACCAACTTCAAGTCAAGACACATGGTGGATAGATAGTGGGGCTAGTTCCCACATGTCCTTTAACAAGCATTATTTTTCTACTCTTCTATCTTGTAATGACTCTAAGAAGTCAATATACACTGCTAGTGATCAAGCATGCAAGATAGATGGCATAGGATCTATACCTCTTTGTTTAGGCACATCTAAAAGGATAGATCTAGATAATGTTTTGTATGTTCCTACCATTTCAAGAAACTTGCTTAGTGTAGGACAATTAATGGACAATGGACTAGATGTACATTTCAAGAATGGAGTTTGTTCCATCTTGAAAAATGATAAGTGCATAGCTAGTGGCATTAAGCAAGGTAGACTTTTCAAGTTGGATGCTAATGTTGCAAGTGAAAGTGTGAACTTGGCTAGGGAGGAGCTAACTCAAGTGGAGCTTTGGCATAAGAGATTAGGCCATCCTAATCTTCAATCTATGGAGTCAATGGCAAGCAAGGAACTAGCTCTCGGCCTACCAAGAGCTTTCAAGAAGTGTGGAAAAATGTGTGAGGCATGTGGCCTTGCAAAGTCACACAAATCTTCTTACAAGAAATCTTCATCAAGATCTCTCTCTCCCTTGGATCTCATACATTCTGATGTACATAGTTTTTCACATGCAAGTAATGGAGGTGCCTTGATGTATGTAACTTTTATAGATGATTGTACTAGATTCACATGGATTGAGTTACTATCAAAGAAAAATCTTGTTTATGAAGCTTTCATTAAGTTCAAGTCTCTAGTAGAGAAACAACTTAGTACTTCTATCAAAGCACTAAGATGTGATAATGGAGGAGAGTACACCTCCAATAAAATGAAAGACTTTTGTGAGATCAATGGTATTAAGTTACAATACACTTGTTCCTACACCCCTCAACAAAATGGGGTGGCCGAGAGGAAAAATAGGAGTCTATGTGAGTGTGCAAAGTCCTTGAGGCTTGATGCATCACTTCCCATCTCATTTTGGGGAGAAGCCATAACATGTGCTAATTATTTGTGTAATAGACTTCCTAGTAGTGCTATAGATGGGATCTCACCTTATCAAGCCTTGTTTGATAAGAAACCCAATGTAAAATATTTTAAGATCTTTGGATGTACTTGTTATGTACACATTCCTTTGGAGACTAGAAGGAAAGAAGATGCTACCTCCTTCAAAGGAATCTTTGTTGGCTATGGAGAAAATAGCAAGGGATATAGGATATATGATCCTACATCCAAGAAAGTAAAGGTAAGCAAGGATGTACTTTTTGATGAGTCACAATTTGCTAAGAGCTTGTCAAATGGATCTAACCCATTGTGCATTGAAGATCTTGACAAATCCGAGGAGGATCTTGACAAACCCGAGGAGGATCATGACAAACCCGAGGATGGAGATTTGGATCCAAGTCAAAAGGGGCCAAGAAGATCATCAAGGAGCAAGGCCGAGCCCTCAAGGCTTACCTATGTGGACAAGGGAAAGCAAAAGGAAGGCTCTACATCTTCTACCTCTTACTCTTTTTTAGCTACATTGATTGAAGAACCATCATCTTTTGAAGAAGCATGTAAATCTAAAGTTTGGAGAGATGCAATGCAAGTAGAGTATGATGCATTAGAAGAAAATCATACTTGGAATCTTGTAAATCTTCCAAGAGGAAAGAAACCACTTGCATGTAAGTGGATTTATAGAATTAAGTACAATCAAGATGGATCTATTAGTAAATACAAAGCTAGGCTTGTTGCTAAGGGATTTCTTCAAATAAAAGGATTGGATTATGAAGAAACATTTGCACCTGTAGCTAAGCTTGTAACTATTAGATTAATCATTTGCATTGCTACTTTGTTCAAATGGGATCTCTACCAAATGGATGTGACAAATGCCTTCTTGAATGGCTTCTTAGAAGAGGAAATCTACATGATGCAACCCGAGGGCTTCATCAAGATTGGTGAGGAGCAAAAGGTGTGCTACTTAAGGAAGAGCCTATATGGCTTGAAGCAAGCACCTAGAGCTTGGTACTCTAGGTTGCATGATTTTCTCTATTCCCTTGGCTTTGTACTAAGTGCTTATGAACCTTCTTTATATTTCAAATGTAATGAAGGAAAGATCATCATTTTGGTTCTTTATGTTGATGACATCATTATGACAGGAAATGATGATGATGGCATAGGCAAAGTAAAAGTTGACTTATCTAGTGAGTTCAAGATGGTAGATCTAGGCTTCCTAAAGTTTATACTTGGGATAGAAGTGTCTAGAAGTAGCAATTGTACTTTCATAAGTCAATCTAAGTATGCTACTTCCATTCTTGAAAGATTTGGTATGAAAGATTGTAAGGGGATTGACACCCCTATGGAGCATGTTGTGAAAGCAACTAATGAAGGTGATGAAGCATCCTTTGAGGACATCACTCTCTTTAGGAAGCTTATAGGCTCTCTAATCTATTTAACCATCACTAGACCTGACTTAAGTTTTTGTGTAAGCAAGTTGAGTCAAAGTATGCAAGCTCCTTTAATTCATCATTGGAAAAGTGCCAAGAGAGTACTTAGATATGTTTCTAGTACTAGATTTTTTGGTATACTTTATGAAGGATCTAACTTGCACTTGAGAGCCTACTCGGATTCAGATTTTGCAGGTGACAAGATGGATAGGAAGTCCATTAGTGCATTTGCAACATTTCTTTGTGGAGGAGTGATATCTTGGCTTTCCAAAAAGCAAGATACAATCTCACTATCTTCTTGTGAAGCCGAGTACAAGGCATTGACTTCAACAACCAAAGAGCTCTTATGGCTAAGAAGACTCTTGATGGAACTACATGTGCTAGAGGACGAGGAGATCCCTTACATATTTTGTGACAATCAAGCTTCTCAACAAATTGCTTCAAATCCTATCTTCCATGCTAGAACAAAGCATATTGAGATAGCTCACCACTTTGTGAGGGAGAAGGTACAATCCAAGGAAGTGCAACTACATCATGTACCATCATCCGAATGCATAGCTGATATCTTAACCAAACCATTGTCCAAAGATCCATTTTTTAAGTTAAGATATGCTCTTGGAATTGTAGATAGATGTACACTAGATTTGCCAAGTTAGAAGTGAGGAGGAGTGTTGAAAATTGTCACTTCTCACTTGACATTGGTTCATGTAAATATTGATCAAACATTAGAATATGTTGATGATATGATTTCACACGTGTGGAGCATGTTCCCATGTGTGAAAGGATGTACTTTTCATGTTTGTATATATCCAAATTGATTTTGTATCATTCTAGTTAGTGTGAACATGAAATGACTAGTTTTTAGTCAAGTTGACTAGTCACCTACAAATTAGCTTTTCCTTGCATGTGCATGAGTAAATGCTCCCACATGGCAAGTGGATGTTCACATGTGTGTATAGAGTACTAGAAGATAAGAGTTGACCATTTTCCTTAGATCCTATTTTGTAGGGAATATTCCTATATTCTAGGAGACTAGCTTTTTGGATTTTAGTCATATTCTAGAAGGTCAACTATTGGATAAGGATCAAGGATGGATCAAATGGATAGATATGAGTGATGTGGCACTCTTCACACGTGTGAAGGCCTGCTGGACTGTACCAGACTCATGGATGTACTTGATCCATAAAAGGATCATCATTTTGCTAAGAAAATTGATGAGACTTTTGCACTCTACACTTTTGTGAGATTTCTAGTCATTTGTCTTGTGATTTTTATGCATGATTGCTATCTAGTATCATTGTACTTGTTGTTTCAGGTGCAGGCCGTACAGTGGACAGTACTCCACACGTGTGAAGCCGCTCTCACTAAAAAATGATGTGTTGATCCATTGCTCTTGCTTAAATCCAAGTGTAGTGAATCTAGATCAAGATCTAATGTGTAGAACTTGATAGATTCATTGATTAAGCAACCAATAACTCTCTATGATTGTAAAGTACAATCATTATTGTCCTAAAAACTGTAAAATTTATCAGTTAGATCCTCTATTCATGTTGAAATCCGAACTATACTATCGCTCTCATGGGAACGAACCTCCGCGTGACAACTAACTCCATCTCTTTGATGCTAGATTGACTAGATCTTGGATTCAGGTTAGGCAAGGAAAAAAACCCACTACAGACTTCTTTTACTTCTGGAACTCTCCCAATAAAATATTGATCTTACTAGACAAAATATTCATGAGCAGTTTTGTTTGCGGTGCTTTCGATTCAGTCATCTTGAAGGGTTCTTCATGATGATGCAACTGATCATTCATATCTGTACGTGAATTTCTTGGTGGCTTGTGAAGAACGAACTTCGGTTGTTGCTTTAACAGCTTCAAGCTCTTCTTCTTCTTGCAGATGTTTAATCCACTGACCTATATCCTGATATCTTCTTTTTTCTGCATGAAGATTTGGATAGACTCCAGATGCTGTTGGTATATCATTTATTGATATAGAATCAGCATGTACTAGATCCGTTACTGGTTCTTTCTGCTTCTGTGCTCTGGTGACCACCATCAAGGGTACACTTGATTTATTCTGAGGTACTGGTCTTCGCTTGATTGTTATCAAATTTACAGGAGCTGTAGCTGGTGGTGGCTTCGGTCTTGCTGGACAGTCTTTATAGCAAGGCCCATAACCACAGTCACGACAGAATGGTACAAATTTCTCTTTTTTTTGGACATTCTGCAACTCTGTGATTTTCTCCACATGCAAGGCATCCAAGTGGTGCTCTGGTCCAGTTTCTAGATACTTGTTGTTGCGTGGCAACATAAATAGCATACTATTATGAAGATCCACCTTCTTGATCATTACCATAGATCCATTGCTCGACACTTCTGTACAGTTCTGGTTCCATCAAATTGGCAGGAGGAGCGGGGTGCTTTGGTGGGACAGGTAAGGCTAAACGTTCAAGATATCCAAGAGCAGATTGTCGAGGTCTGGTGGTTGGATTTCCTCCATACTATGGTTCTCGATATCCCATTTGGACATATCGTTGCTGAATTATCCGAGGATTGAAATTGCAAAAAGAAGTCTCATGATCAGGCGAATTACACGAATGGCATACACTGATTTCCATTCGTTTTTTCGATCGAGGACACTCATTCACTGTGTGATTTCCTGTACAAATAGAACACCAGACATTTTTTCTGGTAAAAAAAAGTCTTCGCAAACTTTTCAGGTTCCTTGTTCGCTTTTCCATGGAAATATTCCAATGTTTTGATCTTCTCATCAAATTACGACTGCAATTTTTTCATCTGTTTCTGCTTGTTCTTCCCGAGTTTCTCAAACTCATTGAGCATCAGTTCTGCAGTCGCGTTGACATTCGTTGATGCAATAGTGGTGGATGTTGTAGTGGTCTGCCCCCTGCTGTATAAGACAACATACTGATATTCAGCTCATCGTCTGAATCTTCAGCCTCCTCCCGAATTGCATCATCCATAGCATTTTCAAAAGTGCATACTCATTATGGTGTTTCAGCTCATGTTTGATCTGTTTAGGTAACAGTGACAAAAACCACATAATTATGGCATTTTCGTTAAGCAGCTCAGGTTTGCACTCAGATCTGAGGCATTTCACCCTTTCAATCTCGAACCATTTTTTGCTTTCCCACTTTAATTTTACTTAAAAGTAGGATAGGTTTTCCATAAACTTTCGAGGTCTGAACCGTGTGATAAGGGCTCGTTTAACAATCTCCCAATCTGTACGCTCAGTTTCATCTTGATTATAGTACCAATCTTGTGCTGCGCCTGTTAAGGCCATAGGAAAAAGCTTAAGTTGATCTTGAGGGAAATTTTGCCATAGACTTCATAGGATTTAGCATAAATTTAAAGAAATCTAATTGGATCTGTTAATCTATTGTATTTGGGTAGATTCAAATTGAGTGCTCTTCTAACAATGATTGGATTGACTTCCTGAGGAGCACCTCAAGGGACAGCCATTTTCACAGATTCAAATCAAGCATGCAATGAGATTGGATCTAGATTTTTCAATCAAAACTATCTCAGATTAGATCTGCTAGATTTATTCCACTTGGCAAGAATCAGATTTCTATATCGTGAAAAAGATTTCGAATTTCAATCAATCGATACTTCTCAAAAATGAAAAAAAATTCAGAATCCAAATCAGAATGTATCAGATTTGACCCAAATTTCGACAAAGACTTGATCTGGAAAACCAGAATTTAAAAATAGTATTGGCGAAGGTTTCCTAGGCAAAGATTGGCTCGACAAATATTCAACAATGCTATTTTGGAAAAAAAAAAACTCTATATCAGGCTTTTCTGACAATTTCTATGGAAATAACCTTTGCCGAACTCTCAGATTCAAAATCTAACACAAATAAAGCTAGGATAAACCTGACGAAGGTTTCCGGCACAAAAAAACATAGTTTATATAGTTTGGCGAGGGTAAAAATCAAGATTTTCTATGATCTAGATAGGAAGAATGTTCGTCGAACTCAAATTATAGTATTTTACTATAAATAGAATGTTTTGAAAATTTGACAAGTTTATGTAGTTTGGCGAGGGTAAGAATCAAGATTTCCTATGATCTGGATAGGAAGAATATTTGTCGAACTCAAAAAATAGTATTTTACTATAAATAAAATGTTTTGGAAACTCGATGATCGTTTTGGCGAAGAATCAAGAGTAATATTGGTATTTTTGTAAAAAAGAGATTTTTTTGGCAAAAATATGGCAATATGACAACTGTTCCTCTGAAAAAATCTTCTATTTTTGATATTATTTTTCGCCGACCTGGTAGTAGATAGATCTGAATCACACCTATGCACACTGAATTGGACGAATGTTCTTATTCTGTATTTTTAGAGTTTGGTATTTTTTGGTGTTTTTTGATTGTTTTTTCTGATGTTTCTGGAAATTTGTTGAGAAGGATTGTTTGCCCTTCAAACTGAAGGTTCTGTGAACAAAATTGAAGGTGTCGGCATCTCGACAAAGGTTTCCTAAAAGAGGGCAAAAAGTTAGCAGCTCTGATGACGATTTTGCCTCCTTTTGACCAAAATCTGGCAGATTTGACCGATTTTTGTTGTTTTTGCTGATATCTCAGATCCAAACGGATCTTAAGATTGGTGATCTGAATAGGTTTTTCTATTCCACAATCAGATTGATTTCAAACAAGCAAATCCACTCAAATCAAACAAAATCACTCCCAAACTAACCCTAAATGCAAATCTAACACTATTCATGCCACGACAAGATGCCTAATGCAAGCTAACCATCCAACAAACATGCTGCAAATTGATTAATTGGCATAGCTCCCCGACAACGGTGCCAAAATTGTAGTGGGTTTCTTTCCTTGCCTAACTTCAATCCAAGATCTAATCAATCTAGCATCAAAGAGATCAAGTTAGTTGTCACGCATAGATTCGTTCCCATGAGAGCGATAATATAGTTCAGATTTCAGCATGAATGGAAGATTCACATCTAACTCTAACATCCATCAACCCTAAGCATTAACACTACATCCACTAACACTAGATCCACAATGAAGATAGCTTACTCCTTCTCTCTCTCCCTTTCTCCCTTACAAAAAGTATAAAAACATGAAATTCCAATAACAATAAAATCCAACAATTAGCAAAATCCAAATAAAGCATGAGAGATGGAGGAAAAGTGATAGAGAGCAAGGACATTCATCAATCCATTTCACAAGAGAACCAATCTGCTTTATTGAATTGAAGAAATGAACATGTGTAGGAACTCGAGTTGGTCCTTTTTTATAGTAGAGAGGAGGACCCTGGCCTCTGAATCCTATTGGTCCATTTCTGCCTCCCTAATTATTCAAATTTGAGAAAGAGTGAGAACCATCCAAATTGGAGGGAAATCCAACTTTATTCAATAACTTAACATTTTGGCCCCGCGACAATAAAAGTCCCGCAAAAAGGCCTAAAGTCCTTTTATTGACTTTCTAATAAATCAAATATCTATGTGATCATCCAGTTGGACTTATGCACGCAGGGTGTCAAATCCCTCTCATTTGTTAACTACGGTTAGGATTGCCTTGGGATCTGCAAACCCTCCAACAGTTTGTCATTTTCAGCTGCTCCATAGTAGCTCAAATGTATCTCATAAGAGCTTTCCAATATGTAATACCGGGATTAGAGCCATATATTTACTTAAGGAAATGGTTGCAAAAGCTATGTCTGGTCTAGTATAGATCATCATGTACATAAGAGAAACTTATTATCGAGTGATACACGCATTTGCTCCTTCTCTTATTTTTTCTAAGGACATTGGTCCTTCAATGATGGCTTACAATGTCACTAGGCAATGGGCTAATTCAAAAGCCACATTGTTGCCTCAGTTGGAATAAGGCTAACTTAGTAAGTCGGTCCATAACAAGGCACATCCACATGTGGCATATGCAAATGAAATATATTGGAACTTTTTTTTTCGAACACAATTTGATAGTTTGTAATATCTATTTATTGCGGCACATATGCACACATATTTCACCTTTTTTTTATAAAATACAAAGTTTGAATATTTGTAGAATCTATTTTTTTGTGTCACCACACCAGATATTTGTTTTTGTTGAACCTTTCATGACCATATACTTTGAAAGACGGTCACTGAAATATTTTGGCATTGATGTTCCATGTGTGGCTCTTCCACAAATCTAATTTGAACAAGTTTGGCTAGGCACCACATTCTCTTGGTGTGCAAGGAATGGTTTTATAGGAAACCTTTGTTTTTACTATTAAAGAATGGGAAAACCCATAAATACATAATTATATAAAAGTACATGACATGATAATGCCAAATGGCAAAAAGTATTTAAGCTAAAGCATTAAACTAATTACTCAAAACCTATTGTTGATGTTAGTCAGTAACTAGAATAGTGTCACGAATAGGTAATGCATGAAGCTTTGAAGCAACGGCTCCTGCAAATTGAGCTCATCGAGAACTAAACTCTGAACATTGAATGCAACCCAATAGCATTGATGATAGAAAGATACAATGACAGATGGTGACGTAACATTTTGTCCCTTACTTTTCACAACAAGCTTCACATATAAGGACTAAAAATCATTGAATTTCTTGTGAAGACATCCATATGTTTTCAAAGCAAAGAGGATGAAACCTTCATCAGATGCATGGTCATTATAATCTTGCTCCTTCTCTTGAGCTATCAGAAGCCCCTTGCATGGTGGGAGAACAAAAAAGGTCCTATCGAGAGGGATCAACAATAAATGTTGAGAAGTCAACCCGTTTAATTGGTTTTGATCTTCCCAACATGGAAACACTTGAAGAAAAACTAATGAGAGAATCTTAAACATATACGTTTATGTGTTTATGATGGGACTACCCTATGGATTGATTCCACATAGAGGTATGGAACATAGAATCGACGCTCTTCTTGATTGCCAACAATGAAATATTTAAGATGTCACCTAGGTTGAATCAAAAAGAGAAAGATGAAGTTGTGAGTAAAATTTTGGAATATCTTTAAAAGAGGATCATTTAACCATGGAAGTCCTCTTAAGAGGGTAACACTTATTCTATGAAGGAAATAGAAAACTCAATGCTTTTGTGCTGACTATAGGGTAATCCAATTTTAGATTGATCTTGGTATGAAGTAATTCACCAAGATCAATCTAAAATTGGATTACCCTCATATAAGGATATATGAAGAGAATGCTCCTAAGACTAGTTCAAAACTAGATACATACATATCAAGGTTATGGTTCTACAGACTTCAAACTCAATAAAGGCCATTTTCTAGTAGCTAAATTTGAAATGTGGCTATCTTGTAAAATCTATCACATATAGAACCATAAATGGATCCATTCAATGCACAAGAGGGATTGGTTGCATTACTATCTTTGTTTCTATCAATTAACAAAGCTAAAAATGACACAATCTTGATATGTCAACAAGAGAAATCTAAAACAAAGTGTAACTTGATCAAAGAAAATTCACACTTGTGAATCACAACTATTGTATGAAAGTTGGATTTATAACAGATCACATATGGTAATCAATGAATTGTACTTAAAGAAATGAATGCATAAGAACAATCTACAAGGGCTTGAACCTAGACAAAAATCACCAACTCTCCAATTTTTCACAGATCAAATGAGTTTCCAAAGAGAATATACATAATTATGGCTATGCCCAAGCTGGTTTGAGTCAGACTTCACATGTGTGAGATGCCTCTCATCATGTCCTAACTTGTTACTTTACCTCTACAAATTTTGGTCCAATCAACATACTCCCTACAATACCTAGAAATGTGATTGGTTGACTTAGCACATAGATTCACGATGAAAGGTCTAATCTAATGATGACAAATGAACCTATTGAAACTAATCCTATCATTCAAACATGGGAATACCTTCACACGTGTGGAATCCAACTATGTATATATTTACAAGGCTTAACCAAGGTAATATTTTACATTTTTCACATTTCTTTCTAGATGACATGTTACTCTATGATATAAATATGGTTGAGCATAAGAGTTAGAGCTGTTCTAGACATTCTTTGACATGAGAAATTTTATGCTTGACTATGAAATGTAACTCTACAAAAATAGACTACATCATGTGTAGGACACGTCACCTCTCGTATAGGACAAGAAATTGACAATGATAAAGCCCCTAAGGTTCTTGAGTGGCCAAATTTGATTCTATCATGAAGATGAAATGCTTTTTAGACTTAGCTGGATTCTTCTGCTAATTTATAATGGAGTATGCCAAGTTTGCATTGCCTTTTATAGATCGTTTGAAAGCGAGAGAGACCAAAAAAATAGGAAGTGTAATTTCTTTAATTGGCCTAGATGACTCAAATAAGATTTTTAATAAATTGAAACAAGAAGCTGCTACAATGTCAATGTTCTAGGTGATAGATCCAAATAAGCCTTGTGTGGTTGAATTAGATGGTAGTGATTTTTTGATTGGCATGGTTTGTGAAAAAATTTAGATCATTTAAGATCCAAATCCATAACCTGATCTCTGGTTAGAAAGAGATCAAATCCTACCAATGTTGCCAATGTAGCAAAATCAACATCTACTTAATGAAAGAGATGAAAACTCAATAAGAACTTGATCAAACATAAAAAATATGATGAAGTTGATGTCCGTACAAAATAGTAAGCTACTGTATTCATGCATGGCACAATAAGCTAACACTCCTCTCTTCTGATCTTCCTTCGTCGTCTCTCTATATGATTGTAGTAATCTATCCCGTGTTTATATCCACTATGTGGAGTTTACAAGATAGTTTTACTGTAGACAGACTAGTGCTAATCACTAGTTAGCTACCTTGTGTCAGCATCGCCTATGGCGGCTGAGCGTGATAGTACAAGACTTCACGCTTGTTGAGCTGCCAACCGTTACCTCGACTTGTAAATCTTCTGTTCGTGTTATATCTCCAGGGTGTCGTCGTCATTTGGTTGCAGGGACGAACGTCGAACAGTTTACCTTTGGCCTTCACTTTGTCTTTGACCTTCGGGGTGTGTTCGACCATCAATTAATGTTTGACCTTCGGTTCGTGTTCGATGTTTGGTTCGGCCTTCGAGATCTTTTCATCCTTCAGGACTTCTTCATCAAGGTTGCAAGAGTTCACTTTTCAAACACTCCCTCTTGAATGTTGCAACCTTTGTATATGTCTAGTCTGTTAAAATTGGCAAAAGCTAACTTGGTTAAATCTTGTAAATACCATAATGACTTGTACCTATCATCATTAGACATGTGTGGAGCCTGTTCCCACGTGTGAAATCTATGCCTAAGTCATTTAGATAGATCATAAATGTTGTACATATCATTTAAATTGGAAACTAGTGGCTAAATTGGCCAAAAACTAGTTTAGTAGTATTATGACACTTGGCACCATTCTAGTGGTAGAAAATGCTATATCACATGGGTAGGAGTGGTCTCCCACGTGTGAAATATCATATAGAAAGTTCAGATCCATTGTATATAGATTTCATACATGTCAAAAGTCAAATCTCCTAGATTGTAGGACCTATCTCCTAATTTGTAGGAATCTAGAAGGTCAACACTAGCCACCAATGATGATGTGGCAAATTAATGGAATCTTAGCCAAAGTGGATATGGATAAGCACTATGACCTGTCTCACACGTGCTGGAAGTGTCTTAGAGAGAGAGTATGATGATTTTTGTATTTAATCCATGATGGATCCACTTTGAGAAATCAATGAGGCAAGATCTTGGTTTTGGAGGCATATCTTGAGTATTCTCATATTTGTGTTGTGATTTTATGGTTCTATTGCTTTCTAACACTTGTGTACTTCACTCTCTGCTGTAATTCCGTACAGGTACTGTTATTCACACGTGTGAAGGCAGTAGGTCTCAAGTTTAATCATTTGCTTGTTGTTCTTGCTAGATTTTTGATGGGAAATTGATCTAATTCTAGATCTAATCATTGGTTGATTAGTAGACCATGTAATCTAGCTTCCAACACCTCTTGAGGATCTGATCTAGATCCATTCTTGGTCTTTATTTCTCTGAAATTTCACATGGTATCAGAGCCAAGTACAAGAGATTAAAGCATTGATCTAAACAACACCCAGATTGGCAAGTTTTTTGAGAAAACTCACTAATCTTGAGTGGGCGAGTTTGAAGAGTTAGTTAGCCTTGATATTTGTGCATCAAACTTGGTTGTGGGATGCAGGGTTACTCTTCACACGTGTGAGGACGTACAGTACCAGTTTTGGAGCTATATTTTTCAGTTTGATGCTATATCTTACTCATACACCCAAACTAGCAGGTTTTTTGGAAACTAGCTAATCTTGAGGTAGCGAGTTTGAATAGATAGATAGAATCATTATATTTGTACCAAATATTTTTGTGGGCTTCATGTGTACTTACCACACGTGTGAGGCCGTACATAACCTGTTATGAGCAATAAAATTCAGTTTTGGTGCATTTAATGCCTCATACACCCAAAACTAGTCAATCTAGTGCATTTTTCAAGCTTTGTAATGCATTGTTTCTATTCCTTTGATTTGTTCTTGGTATAGATCAATCATATAGATGATTTGAATCTTTATTACAGTACATTAAAGCTGATCTTCATATGCTTTGGGTGTGCATTAAAGTTGAGAGTGAAAGATTGCCAAAAACCATAGATTAAGGAGTGATTTGCAAGGGAAGAGATTGAAATCCATTGTATCTTCACTCTAGATGTGTTCAAGAGTGAAAGGGTTGAGACTAGAAGCATCTAAGTGCTAGAAGTCAGCCTTGGATAAGTCCTCCAAGTGAAATCTTAAGTGAATTTCTAGAGCACAAACACTCATAAAGGCAAAATCTACCAATACAAGTGATAAGCATTGTTGGAGAGTTCTAGAAGTGATTTTTGAGATCTAAGTCACATTGTTCCACTCCAACTCAAAGAGTTGAGTTTTGTTTGGCTTGAAAGAGAGTCATAGAGGTGTGTAAGTCACATGTGTAGTGTTTGATCCAAAAATCCTAAGAGTTCCTTCCTTTGTAGAGGGCAAGTTCTAGTAACTCATTTCTTGACTTTGGTGGAAAAATTGTCTCCTTCATTGTGATCAAATCTTGCTAAGTGGCATTAGCTCTTTGTAAGCACATATCTTAGTGAGAGAGAAGTATCACATTTTTGAATTTCATTCCAACTCTAAAGAGGTAGAGTCATTGGTACTTGGTGGAGTCCAATAGGGGTGAATGAATTCAATTTTTGAGCACAATTCGACATTGTATGTATGAAACTCAAATAAGTTCTAATTCAACTTTCTTTGTGAGAGGGTGAGGGTCAAGTTGTGATCCCATTGGGAGTATAGAACAAGGAGGAGTCCATATTTGAGTGTTCATACATGGTTGGGATCTTTGTGAATCTCTAGATGTCTAATTTTTAAGCTTGGTGAAAAATTATTGACATAGATTGTTATCAAACCATTTCATGTCCATTCCAAATCTCAAGAGTGAGATTATTTGGGTCAAGAGGATTCCAAAAGGCGTGATTGGATCTGATCTTTGTGTGTTTGAATCAAGTATACATGTCAAGTTTATGTGATCTAGTGTAGATCATTTTTTTTTTTTTTGTGAAAGTTAGTGGTTTAATTTGTTGTCAAATCAAATCAAATTCAATCAAAATCTTAAGAGTGAGATTATTTGGGTCAAGAGTGAGTCCAAAAGAAGTGATTGAGTTTGATTTTCAAGTATTTGAAACAAAACCCATCCTTTGTTCAAGAATATCAAAAGTTGAGTGAACTAGTCAAGAGAAAAGAAAAATCTAGGAGTCAAATCTTTTCAAATCCATTCCAACTCTCAAAAGAAAGAGTCATTGGTGTTTGTTGAGTCCAATAGGGGTGTTTGAATCTGATTTTTGTGATTTGATAGAGTGCTTTGGTCTTAGTGATCAAAGCAAAAATTAGTTTCCAATTGACTAGGTTGAAAAGAGATATGATTCAAAATTTGTCTTGTGTAGATCCTTCTAGATTGTTGAATGTGTTCAAATCTAGTTTCTTGAGAGTCACAAATTACATTTTGAAAAGTCATATCACAAAGTTTTACTTCCTCATCATGGCATCAATAGGTGGCAACCTATTGGAGGCAAGTAAGGATCCTAAATGCAACCTTTGTGGCAAGAGAGATCATTTTGTCTCAAGATGCTACAAAATGAAGACCAATCCATCCAAGGAGAACCAAAGCAAGGGGGCCGAGGTGAAGGATGGAGATTCAAGTGCAAAATGCAAAGGCAAGAAGGACAAATCTAAGGAAATGTGTTTCCTTTGTGGAAAGATGCATGAGGCTTGGAGTCTCACAAGGACTTACAAGAGTTGTCTTCAAAAATCCATCACCACACATTTCAAACCTCTAGAAGTTTTTCATTTGGAAGTGCATTGTTTGGTTCAAGATGCAAAGAAAGATGTTTCTTTCATGAATGTCACTTGGATTTATTTCATGTTCTTGGAAAGCATTTTGTTTGGAACTTTGGATAAGTTCAAAGTTATTGTTATGATCCAAGAGAAACCAAGCAAAATTAAGGAGGAGCAATCACAAAATGAAAATAGTTCCATTTATGCTCTCATGACATCTTTTGAAGAACTATTTTGCTTTGAAGAGATTTTTGTATCTCAAATGTGGATTAAGGCAATACTAGTTGAGTGTGATGCCTTAATAGATAGCAAAGCATGTTTTCCTTGTAAACTTACATTGAGTATAAAGACAAGGAAATGGAAATGTCTTCATGATGTATTTTCTTTTGGTTTCAATAAGATCATGAATGATGTGTTCATTCATAATGTTGAAAGTTGTAAATTTTCAATTTTAAAGGCAAGTTGTAAACTTCTTATGAGAATAAGTGAAGCATCCAAAGTGGACGCTTATATCCATAAGCAAGTAGTTAGCCTTATTGAGATGGAAATAGTTCTTGATTTCAATATTAGAAAAATCATGTCAAGTTGTGGTGATTTTTGGACTTATGGTTCTAGCATAAGTAATATTGTTGATCATAGAAAGTGCACAATGTATGGTCATGTTTATTGTGATCATTATGAGACATGGAGGTCTCGGATTTTCATCAAGGAGGAGCACCAAGAAGTTGATCTTAAGGAGTCATCTCAAGGTTCAAGTGTGCCAAGGATTGAGGAGGAGAGTCCTTCTCAAGTTATGATTCCAAGAAGAATATCAAGAGACATGGTTGAGCTCATATGGCTCACATTTCAAGGGAAAGAGGAGCACATTTCAAGTGGTATAGATCTTATGCTTTCTTCTCATATGTCATTTGGTGAATCAATTTGCTTTGGTGAGACTTTTGCAACTCAAAGTTGGAGTAAAGCAATACTAGTTGAGTATGGTGTCTCTCTTGAGAACATAGTTGATGTTCTTAATGATTTCAAATTGATTTTAGATCAATTAGAAAGCAAATGGTTATTTCATCAAATGTATGCTCTTGAATCTTGCAAGAGCAAGAGTGATTTGCTCATTCATAGTATGAAAATTTGTCTTTTTTCATGTATTGAGGCAAATTGTAAACTCTTTATGAGAGTAAGTGAATCATCCTCTAAGGACACTTATCTCCATAATAAAGTATTTAGCCTCATTAGATCTGAGATTAGAATGGAAATCAAGCATGAAGATATGATGCGAACTCTTGGTTATTATAGCATGCATAGTCTTGCCAATGTTGATGAGCCAAATTCTCGAGATCTTGGTAACATGATGTTGGATCTTTGTGATCCTTATGAGTCAAGAAGGACTCTTTATTTTCTCATGGAATTTCAGCTATTTTTGAGCTTTTGGATCAACCATATGTTTCAAGGATGGAACAAATCAATGGAAAAAGTGATCAAGTGGTGCAAAGCTCTCAAGTTCATCAAAGAAGTCAACATCAAGGAGGCACTATCATGGATATGGTGATCTTGGATCTTCATCAAACTCATTGGCTGATCTTCACACCTATGAACCTGCAATGATCAGCCTTAAGTGTTGTAAATAGATGTACCATAGATGTATCAAGTTAGTTTTGAGGAGGAGTGTTAAAATTGGCAAAAGCTAACTTGGTTAAATCTTGTAAATACCATAATGACTTGTACCTATCATCATTAGACATGTGTGGAGCCTGTTCCCACGTGTGAAATCTATGCCTAAGTCATTTAGATAGATCATAAATGTTGTACATATCATTTAAATTGGAAACTAGTGGCTAAATTGGCCAAAAACTAGTTTAGTAGTATTATGACACTTGGCACCATTCTAGTGGTAGAAAATGCTATATCACATGGGTAGGAGTGGTCTCCCACGTGTGAAATATCATATAGAAAGTTCAGATCCATTGTATATAGATTTCATACATGTCAAAAGTCAAATCTCCTAGATTGTAGGACCTATCTCCTAATTTGTAGGAATCTAGAAGGTCAACACTAGCCACCAATGATGATGTGGCAAATTAATGGAATCTTAGCCAAAGTGGATATGGATAAGCACTATGACCTGTCTCACACGTGCTGGAAGTGTCTTAGAGAGAGAGTATGATGATTTTTGTATTTAATCCATGATGGATCCACTTTGAGAAATCAATGAGGCAAGATCTTGGTTTTGGAGGCATATCTTGAGTATTCTCATATTTGTGTTGTGATTTTATGGTTCTATTGCTTTCTAACACTTGTGTACTTCACTCTCTGCTGTAATTCCGTACAGGTACTGTTCTTCACACGTGTGAAGGCAGTAGGTCTCAAGTTTAATCATTTGCTTGTTGTTCTTGCTAGATTTTTGATGGGAAATTGATCTAATTCTAGATCTAATCATTGGTTGATTAGTAGACCATGTAATCTAGCTTCCAACACCTCTTGAGGATCTGATCTAGATCCATTCTTGGTCTTTATTTCTCTGAAATTTCACATAGTCCCATTGATTTTCTTTGTTTCGTGAAGAGTGGTTTGTCGAGCGGCTTCGTGAGTAGATCTGCAACCATGTCTTTGGATTTTATGTATTGGACTTTTAGCTCTCCTTTCGAGATTAGATCTTGAATGTGATGGTACTTTAGAGGTATGTGTTTAGTTTTTGAATGGAAGACTAGATTTTGGGATAGATGTATGGCACTCTAAGAATCCATCATCATCGTGCATGGTTCTCCTTGTGGTATGCCAATTGCCTCTAGCATCATCTGCAACCATACTACCTCATTCGCCATCTTCGAAGCTGCGACATATTCAGCTTTGCATGAGAATTGAGCCACTAAGGTTTGTTTCTTGCATGTTTAGCTGATTGCAGCTCCACATGCTATCGAACACCCTCCTGTCATGAACTTGCAGTCATCTTTGCAACTTGCCTAGCTTGCATCAGTATTGCAGCTCAGATCTTTTTTTTTTTTTTCTACTTTGTAGGTCAATCTCATATTTTGGGTGCCTTTCAGATGTTGCAGAATTTTTTTCGCCATTTTCCAATGTGCCATGCCAGGATTCGAGGAGAATTGGCTCAATGCGTAGACAGGTAAGGCCTCCCTCACAAAGTGATATGCCACCTCAATATGCTTGCTCCTAACATGAAATATAGGATTGCCTACCTACTTTTGAGCTGATAGGTTGTCACAAAAGATGATTGGGCTCTCTGAAAAATCCAGCAAGTGAAGATCCTTGATCATCCTCTTGATCCATACCATCTCTTTTGTGCAATGAGTAAGTGCTTTGTACTCAGTCTCACTAGATGACAATGAGATAGTGGCTTGTTTCTTCGACATCCATGATATAGCTCCATCACCTATGAATATACAATGTGCACTTATGGATTTCCTATCCATTTGATCTCCAGCAAAGTCTGAATCTGAAAATCCAAACAAGTTGGGTGATTATCCCTCATACAATATGCCAAAATCTCGAGTTCCCGTGATGTATCTCAAAACTCTTTTTCCTATCTTCCAATGCTCTTCACTAGGTTCTTGCATAAATTGGCATAATCTACCAACACAATAGCTTAGATCTAGTCTTGTGATGGTTAGATAGATAAGTGAACCAACTAGCTTTTGATAGAGAGTAATGTCCTTGAAGGATCTTTCATTACCTCTTATAGTTAGCTTTACATTGGACTCCATAGGTGTATCACAAGACTTTGTATCTACCATATGAAATCTTTTTAGAATATAATTAGCATACTTCTCTTGAAATTGGAATCAGATAAAGTAGTAAAATCGCTCTGATACCATGTCGGTATCAGATAAAGAGTAATGATTTCATTCTGATACCATGTCGGAAAGTAGTGTGTAGAAGATAGGTCTAGTTCGAAAAGAAACGAGTGTAAATAATTCGTGTTTCTAGAAAGAAAACTTTTTGTGCATGGCGGAATAAACTATCTTCATCTTTCCAATGCATGACTACACCTATCAAATTCAAACAAAACAATAGTGATAGAAATCACGTTTGAACTTATAGTAACTAACTTTGAAATCGCCAGTACTATAGTGATTACGTAGCCAAACAATTAAACATCAAAAAATTATCAGACAAATGATTAGTCACAAAGAACTCCAGAAAACGCATACATTCTGAGACGAAGCTAAACACAATGACGAATAGTATTGATTCAAAACGAAACAGAAGTAAATGAGTACAATAAGTTGCGGATCGAAGTCACGTACTCTATGCTATCTCTGAGCGGCTAAAATGAAAGTCTGAATCAATGCGCAATGTTGATAAGCAGTAGTGCAATAGCAATCTCTAAAACAACTCTAAGAAGTGAGCCAGAATGCTCAGGAGTGTTCAAGCTCGCAGGCTTGAGAGAGAGAGCTAACTATTCAAATGCTTATGATAATTTTGATTTTCAATGAGTTAAACTGTATGAATATAAACAACTATTTATATTAAAAATTTAGGTCGTCAATTGCGATCGCCAGTTGGCTGGTGATCCGCTGGCATCCATCTGGTCCTTGCCATTGATTGTTGATAGGCGGTGAAATTGGCCGTAAACGTTCTGTCTGCATAAATGAACCAAAATTGTAGCTCTACAGAAATGAACTAAAACAGCCACAAGCGACACTGTCAGGTTTTTCGCAAAAAAGACAAAAAAGGTGAAAAAGGAGAAGATGTCCTTAAAACTCATTTAGGGTAAATTCTGTAGACTGTGTAAATACACGGGAAAATCCGCAGAACTGGATAAACAATGGATGAAGATTAAAACCGATTAGTCAATTAGTAAGAAGGAGAATAATCCAACATTACAAAGCGTCATTACAGAATGTTTTACGTAAACTTCAGCATTACGAAATTTGTCGATCAATATCACTGATTTGTGACCCAATCTTCAGAGCACATGCATGTGACCACTCAAAGCAACTGCAAATTCCTCATGCATGTCGGAATCACACTGAGAATCAACATGCAATCAATCCATGCAAGCACAGTACCACAAGTCAGGGAAAAGACTAGCATGTGATCAGAATAATTACGGATTTTGCAAAATTTGCTCACAAAACTGCCAAAATTTCAAACGACCATAACTTTGGCTACAATGCACCAAATTACTGTAAAGCATAGTACGGAGGGAGACCAAGTGACCAAGACACTTGCCACAATTTTGTAGTAGGGCGCATTTCTAGAAGGCCAAATCTTGCAAAATCTTGCAAACACCCCCCCAAGCTCAAAAGTGATGCTACCAACAGTCTTAAATGGTCTATTAGACTTTCGTGAAGCAGTCATACTGGTCCTAAGAAGCAATATAGACTGAAAACGAAGATTTCTTGGTTTGTAGAAGTCAAAATAGCTTCAAACTTGATGGAGATGGAGCATAAGCCACCAGCCATCAATTTATAAGTCTAATAGCTTGCTAGGAAGGTAAAAATGAATGTTAATCATGTTGTAAAAATTTCCAGCATTATTTCCTTATGGATTGGGAGCAATCGATCCCCCCAAAACCACACAAAATTTAATGACCTTCTAAAAGCCCAATTCATGGAATTCTTGGCTCTAACTTCAGTGATAGCTTCAAAAGACTTTGGTTCAACTGTTTACAAGCTCTACATGGTGTTTTACAGCCACCTACTATCCAACTTTATGAAAAAAAAACAAGCAAAAATGATGATTTCTTTTGCTATTTTTTGATTTTTTTTCTTCACTATAAAGTGGAAATTCATGATATGCAACTCTTCCTCTAGAACATGCAAACCAATTTACAGAACTACAGCCATCTAATTGATCTGATCTTGCTGGATTTGTGTTCTTACTATCAATTTTGAGTCAAAAAGCATGAAAAAACAAGCAATTTTGACCAAAACATAGCCTAAAATCATAAGACATGAAAAGAACTAGCATGCATCATTAATTTCATTATTAATGATCCCTAAAATGAAAGTACACTTGTTGGAAAATTCAGATCTACATAAGATTTACTGAATCCTATGTTTAAGACGTGGACATGACAGTTATGCTGCCGATATTGTGAACCTATGGCGATCTTTCTCCCAAGCAAACCATTAACCACATTACATGGTGCTTCGGAACCACATTCAACCAACAAAAGATTGAAATGCTTCAGGACCTCCACTGGAGAACGATCCATACCACACTAAGAATATCATTTTTGATATTTGCGCAAATCTCGAGGGGTGGGACCATGATTCTAAGCACACAAATGACTTGGATTTTTAATCCATCTCTTTATAAGTCGTTGCATCAGAGTGGAGGCCCATTGTTTAGATCCACAAACTTTGAAACATTCGGATCATTCACTTTTGAGAAAATTTCTGACAACCGAGGAGATGTCCGAAGGTTTCACATCGACCCCGTTGTCTAGCTCTAGTTGATCTAGACTCTGTCTCTAGAGTCCTATATGACGGGTGATTATGCACCTCCTCAGACGTAACACATCGTGTTGGGCCACCCTATCTAAAAATCTCTTCTTTGCGTCATATCTACGCCTCAACCTTTTAGTCCTAGCTGATCTTGACACGGCCTCAAGTGTCCTATACGACGGGTGGTTACGCACCTCCTCGGGCGTATTCGACTCTACAAAAGTCGAATCTGCACCTAGAGACATCAATAAAATTGCCTCTCTTGACTCTACTCCTCTCATAGACGAGCAGACCTTTGTAATCAACCCTACTCCCAAACTGCTCGGTGTAACATCCTCTCCAAGCTCTAACCCTCTCACGGACAAACCAACATCTACTCCAAAAGGAGTGTCATCCTCAACACTCACAACGGTGGCTGAACCAACTGCATCCCTATGAACACCCTGTTGAACCTGCTCCAACTTGTGAGGGAGAAGCCTCCTCTTCGCTCTTCTCCTCCGCTCTAATCTACTCTTCCTCTCTGACCTAGACTCCAACTCTGGCGTTCTATACATGGCATTGCCATGCACATGCTCTAGCGTGACAACCCCCCCCCCAAACTACCCACACCACCGACACTAACAATTAATATGTGCTCGAGTACGCTTTGCAAGTTAAAAACCAAAATTGCAGTCGAACATGTCACCTCCTCAAAGACACGAACTACAGGTGCAAGCGACAATGCCCTACGCACTGCTTGTTGCTTCCTATTCAACCTCCTCGTCCTTGCAGACTGGCGCTCACCCTCCGGAGTGATGTATGAAAAGCTGTTTCACACACACTCGGGAGTGTCCATGTCATGGAATCACTCCCTCAAATAAAAACATGTGCAGAAATTGGAACAAAAACCATCAGATTTTATATCAATCATTGAAAAATAGTCAAATACATGAAAACTAACTTAAGTAGACTATAAAATTGTATTAAGAGAGTGAGAGACAGATTAATGGTTCGAGGGTGAAGGTTACGTATAAGCAAATTAGGGTTTAGGAACTATGGGGTGCAATTTAGGCCCTTTCATACACAATATTTAGGCATTAGGCATTACCATTAGGCTTTACACATTAAGCTTCGCGTATTACATTTTAGGCAGTACGCTTTAGGATATAGGCATTACGTTGTAGGCATTAGGTTTTAGGCACTATGCATTAGGTAATAGACATCAGATCTTAGGCATTAGGATTAGATAAAGAATAGGCAAAACCATTCCAATGGATCTGCTATTTTTATTAATCAATGCTAGTTTGTCAAATCAACCAATTACACATTACATTCATTCTTGAGAATTGTCCATGTTTTATGTTATTATTATTATTCCAATGGATTTGCTATCACATGTGATCAATTTCTATGATCACATTCATTCTTTATAAATTTTCATGTTTTATGTTGTTATTATTTTATCAATGAGTTCAAATCTCAAATAGAGTTCAGATATCAACATCTATTTTCTATTTAACAACTATACTTGGCAATCATGAGATTTTCATATGCAAAGAAAAATAGAGCAATATTGCTTTCTACAACACTTGAATCAGAGCTCATACTTAGAAAATATTTAACTTGAAATAAAGTTAAGAAATTTTGTAAAAGCCGTAAAACTTCTTCACTCTGAATATGATCTTTAAAAATCTCAATCAAACTGAAATCAAATATGGTCATCATATACTTGTTCGAATCAGCTCGAAGAGTAAGTTTTTTTTTGCAGTTATGACTTTTTGACTCTAAGGTCATTATTTTAATACTTTTTATTGATAAAAGCATTTTTTAACACACACACACACACACACACACACACACACACACACACACACACACACACACACACAAATCCTAAATCCAAACAAATAATTTAATAGACTCTAGTAATGTGTGTGAGAACACTACTTTCATTGTTCTTCCGACTTGAATATCTTCTTTACATGAATTCTTATTATGATGCTACAGACAATAGTGAAAGTATTATATAGTGACAACCTTAACTCACCTATTTTTGGGTCCAAAATCAATGTTTTAGATATGTGCAACAACATTAATTATGGTTAGCTCGCTTAGAATTGAGTGATTAGGCCTTTTGTATCAATTCTATTTGAGGAAAGATAACATGCCTATATGCATGATTATGGCTCACATTATAAAAATACTTTAAACTAATCATCCATATAGTCAATGCAAAGAACTCAAAAAATAGAGCAATATTGCTTTCTACATCACTTGAATCGGAGCTCATATTTAGAAGATATTAAGCTTGAAATAAAGCTAAAAAATTTCAAAAAACCCGTAAAATTTCATCACTCTGAATATGATCTTTAAAAATCTCAATCAAACTTAAATCAAAATATGGTCATGCATATACTTGCTGGAATCAGCTTGAAGTTAAGAGTAAATTTTTTTTGCAGTTATGACTTTTTGACTTTGCGGTCATTATTTTAATACTTTTATTGATAAAAGCATTTTTTTAACACTTACTTACAAAAATCCTAAATCCAAACAAATAATTCAATAGACCCTAGTACTCTGTGTGTGTGAGAGAGAGAGAGAGAGAGAGACAGAGACAATGACAACGCAATCTCTGTGAGAGAGAGAGAGAGAGAGAGAGAGAGAGAGAAACACGCACACACACACACACAAATGCAGATTGCAAAATGTGTGTGTGTGTGTGTGTGTGTGCGCGAACGCAATCTGAGAGAGAGAGAGAGAGAGAGAGAGAGAGAGAGAGAGAGAGAGAGAGAGAGAGAGAGAGAGAGAAATGCGCACACACACACACACACACACACACACACACAAATGCAGATTGCAAAATGTGTGTGTGTGTGTGTGTTTGTGTGAGAGCCAGAGCGCGCGCGCACACACACACACACACACAATGAAAGCGCAATCTATCATTGTGGGTGTGTGTGTGTGTGTGTTGCTCACATACACCTCTACTATCACATACACCTACAGCAAGAAGTTGTTTGAATGCGCAAGGTGTCATTCTGTGTGGAGAGAGAGAGAGAGAGAGAGAGAGAGAGAGAGAGAGAGAGAGAGAGAGACATGAGGGCCCACAAAAATCATATGTTTTATTGTCCTTTTTACATCATATGTTTGCTTTCTCATACAATATTATAGTTGAGCCTCAACAACGACAAAGACAATAACAATAATAATAATAATAATGTAGCTATTCTGTGTTCTTCAGTAGAAGCTTTACTGTTCCTGTTTAATATTTGAAACGATTCCTTTTGGCTTGGCTTCAGAGAGCGTTTCTGCTCGTTACAATACATCTATCCATCTCAAGTGTTATCTTTCTACGATTGTCAGATCTATTGGCTATGATTTTTTATCTCGCTGTTTCTATATAATCAAGCCACAGGATCGTATCTTTTTCAGATATGTTGCTTATGGAGATTGACTATCAATGTAAACGTATTTCAGTACAAAATTCGGCAGATAGCATCGATTGGCAGTGACAGCGGGAGAGCTGTTTAAGGTGGCGATTTACATCTCTCGGCCTCAGTTTTCTTATCCTCCTCCATGCACTCCTTTTTTGCTTTGATTCAATTTTGTGGCTGAGCAATATGGCTTTTGTAGAGAGAGCCGCTGCCAGAGCGAGACGCCAGTCACGATCCTGAGAGTTACATGCTTCACTAGATATAACTCTTTTGTACTTTGTGTCATTGTGGTAAATGCTAAATATGTGAAGGTGCTACTCAGTCGCGATCCTGAGAGAGTTGTCTACCTACACAGGAGAGAGAGAGAGAGAGAGAGAGAGAGAGAGAGAGAGAGAGAGAGCGGCGGGGGGGGATGTGGCAGCTTCAAGTTTTTGTTTCCTGGAAGCCGAAGCAATATGTTGTGAATGAAATAGCTCACTGAGAAGTAAGTACAGTGTATCAAATGGCATTTCAGACCAACAAAATGGTCAAGAATTTCGCACTGTAAGCCATCTGAACATGCAGTCTTGGTGATATACATGCTGAAAAGACATCAGAATAAAGTTTTTGATTTGAAGACTAAAAACAACAACATAATATATGTAGCTGAGAGGTTATTGAATCATGAAACATCATTGTTAGGGGATGGCATCTTCAAATCAGTTATTGAGAGAGAGTGTCTCTGTGTGAGCATGATACCATGGAGAGAGCATGGTTTCTGGGAGAGAGCCACTACCAGAGAGAGCTGCCAGTCGCGCTCCTGAGAGAGCTGCTGCACAATTGCAATCTTGAGAGAGCTACCTCCCTGCACAGTCGCTCGAGACAGAGAGAGAGCATTCAGTCTTGTCCCACCGATCCAGAGAGAGAGAGAGAGAGCCACAACATACTCGGAAAAATGAATTGGCCGGTTAATCATTAATGGGAAAGGCATGAACCACAACATACCTGGAATATATGAATTGGCCCGTTAATTATTAATGGGAAAGGCATGGGGAGGAGGGCCATGCATCCTTTTCCCTGTACATGCATCCTTTTCTCCAAGTTTTTTAGTTAGAAAAAGCTCATGCATGTGTGAGGGGAAAGTTCGAATCTTTAAAAAAATTCTAGTCTTTGAAAAAAATTCTAGTCTTTGAAAAAACAAATTGAGTCTTTTGAAACAAAAGAGTCTTTGAAAAAATTCTAGTCTTCGAAAAATTTCAAGTCTTCTGAAAAATTCGACGTGAAGTACAAAGGGTCCTTCGATCCTTTGGAAAAATTTGAGTTGACAGTTCAATCTTTCAAAAAAATTTGAGTCTTTGAAAAAATTCGAGTTGTCGAAAAAATTCGAGACTTTTCAAAAATTCGATTATTTGGAAAAATTTGAGTAGTTGAAAAAATTCGAGTTTTAGAAAAATTCGAGTCATTTGAAAAATTCCCTCCTATGGAAAAATTCGAGCAGTGGAAAAATTCGAGTCATCGATCATTTCGAAAAATTCGAGTCTTTTCAAAAATTCGAGTCGTTTCAAAAATTGGAATCGTTCAAAAAATTCGAGTCATTGGAAAAATTTGAGTCAATGGAAAAATCGAGCCTTTCCAAAAAATCGAGTCTTTTCAAAAAAAAAATCGAGTCTCGAAAAATTCGAGTCCGAAAAAAAAATTGAGTCCTCCGAAAAAATCGAGTCATTGGCAAAATTTGAGTCATTGAAAAATTCGAGTTATTGGGAAAATTTGAGTGATTGGAAAAATATGATCCGTTGGAAAAATTCGATCGATTGCAAAAATTCAAGTCTTTCCAATAATTCGAGTCATTTCAGAAATTTGAGTCTCGAAGAATTCGAATCGTTACAAAAAATCGAGTCATTGAAAAAATTCGAGTCGTTCCAAAAATTCAAGTCTAGAAAAATTCAAGTCATCCAAAAAAATCGAGTCTTCCGAAAAATTCGAGTCATTGAAAAAATTTGAGTCATTCCAAAAATTCGAGTCTTTCCAGAAATTCGATTATTTTCAAAAATTCGAATTGTTCCAAAAACTCAAGTGGTTTTAAAAATTTGAGTCATTGGAAAAATATTTTTTTTTGGAAAAATTTTGATCCATTGAAAAATATCCGAGTCGTTACAAAAAAAAAAAAATCAAGTGTTTCCAAAAAAAATCGAGTGTTTCCAAAAAAATCAGTTCTAAGGATAAATATTGATTGACGTTTTGATTCCCTATCGAAACTAATAACACATTTTTTTGAGATCTCAAGACTCAAGAGCATGTTCGACTTGTGCAAAACGATGTTTGTGTTGTCTCTGAAAATGCTTAACGGCGAGTAATAAGAACTTAATGCTTGCGTGAGCAAAATGTAAAATTTTGATTTTGGGGATATCGAAAAATTCTGATTTTCGGGTATCAAAAGTTCTGACTGTTGGTATCGAAAAGTCTGATTTGGGATATTGAAAAATTACAAATTTTTTGAGTCGAGCTGTTATCGAAAATTCTGACTGTTGGTATAAAAAAATTACGGATTTTTCGAGTCGATTTAAATTCTTGATTTTGATCTTCGTGTCGAAAAAAATTGATACTTGTTTCTTTCGATCTGCTGCTCAAAAATGTTGCTAGCAGATCAAACCCTTTTTAATATTGGTAGCAAATCAATAACCCTTTTTAAAACAAAGTAGACTACGTGGAGAGCACTTAAGTTCAGTTTTTTGAATAAGTGGCTGGAATGTTTTAAGTCCAGTCAGCTCCTCCTTGAACACGAATTAAAACCAAAAAGCTTTAATAGCCACAATGGATGTGCATAATTATTCGCAATTTCAGAAGCAATGCACATTCTAATTACTTCGAAGCGATTCTGCCATGTTTACTATTTGTTTTACTTGGTCTCAAAGCCATAGTTGGCCTGTGATTATCAACACCACAGAAGGCTACATCCCTCGCTGGGTTGGAGGCAGAAATAAAACAATGTATTAGTTGTAAAGAAATTCTAGACAATGCTGAGAAGCATCGTGTGTCATAAGATTAGAACACAAAATCATCCTAGCTGATGAGTTAGAGTTCTGAAGTGATTTTCAAGTCCGTTTTGGGACAATATAAGAATACTATCAGTGACTAACAGCAATGTATAGATGCCCTAATTTGATTGTTGCGAAGGCTTATTAAGACCAAAAGCGCCAATAGATGTAAAAGGGATCAGATAATTTTGTTTGAGCTTTGTGAACAAAAATTAGCCACAATTTGGTCCATTTGCAATAAAGAGACAAAAACATTATCATAAACAAAATTCAACTTCAGCTATCATACACGACGCGTTTGTGATCAACTTCGCTTTTTTATTTCAAGACAAAAATCAACGTCCTCTCATCTAGAATACGTTTATGAATTACGAAATTTTTCTCATAACAGTTCTCTCTTCCGGATCAATCTCATGATCCATGTAGGTGTCGGCCTCCTTGACCAACCACTTGATATGTGACTTGTGTTCTCGCTGTCAATTGCACAACAAACATTAATTCGAGACTAATTATCGCAAGGACGCAAACTGGACTTCAAAATGATTACAAAGGAGCGATCATTGTATGCATCTTAACCTTGTATGCATATTAGCAATCATTCTGTGAGCTCTTATAAAATTCTATTTGTGGCACTTTAGCCTGAAAGTGAATTCTTGCAAATAGAAGGAGGCAAAAAGCCTAGCCTCTTTTGGAAAATTCACACGAACTCCAAGATACCTGTTCGATAGTTTTAACAGAAGGTCATTGAGCTCATTATATTAGAAATGCTTATGTGATAGTTTTGAGCTGAAAGCTTTTTCCATTCCACACAAATTTTTGACTTAACTTATAGCTTGTCTGGATGATCACGAAAAAGCAAGCCCTATATTGACCATGAAGAGCTCACTTGATCATTATGTCTCTAGCGTGCATTAGCTTCTGCTCGCTTTTGTGGTAAAAGGGTGGACCAGAACACGAGTGCGGGTTGTGACTCAGGGTGAGCTCCAACTAAGTCTCAGCTTCCCTTGCTGGATTGTTGTCCTAGCGCCCGCCTTGGCATGCCAGCGCCCCGGAGACTAGGGTCGGTCACACACTTGAAATGTAACCTTCTTAGATTTATTAATAAAGTGGGATTTTTCTCAAACTGACTCTGATTACCTTCTGGATTTCAGTGTTTGGTAAAAGCGCCAGTTGTAAGGCCGCTTCAAACTTTCTGATCCGGAACATAGCTGAGGACCGGTCGCATCCCGGGATGCCAGCGGTATGCCGTCGGGACCATTCGGTCCGTGGTGCCATCGGTATGCTATCGAGATTATTCGATCCAGGAACTGGTTGTCTCCATATTTGTCGTGGCTTGTGGTTTTCATTGTTCCTTGCATGAACATGAATGGGTTAAGCTCTTGGGGAACGGGCTCTAACCTGTCGGCTGAGTTGGATGGCTTGCTTGGGTGGAAGTTACCTGTTTATGGTTGTCCAGTCTGGCGTGGCGCCAGGTTGGCTTCCAGCGCTCGTGACGAAGCTTTGAGTTGGCTAACTCTGATGTAAGTCAGACGACCTGCTTGGAATGGATGTTACTCGTTTGTAACGAAGCTTCGAGTTAGTTAAGTTTGATGTATGTCGGGCAGCTTGCTTGGAGAGAAGTCACCCACATAGGGACCCCCGATCTGGCATGGCGCCAGGTTGGATCTCAATGTTGGCTTTCGAACTTCAAGTTGGTTAAGTCTCAACCAAGTCTCAGCCTCCCTTGCTGAAATGTTGTCCTGGCGCCCGCGTTGGCATGCCAGTGCCCCGGAGACTAGGGTCGGTCACACACTTGAAATGTAACCTTCTCAGATTTATTAATAAAGTGGGATTTTTGTCAAACTGACTCTGATTACCTTCTGGATTTTAGTGTTCGGTAAAAGCACCAATTTTAAGGCCGCTTCAAACTTTTTCATCTGGCACATAGCCGAGGGTCATATCCTGGGACGCCAGCAGTATGTCGTCAAGGGTCAGTCCGTGTCGCCAGCGGTATGCTATCGGGACCATTTGGTCCAAGAACTGGTTGTCTCCATATATGTCGCGGCTTGTGATTCTGAGTGTTGCTTGCATGAATGTGAATAGGTTAAGCTCTTGGGAAACGAGCTCTAATCTGTCGACTGAGTTGGATGGCTTGCTTGGGGTGGAAGTTACCTGTTTATGACTGTCCAGTCTGGCATGGCGCCAGGTTGGCTTCCAGCGCTTGTGACGAAGCTTTTAGTTGGTTAAGTCTGATGTAAGTTAGACAACCTGCTTGGAATGGATGTTACTCGTTTGTAACAAAGCTTCGAGTTGGTTGAGTTTGATGTATGTCGGACGGCTTGCTTGGAGGTAAGTCACCCACATCGGTTACCCCGATCAGTCATGGTGCCAGGTTCGATCTCAATGTTGATTTTCGGAACTTCAAGTGGGTTAAGTCTGATCGTTGTTGGCGAGTTGGCTGCTTGTATGTCAAGTGGGTTCGGACGGCAAGAGTTGAAGGCTGGGAAGCTAAGTTGTGGTTCCCGGCTCCCTTTGGGATGTCTACGCTACACCCATTCACGTTCATGCAAGAAACACTCAGAACCACAAGCCGCGCCAGATATGGAGACAACCAGTTCCTGGACCAAATGGTCCCGACAACATACCGCTGGCGCCACGGACCGAATTGTGAAGAATTGAAAAAGATTATCTATGTTAGATATAGGGGTCTTATGTTTTTTACATCAAGCATCTAGGTGTAGGATGTTGATAGGAATAAATTTGGCATAGATGGCAAATTATGCATTTCCACTTGTAATGCCACTATTGAGCCAAAATAGAGTAAGAGGCTAAACACTTGCTAATTAGAGTGTAGACAAGTGTAAAGTTTTTGTTTGATGAATTCCAAGAGGTCCAATAGGATTTAGAGGTAGAACCTTGTGAGGTCCAATAGGAAATTGAGGTGTGCTTGAATATAGTCCAATAGAATTAAGAGGTGCATAGATCAATGATCCAATAGGATTAAGAGGTGACAAAATATGGTCCAATCATAGTTAAGCATAGTGGTAGCTCGTGGACCTACTAGTATCATTGTACTCCTCATTTTGAATGCAATTGATTTGGTGATTTCATGGATTTTGTGAGTTATTGGATTTCTAGCTTTCTCTCTCTACCCGAGAGCTCATGATGTATTTTCTCTCTCTACCCGAGGAGAGCAGCTTGTTTTTACTTAGATTATTTTATGAATACTTCCCACACGTGTGAGTGAGAGTTGGAAGTGATTGAATGCATGTAGTAGTGTGTTTTTGCCATAGGATTCAAGATTGATCTTGAATCTCAATCTAGTCTTGATCTTGGTGCATCTACAAACCTTAGGAGATCACAAGTACTTGTAGTGGACAGTCCACACGTGTGAAATTCAACACGAATGGTCTTAACGGCATACCGCTGGCGTCCCGGGATACGACCTTCAGCTATGTGCCAGATCAAAAAGTTTGCAGTGGCCTTACGACTGGCGCTTTTACCGAACACTGAAACCCAGAAGGTAATCAGAGTCAGTTTGAAAAAAATCCCACTTTATTGATAAATTTGAGAAGGTTACATTTCAAGTGTGTGACCGACCCTAGTCTTCGAGGCGCTGACATGCCAAGGCGGGCGCCAGGACAACATTCCAGCAAGGGAGGCTGAGACTTGGTTGGAGCTCACTCTGAGTTGCAACTCGCACTCCCCTATAGTATTGGTGGGATTTGCCAACTCCCCTCATACCAAGTACTTACCCAGACTGGTAAAGCACATTTTCTCTCTCTAGAAAGTCATTTTCTCTCTCTAGAATTTATTGATCCCCAGGTTTCCTTTAATCATGCCGAGATCGTGTGAGGTGATTGCATATGAAACTCAAGGCATAGTGGTCGCCAAACTGACCAAATGGCATAGCGGCGAGGCACACGTCGGTGACATGGACCCTTACGCGCCGATGACGCAAAAAGGTTGTACTAAGGGTCCTTCCACTTGGACCAGTCCCGGAGAAGAAACCGAAATGGTAATCATCCCCAAGGATCAACTTTATTAAATTTGGAAGAGGTTACATTCATACATAGATTGACCGGTCTCAGGGCCACCAACACGTGCTGGGCATTGTGCCTGGCTCGTGCTAGTAGAGGGAGCTGAGACCTGGTGACTGGATTCCTGGCGCTGGTTGAGCTGCCCAAATTTCTGTCTGCCTCGGACTCCTCCTATAGTTCTTGTGTGATTCGGCCCTCTGTTATGGAATATAGTGCTTTATGGTAAAGTGCACTTTTCTGGACTTAGTTTTTATTTTGCTGATTAAGCTTGGCAGAATCAGTCTGGCTCCCGGGAGCCGTCCTGGTGGCAGATTCAACTTGACTCCTCACTAGGCCATGACTCGAGCTCCAGAGCTAGCTCATGACTTATGACTACTTGACTGGCTCACCACAGGTCGAAGGCTCAGTCCTTGACTTTCTAACTTGCTCTGGGACCATAGGGAGCGTCACCCCTTAGAGTCTTACAGGGCACACTGGGTGCACTCGAGTCAGCTTTACAACATGTCACAAGTCATGAGCTAGCTCTGGAGCTCGAGTCATGGCCTAGTGAGGAGTCAAGTTGATTCTGTCGCCGGGACAGCTCCCGGGACCCATGTCTAGGAGCCAAACTGATTCTGCCAGGCTTGCCAGGCTTAATCAGCAAAATAAAAACTAAGTCCAGAAAAGTGTGCTTTACCAGAAAGCACTATATTCCAAGACAGAGGGGGCACGTCGAATCACACCAGAACTATAGGGGGAGTCCAGGGCAGATAGAAATTTGGGCAGCTCAACCAGCGCCAGGGAATCCAGTCGCCAGGTCTCAGCTCCCCCTACCAGCACGAGCCAGGCACAATGCCCAGCACGTGTTGGTGGCCCCGAGACCAGTCAGTCTATGTATGAATGTAACCTCTTCCAAATTTAATAAAGTTGATCCTTGGGGATGATTACCATTTCGGTTTCGCCTTCGGGACTGGTCCAAGTGAAAGGACTCTTACTACAACCTTTTTGCACACCGCGCGTAAGGGTCCATGTCACCGACGTGTGGCTCGCCGCTATGCCATTTGGTCAGTTTGGCGACCACTATGCCTTGAGTTTCATGTGTGGCTTGTCTTTGCCTTTGGTTACCTTTTGGGGACAGATTCTGAGTTGGCTTTCGGGTTGGTTGGAATTCCAGTTTTCTTAAGCTTGTTACGTTTCTAAGTTGGCTTTCATGTAAGTGCATGACAGATGAATGTTAGACTTAAGCGCGTTTTGAAAAAACCGCTCAAGTCCCAGCGCCCTTTGAGGCGCCGACACAATATGTGGTATCAGAGCTGGCTAGCCGGTCAGCTACGCAAGTCTCATAGGGAGGACCACTTTCTGGGATTTGTCTGGACAGCCGTTGTGCAAGGTGCTACCCACAATGTAAGCACGGGTGTGTCCACGGTCAGGGTGGTCGGCAGAACGGGGGACTTGATGAGTC